>CM051027.1:23184427-23784427 GCA_027627225.1 Congeria kusceri
ACTATTACTACTACTACAACAACAACTACTACTACTACTACTAATACTACTACTACTACTACTACTACTTCTTCTACTACTACTACTACTGTTACTACTACCTAAAAAGAAACAGGTATAGCTTTGGTGGCGTGGAGAGCTCTTTTTGTATGCAAAACACTTGAGTTGTATCAACATACCATAATATTGTGGCGAATCAACATACCATAAAATACGACCATAAACTGTTTTAATATAAAATATGCAAACCGATTCCGTTTTATTTCAGTGTCATATCTTTGAGTTTTGTATACTCAATCAAATTAATAAAAATTAATTATATTAATTACATTTGCTTGTTGTTCTAAGATTCACTGTATTTTCTTAAAAAATGATGGGTAATTTAATTTTATTTTTAAACGGTCCTGGTTGTGCATAGGGGGAGAGAGGTCGCTTACAAAATTCAATGGGCTTTTCCTTAACCCAATCAGTACACTTGGTAGTCATGTTTACGGGTATTGTTTGTTTTGTTTTAAATTTGAGATTTCTTAGTAATCTGGTCAATCTTTGTGTTATTATTTTCCGTATCACAGGTAAACACGCTTCATTTAACCAAACCGATCGTCCTGTTGAACAAATGCACACCGTAGAAATGATAACGCTTGAAATTAAACACTCCCTCGTCATTAGTTTAGGAGTATGTACTAGGATTTCCCTAAATATCTGATGCACATAAAAACAAAACGCAATATGTTGACGTCCAATTTTTTATCAATGTAAACATAGTTCTTTAATATCAATTATTATAGTCTTAATTTCAATTTCAAAACAGTTCTTAATTGTACATTTTATGATTAAACACATGTCCATCACGGCTGCATTCTTTTGAACAACGTAAACTGAAGACAGAATATGAACGTTTCAAATGCAAGGAAACCAGTTTGTCTTACACAATTACACACTTGATTTCATACAATGTTCTGATTAAAGGCATCTCTTCACGTTTTGACCAATTGACAAATGTCCAAACGGTTTGTCACAGATTCTAAAAATACAATAACAGTGTATATAAAGGAGCGAAATAACACTACTGACATAAACTATGCTGGAAATACTGCTTCGTTAATGAATAATCATCAGTTGACATTTTTGAAAACACCTAAAACAATTACATACAGTAAACAAGACGCGAATAAGTATATACATCTAAATGGTCGAGAGGTTAGCGCGTCAGAATTCTGATCCGGAGGTCGTAGCTCCGAACCACAATGGAAGCAATATTTGTTATCTTCTCTGTTTCATGTTTTTCTTGTTATAATACCTGAGCTCTTTAGATTAGGTGCTTTAATTTGTACAGTTAAGACGTTTAATTGCTTTTTTCAAAAATACAAAAATGTGAACAAGTCTCTTTAACCCAATATGACCATAATTGTTGAAGCAATGTGGTCTTATGCTTTCAGGGCAGAAATTGTTCTCTGCAAATTATTCACTAAGGCATCTTGAATTCCAAAAGCAAAACGAGGACTCTATATACAAACGGAAATGATATATAGGTTAAGGCAATGTCGAAGCATGCATACATCGCCTCAGCACATACTACTGATCACACTCCATTAGAGGTCGGCGTGCGATGCTTCCAGAAGCAAGAGCACCTGGCTAACACCGCAGGCCTCGCTTCAGAAGATTTCAATTACCTGTCGCATACCACGGACATTCCCTTTGCGTCATTTCTAATGAAACTATTGCCACCGTATACGGCTACTTTAAACAGGCTTGTTCGTTCAAACCATTTGCAAATTTAAAACCTGCAGAAAAAAGCAATGGGTGATCATATTACCTGACTACTATGTAAATCGGTCTGCTTCAGTGCGCTCTGCATTGGGTAATGACAGACGGCCGGGTGTGGGTCGCAGTATCGCAGTGTATCTGTTATGAGATAGAGGCTCACAGGTAAGTTTCCTTATTTAATAAAATGTCGAGTTGTGCTCGTGTCTAAGGATTATAATTATTTATTTTTATAATAATGTTATAATACTACTACTACTAATAATAATAATTATTATTATTATTATTATTTTTTTTTTATTATTATTATAGGTATGATGATGATGATGATGATTATTATTATTATTATTTGTATTATTATCATCATTATTATTATTATTTATTGTATTGTTGTTGATGTTGTTGTTGTTTAAGTAACGGCATGTTCAATGTGATTTTCATTGCTTTTAGATTCAATATAACCTAAGTTTTAAGTTAATAACATTACACGACATTGCGAATTGCTATATTACTGGTATAAGCCCCGCTTGGCACTCTACCATTTTTGGCAAATCTATGTCTCTGTTTGAATCAAACTGCAACTTCCGGCGGATTTTACGAGGTTCAGTGGTAAACATTGTACTTATACCCCTACACATTTTTAATACCATGTTTTTCTTAAAGAGTGTATAAACGATCTTACAACATATGTATTGACATTAATTAATACAAGCCGATACTATTTATTACCATATACTTCGACTTAAAATAAAAGAAACATTAATAAGAAACATTGTTGTAAATCGACTAATTGGCTAGTTTTTAAATCGCAAATTAATTTTTTGCTGTTCAGGCGGAAACTCAAATACATGTCTGTTCATTGACCAGACAGTTGTTTTAGGTTACAAAACACTGATAAACGATGCAAACGTCGACAAGCGTATTTGTTGCCGTATTCGATAGTTTAGTGTTTCATTTGTCATATGTATGTTTATCCGTCTGTTTTTAAGTTATATTGTCTCTACCATCCGCTTATTTTGAAAATATGTTATACAGGAGATTGTGCCTACACACTTTAATGTTAGAAAAATGTCATTTACATTCTTAAATGCAAAACCTATTTCAGTTGGTCTGACAATTAACAAACATGATATGCAGAAACAGTAATTAAACGATTTTCCTTCTTCGTTATTCGCACATACCCCCACCGGGATCAAACAGTATATTGCACTTACCACTCGCGGCCATTCTGACGTATTTTACAGTCATGTTTTTACGCATTGTAAGTGATACGTACACGTGTCTTCAAAATATCGACGAAAAGTTGTATAAACGCTTTATACATATAATTGTATCCAGTTCAATTAATGATTTTTCATAAACGACGAAATATTTCCAGTATATGTATTTGCCACTAGCGTTATTTCGTTTATATCAAATGTATTTCTCTTGAGGGGATCTAGTATAAAGAAGTTTAGAAAGTGCCACTTTGCCAATCTTTAATCTCTCAGTCTCTACATGCTATGATTCTCAAATATTTGCACTTCATTATAATTGAAATATTGTATGGTTAAGGTAGTGTATTCCTAAGAATTTCCCGCGTTATTTTCCAATGTCGGTTGATGTAGCGAAATTATTCGTAGTGTGTAATCGGGTGAATACGGCTACATTAGGCACAGTCCGCTATACATCGTTTTTTCCTTTTCTGTCAAATTATCATTTTCCATTTGAGTTAATTATTCATTTCGTACATTATAGTAATACTGGAGTTTATATTTGATTTTTTTTATTAATTTGATTTTGATTTGATTTTATTGATCACTGACTGCTTACAAAATGGAAAAACTATACCTGTACTTAAAATAATAGAAATAAAGTAACCCAAAGTTATATGATGTCAAGTTCTGTTTTTAATTCCAAAATGTATATAAGATCATTCTCATTATAATCGTAATTTTAACTCGAAGAAACGCATTACCACGTATCACTTATACATATATGAAAATATTTCATTGGACATAACTAATACTATATTGTGTTTTTTTTTATTGTATAATTCTACAGTGCTAACAGACTGTACAAACACCAACGTAGTAAATTTATTCGCAAGTTTGAAAGATTGTTATTACTTTGATAAACCACAGGCGTCAAATAAATTGTGTTAACATGGCCAACTGGTGTCTAGAATAGTAAAAGTATAATAACTTTTTTAATTTGACTGCACAAGTTGATATTATTTGGAAAATTAATTCCTGAAATGATACAGATTATGAAATAATAAAACAATTCAGGTTTGAAATGACTGTTTTCGGAATAATCTACCTTAAATTGATAAATGGTGCATGCACTCAGTTTTTAACTCCGTTTATATTGTCCTGGTCTAGTCTTCTAAGAATACCGGACCTTATTGCTCATGGATCTTAGAATTCATCTCAGACTGTTGGCATGCTCAACATAAAGTTCATAATGTTGACTTCTGAAATATTTACTATTAGTAGTACTCTAATTTGAACAAACCTGTCATAAGTGAATGCTCTGCACTAACAGCCCAAAAGCATGTACCAACGTCACGTTAAACACTTTACAGCTAATGTTATAACACTTAAATGGCATGACGATTTGTGTATCCACACGCATTTGGGATTTAGGTTTGACTCCTACTAACATGTTTGATTTAGATTTAGTTATATACATTAATTAAATAAGAATTAGTACTACTACTGGTTGTTTTGACTCCTACTAAAATGTTAGATTTAGTTATATACATTAATTAAATAAGAATTAGTACTACTACTGGTTGTTTTGACTCCTACTAAAATGTTAGATTTAGTTATATACATTAATTAAATAAGAATTAGTACTACTACTGGTTATTTTGACTCCTACTACTACTGGTTATATACAATTAAAATTATGGCTTAATTCTATTTTTGTCTTCTATTCACTCACTTCATGTATAGCAATTTGTAAAATAAACACAATGGACTATATATTTTAATATGTGTAAGATTTAGAATACATCAACAGCTATTTCTGTATGCTATCAACAAAATGTACCGATGTGAATATCGTTATAATCAACATGGAAAAGTAGCCCGTAACTATAAAATGTAGTTCGCATTTTAATAATTTGTGGGTCAGGCCAATAAATATTTTATTTTTATTTCCGCTCTTCCTTTGCCGAGTTCATTTATGGGACAATACACACAACACCTAGATGGATTTAACATAGCTGGCTTGTATATGCCAGCCTAAATTTATTTAGTAAAGAATTAATTATGCAATTGATACTGCAAAATTATATTATGCACATATGGACAATAACGAATAAATAATGCATTAATATTGCAGAATAGTATTATGCACGTAATGAAATGTATAACAGTCCCATAAATTTGGACAAAGCAAACATTCCTACAACCCGTCCAACCGAGGGACGGGGAGAGCGGAATATGGACAATAGTAGTATGAACAAATAGGCAGCGGCATGTTATAAATATTGTCATATGGTAGGATGTAGAATACAGTGACAATTTAATTTCAAAAGATTAAATAACACAAATATAATAACATGACTGGGGACATCAATTGTCGATCTTTCCTGCAATTGTGTTCTTGTCAACACAAACATTTCGGCAATGTATTATACTGAATCCATAAGAAAAGTCAGCAACCGGTGTTGCTCAAGACAAATCTGGAAGATCCACCCGGTAACATGGCGCGGAGTTACACGGAGTATATCTAATCGCACTGAAAAAGATATATAGATTCCAGAAAGAATAACGAGTGAGAGTAATATAAATAGAAATGCTCCTAATCCAAAGCACACCTAAAATACATATGTATAGCCTAAAATCACACCTTATTGTAACTAAGTCTATCTGGTTGAGCTAATAATTTTATATCTAAATAATATTTTTATTTAAATAAGTCCTTGACTGTATGTCTTCAATCAAAAAGCCTAAACCTTTAATAATCTGTGAACAAGTCAATATCTGTGAACAAGATTGTTCATTTAATGTTAATCACACAAAAATGTTCACATCAACTGCACAACAATACTAAAGATATTTAAAAAAGTAACGTCCTTAAATTAGAAAATTTGACTGCGGCATTGCCCCTGCCTGCCTGTGCCAACCAAAATATAATTAGATGGTATTTCCAGCCCCCCCCCCCCCCCCCCCGCCCCACAAAAAAAAAAAAACACGCTGAAAAGTAGGTCAACAGACTAAGAGATTGTCGATTACAAATCATTCGTTTAATTACGCAAATGCTATAACAGCATCGAAAGTTATTACCGCAATGACAAATCGAACATGAGATAACCCCGACAGGAATAATGTAAACGTATTATGCGCTAAACGATGAAAATTTCTTGGAAACGTGGTTTGCGTTAATTCATCAATATTTTGTTTTGCAACACTTCCGTTGGGACCGGTTACAACGCACTAAATGGTATCGGCTATATGGCGTACAAGTAAAGTCATTATTTCCACAACAGTTCTGCCGTAGAAAAATAAAACACATCATCGCTCCAATATAAATTAATTTATAATTACTACTTCTTATAAATTATAGTTTTCTTTCATTTGGCATTATTGTTTTATGTAAATAAACCATTTTTTGTCGGAGTCTTATCAGAAACCCAAAACGTTAGGTACTAGACGATAAACAACGATAAATAAAAGTTTATTTTTAAATCAAAATTTATAACGAATTAAGGCGATCAAGGTATTTCGTCCTGCGCACAAATAATTAACAAATTCAATTAATTCGATGCAATTGTTCTGCATACTGTTATCACATTGTGGAGGTTTATAAAGAATACATGTACAACATGAAGAAGTAACTATAAATTGTATTTCGCATTTTAATAGCGGAATGTTAGCGTTAGGACAATAAATAGTTTTTACTTCATTGTTGATACATGTATGTAAAATTGTAAATACAAAAAAAAATTATCGGGTATTTACTGCAGTAGAAGTATGGCATGCATTATTTCTCAAGCGTATTTTAGTGACGAAGGTTATTGATAGATTGAAAAATATATATCAACATTGTAAACGCTATGGTTCTTAGGCAATCAATCGCGCAATTAATTTCTAATTGTTCTTATAATTGCTTTGTATTCAAAAGAATAATTTACTCTAAAACATGTCGTGTTATATGTGGGTCAATAAAGGACCTTTCTGTTAAATACGTAATTATGTTCAATAATTGCTGTGTTTTGTACATAAATAGAGACGTGAAGCTATATAATACTCTCAAACAGAAACACAAACTAAAAATCACGGCATGTTACTATAATCCATATTCTACTTTACAAATTGACAGGTATATAGGTACTATTACAGTGACACAAATAACATTAACGATATATTTCTATAATTTAGGAAAACGCGCATATAACATCTGCATTGAATTAACTTAAACACCTTTCACACGGAGCATAAGCCAAACGGGTTCTATTTGAACAAATATGCGTTTTCCGGCTTCTATTCGAAAAGGCTCCGGATTCTATAAAACAAAAATGGCTTAACTCTAAACATCCCCGTTAGTTGTCTGTTGTTTTCAGTCATAAATACGTTGTTTATATAATAAATCACATGATCAGGGAACATCAGATACATTTGTGTGCCATATTTTCCAGTTATTTTGCCAGAAAATAAAATTTAAATGAGGCTATTCTGTTTCGCTGAACTGCGTCAACATAGACACCATGTGTAACATTTACTTTGGAGATGTGGGATCTTTATACTATCTTCAATAGTTTTTTTAAGTAGGTAAATATTAACTTTAATAACTGGACTGACAATCCAAGCTGTCAAAACGTATATTGTACTCCGTTCGGCATAAATAAAACTTTAGTGTAGGCAACGGACAATATACGATGCCGGCACCAGATTATTAACGAATCGGATCATATATTATTGAACTCCGAATTTCTAGTTAAACCAATTTTTGAATTATGGACAAGTGTTTGCTTTACAATATGTTAAAAATATTTTTAAATAAACATTTCGGTCTGAATAACCACAGTGTCCGGAGAAAACGTTTTAATCGGAGCGAATGTATTAATATTAATTATAAAGCCTATGTCAAGTCCCTAAATTAACCGCGTGAATCTGATTAGTACGAAAAGACGGGATACTACAAATAACGCTGCCTCTGATTAGTACGAAAAGACGGGATACTACAAATAACGCTGCCTGTCCCATCCGTTTGCCTTATATTAGTACGAAAAGACGGGATACTACGAGTAACGCTGCCTGTCCCATCCGTTTGCCTTATATTTGTAACTACAAAAAGATGATATACTACGAATTCGCGATACTACGAAAGATGCGTTACTACGAACGAGTAGTACGGTCCCATAATAATGTTTGTATCCAAATTTTAACGCGATACGACGAATCATATTGTCAAGGAGATTCTCACACCTTCTCAACGAAGATTTCACACCTCTGCCCAGTCAGACAATTTGTTTGCACCTTGGACAATTTTTAAAGAGAGTTGTTAACAAGTGTATTAACTATTAAAAGCCACTTTAAATGATGCAGTGGGAGATTTGCGTTTGACTAAATAACTTTCGTATTTGCTGATGATTAGTCATTACGAATTCGATTACGGTGCGTGGCTTGATTTTATTCTTATATATATAAGAATAACAACACTTTTGTAATGTCAAATGCAATTGCTTTAATAAGTGTGTTAATGTTCGTAAAGGCTACGACATGGTGCAAATTAACACGTAATATAAGAGTTTCCAAAAGATGCGACACTACGAATAACGCGATACTACGAACAAATCAGTGTCTCCTGTGACTTTTCATAGTATAGCGTTTCGACTGTGTTTTTATTTTCTAATAGTTTATTTATTTCCTAATAGTGTATTTTCTATAACTTACATATTTAAAAAGCATAAACGTTGAAAACTCCATGCCACAGCTAACACTGACATCAACGTATAGAGTACACAAGAGTTTAAACGCACACATAACACAAACATACTTTATGAAAGGTGTGTACTGTTGTTTAGTGACGCGCAGTATCAGGGCGGTTGATAATATATTGCGGTATTAATTATACGATTAAAAATTATAATGAAGCTAGAATATCCCTAACTATTAAATATACTGTTTAAATATTACTGTACGAGCAAAACTCATTTCGTACAATGTATTGGTATTATATTTGGCAACTCTTGAGGTAAAAAAACAAAAACCTCGCCGATTTGTTCCAAAAACTTAAAGTTTAATACGCCCCCAAACACTTACACACATTGAGATGAAATTCAAACATTAAGTTAGGATACCCATACCCATAGTATAGCGTTAGACTACGTTGCTTTTCCAATAGTATATACTGATACGAAACAATATATTCATTTTACTTTTGTACACCTATACGTATGTGGTTTTTAGACATATTATCCCGGTTTGGGTGTCAGAATTTTGATTCGGAGGCCGTATTTTCGATCCCCGGTGGCGGCATTTTTTGTATCATGCTTTTCTTGTTGAAATGTTTGAGTTTTTATTTCAGATACTGTGGTTTTTCCAGTTTAGACATTTAGAGTATATTTAAAAATATCTGTGAAAAAGTCCCTTTAATTAACTGCTATGAATTAATACTTGTTGTGAACGTGTTTCCCGAATCGGACAAAGTAGCATGTTTTAATAATTATTAGAGATATAAAAAGACTCTGTGTTAATATGTGTGCATGGCTGACAATAATTTTCGGAAAAAAATGTGAAACTATTGTAGTTTTATGAGTGTAGCAATGAGAACCAGTATATTATTGAATTGATACTTTAGCAAACAGAAAAATAGTTTATGACCAATGCGGTTTTGTAGACTTGAATGTTTTGTTAATCGTTTCAGCAAAGAGCACAGCAGTCTACAAAAAATATATATTCTTCATTCGGATGTCCTCTGCAGACACAGAGACACCAGTGCTGAGGAGGACTCCTTAACTGGGTAAACCTGTTTTGCCCTAACATATTTTTTTGTGCGAAAACATTTCAATCATCAAAGTTTATATGTAAAAATACATGTATTAATACAACTGCTACAGCTTTTACCTTAACATAAACATGTACGAGATATTATAACCCCCCCCCCCCCCTCAAATCAATGTTAGAAAACTGTTAAATATTGGTTTCTTTCATTAATATGAAAACAACGATGTCTTCGTTATGTTTGACAGTTTTTTCAGTAATTAAAACAACATTTAAATATCAAATGTATACTTGCATTCTTATAACTGTAATCGGATTTGACAAATTATTTTGTGTTCATTATATCAGAGAATTGTACATCTCGGACAAACTAACCCTAACAATAATGAACCCATTATATAAGAAGTATGATCGGTTGTGTTTGCACACGCGTGTGTTCGAAATTGTATAAGTGTACAAGTGTATTGCATATTAACGCATTTCTCTAGTTCTTACAAAGTTACAAAGTCGAATTAGTAAGTACCATCAGTGTTTAATACTAGCAATCCACACTCATGTAACTATGAAATCAGGTTATTTCCTTTATAACCAAAATATGTGTTTCAAGTGAGATGATCAAGTCCGGGGTATTCCATATGTTCACTGTCAACTCAACATGTTTACTCACTATCCTTTCGACATTTCGTAATTCATATATCATGTACATAACAAATGGACTCAGAGCAATGTTACTATGAAGAGTTACAATATGCAGAAAAACATAAACGTAACGACAGTAAATATGTTAATATGTTATTTGAAGTCATTATTCCTCAAAGGAGCCAATAAGGTTACATAACCTTAAATTTGTACATGCATACGCAAAATATCAATCCGTTTTAGTGTCTTTATTTTTTTTTTTTTTTTTTTCGAATCTTACTTTCTGACTTTCGGATTCGAAGTCCTACAAACTCCCTACATTCACTACATTAAATAATTGAATGACCTTACCGTTTCCCAGTATTTCAATTCATGCAGCCACATCCGTGTAATTATTATTGTCTTTCTTTTTGATTCTGGCTTTCAACATTTTAAAATAAGATTTTGCATATTTGAAGATTTAAAATAAATAATTTTAATGATGGTGACTGTGGTGAAATCAAACAAACTAGCTACCATTTATGAACATTTTACCAATTCCAACAAAGTCTCCTCATTTGATAACATTCATCTAATTGAACAAATTATCTTCAATGTGTTACCACTTGATCCAGGACGGCCTTTTCCGCTTTTATGGTATTTTCTGTTTCAAGGAAATCTCTCCTAAACATAAATCCACTGTAGGCGGAAAGTGTCGTCTCTGAATAGCCTGTGCGGACTGCATTAAGCATTAAGCCCGGTTTTCCCACGACACTCCTCATATGTATTTATGGAATTTACGTAGATTACATTTTGCCTAATAACTCGCTAAATGTCGTCCGTATGTGGTCCGCATTCGAAAAAAATCGCTCAAGGTGCAATTGTATACGGACAAACTATACGGAACCTATCCAACGATTTCCAATTTGTTCGATGTTTATACGGATACGGATATACTGATATAGATAAATACTCAGACAACAGACAGCCAGACAAACAGACAGGCAGGCCGGCAGGCAGGCCGGCAGGCAGGCCGGCAGGCAGGCAAGGAGGCAGGCAGGCAGGCAGGCAGACAGGCAGGCAGGCAGGCAGACAGACAGCGCGTTAAGGCAGACAGACAGACAGACAGACAGACAGACAGACAGACCCACAGACAGACAGACAGATAGATAGACAGACAGGCAGGCAGGAAGGAAGGCAGGCAGGCAGGCAGACAGACAGGCTGACAGACAGACTGACAGACAGACAGACAGGCACGCAGACAGACAGACAGACAAACAGACAGACAGACCAACAAACAGATAGACAGACAGACAGACAGAAACTGCATGCATTTGCAACACTGTGTTGATGAGGAAGCTGATGCAGATATTGCTGCTGCTGACGATGACAATGGTAATAATGAAAATGATCATCATCATCTTTTAACAATGAGCTCTACACTGCGATATTCAGCATCTTGACATATACATACAAATTACGGTGAGCTAAATTCGATCTAAGCTGCATGCGGTTTTATAATCAACGTTTACTTCTCATGCGTACGCTGTATGCAGCCTAACAAAGCCCAAATCGAAGCATGATCGCATTTAATTGTTCATATCCATTCGTATGATGTGGGTACTATTTCAATTTATGATCAACTGATCTATTAAAATGTAACGCTGTGTGTTATTTAAAATATACATGTATAATTCAATGTTCCACCGGTGCTGTGGGTTCTTCTTAAACTTCTGATTAGATTTAATTTGGCGAACATAAAATGGTTAAACATTTAAAGATGATGATTCCATTTTATGATCTTTTATATATGTAACCAGGTAGAATTTTCCAATAACTCTGACAGAGTAGTTTATTATCTCCCTTTGACCAGACTGACCATTTGTCAAAATTGATCAATTTTAAAACTTGTTTAGTCAGGTGACTGTTTCCCACTCTTTTTAAATCTATATTCATTGTGTTATGGGCAGTTAAGGTGTGCGCAGCAATTGTGTCACCGATCTGAATATTTGTACATGCAAAGTTACAATTACCATACTTCTGAATATTCTTTAACGTACACGAGCCAGAGAGTAGAGGCACATGAAAGCAGAGTCATTGACTCTGTTTAGTCCAAACCAGATTTGGGCTTTTTCCATATTGATCTTGATTGATCATGATCCTGATCTTTGTGATACTTATTGATCCACGGATAGTTGATATTGTGTGTACTGTTAGAATATGATAGTATTATTCTGGTAAATAATATTAAGAACTGAAATGGAGTTGTGTGCTTACTAATGACGTTATATAGAAATTGGTATTAAGAACTGAACCAACCACAGAGAACACTATATTACATATATATAATTGATGAGACAATTTAATTACACAAACAAAACAAAATAACTTAGGGTACAAATTAATAAAATAAAAGTTAAATGTACCTATGGGACCTGTGTCATTTCCCGCAAGACCAGTAATTACAACACTGGGTACAGTGGATAGTACCTATTACAAAAGAAATAATAACATTGAGATTTAACATCATACATGTCTCAACAATATGCGATTATGGAATATAATTCATTATGCAAACAATGGTAATAAAACTTTTTAAAAAAATCCATAGATTTAATGGTTCTGATAGAATACCAATTAATAAAAGTTAATACAATGCATTCTGTTTTAAAGGCCATGGTGTCTGCATTGTGACTGGGAGTCCAATCCCTACTCTGGGAGCGTTCAAAGGATCTCTCTCTCATAACACAAGTATTGGTTCTTCACAAGTAATGCACTCGCAAGTATCTCAATATGCCTTTGGCTTTCAACACAATCAAGCTAAAATAAATAGGTTTACTTTAATAAAATGCTTTTTGAAATTTTTTAATTAGATTCAAATGGCAAAATCACCTTTTCCTTAAGATCACTAAGAGATTCTCCAACATCTCCACTGCCAGTCTGTTGCATTTCTTTTTTGTGTTTCCTAGCCTTGCCCACAGTTCTGCACTGATTTACAGAAGTATTTATTATAATTACGATAAAACAACAATATAATTTCACTACAATTTTGCATTGGGAAAACCATGTATTATGTTAACAGAACTTAATGTCTAACAACTTGTTGATAATGAAATTGTATGTATTTTGTATCTTGGTAAAAAGTACATGTCTTGACTAGAATTTTTTTTATTTTGTCATCTATAATGAAACAAAATAAATTTTAATTTTAATATGTTTTACCGTAATATCTTAAATTACAACTTCAAACTATTTAAGCAGATTGATAATCATTTATACCTTCAAATCCTTCCATTTCTTCTTGCAGTCGTCGACTGTCCGTGCATTTCCACCAACTGCATTTACACTAGATAAACATGAACATATAAATAAAATCACCACATAGGTCTAAATCACATGTATCTATATTTTTTTTATCTGACAAGATCACTATAATTATAATCATTAATCTACTTAATTTTGCCAGTTCAATACACTAAATCTGGTTATATTTAGAATGCATTTAACCAGCATAAAACAAACAGATCCTAAATAAATGTGCGGATAAAATGCTATATAATTCCAAAATAAACTCATTGAATAATCCAAATTAAAAATTATTCACTATAAGTTTACCGTTTTAAATTTTAACTCCTATCAAAACTTATTACATCGGAGAAAACTGATGCATGGACGAAAACGCCATCCGCACAGAGGCCTGCTTTACATAAACTTTGATAAAGTTTTATCCTGACCAAAGAAATCAATATTTTGAGACATCTAGTTTTTTGGTTACATAAGTTACAACAAAATACTCACGATTCCATTATAGCATTCATTTTCAAATCTTTGGTTTCCTGCGTCACTGTGCTCGAGAATTTCCCATTTATAACGGAGTTGTATTCGACATAACCATCAACCAAAACCTCCACCTCGGACTTCGACTAGTTTGCAGCTCGGGCAGCCATGTTTGTTTACAGGTCGTCTGACAGTCGCGCGCGTAAATGACGTCACGGAATACGGAATAAGTGGTGTTTAACCTATTGAAATTTGCGACCGCATTGTTGAAACGCCTTTGTCTACGGGTTGCAAATTGATGAGAAAAACTTGCAACTTGCAACTGCGCTGTAACCATTGATGAAACGGCTTATAGGATTTATACTAAATAGGAACAGTATAAATAGAGAATACTAGGTTAGTGTTCGATATAGAGAAGTTTATCTAGCGATGCCAAGAATACCAATAGTCGAGCCGAGCAAGATAATCTTCTCTATATTCAACACTAATCCTATTATTCTATTTATCCCATCATTTTGTATTCAAAACTATCTAAAAAAACAAATTTATAACAAACTGTGGAAATCATTAACTGTTAGTACAACTGCTTTTACTAGTATCGAAAACAAAATGTATGAATTGTAATAAAGAAGTAGTCCCAAGATTATAGAAATACAATAAACTAAACTTAGGCTGTTAACAAGTTTTATTGCATGCATGTGTTATTAGTACAAAAATAATCGAATTGTAACTTTCAAAATGAAAATGACCTTTAAAGTCAACAAAGACACAACTGCGTAATGATCCTTACAATTTAGGCTCTGAAAATAAATCAATACACAATAATGATGACCATGACCTTTCTGCTCGTTTTCAAAAACTCTGAATCGAAGCACTTGTGTGACTGCAATTTAATCTGATTGTTTCGAAAAACATGTTTGCATACTGTAAATACAATGTATGTAAATTATCTTCAAATGACTGACCAGAAAATGCGATCTGTATAGTGAAAACGTAGTCCGTGCACGCGACAAGTATATTTCCACAGTGTGGAATACAGCTAAGTTTATCCCACGGGGTGTTATTTCGTTCATGGTAGCATGAAGATGATAAATTCCAGCTATGATTATTTATTTCATTTGAAACATCTGTCATGTTCGGTTGCTCATAGTTTTTAGTCAATAATCTGTTCTTTTGTTGATTTGCTATTTTATCATATTAAGATATCCACTAAATTAAGACGCCATATTTTAGATTATATATGACATAATCAATCGTTCGATAATTATTATGTTACATGCGTGCATATTCAATACAGTTAAGGGAAAGTCAAAAAAACTAGTATTTGGTGCTATTGACTTTTGTTTAATTATAATTATTATTACTTACTACAACACTGCACTAAGTGTTTGTTTTATTTTGATTTTTATTTTGAAGTACCAAGACAAGACAGTAAGCCATCTATTCACCTTCAAGAGAACGGATCTGACAAAATTGTCATAATAAACTAATTTTAGTCCCATATTGGTATGGTTTTTTTTACCAATTGTAAATTAAAACAACATAACGTATTAAAGGTGATAAACATACACAATTTTAATTTAAGCCCCAGCTATCGGATTTACATTGATAGAGGGCAAGCAATTTTCATTTTCGTTTAAAAGGCCGAAAATTACATTCGAAATTGTTCACAGCCTTTCTAAAAACACATAGATGAAAACGGTAAATGAACATCACATATGACTCAGATAGATGTACTTTTTATACGCTAAGGTCACAATTCAAGGTCGAAGGTCAAATTTATGAAATCAATCCTTAACACGTTGTCCGAAGCAATATACTTGTCCAGCATGGATGGATTTTCAAATAACTTGGCAATAGTCACAAGCATGGTGAGTCGGAGTGTTGCTTGCAAGAACCAGGTCTCTAGGTCCAAGGTCAAGGTCACCATTCAAGGTCAAAGGTCACATTTAAGAAATCAATCCTTGACAATTTGTCCAGAGCATATCTTTGTTCAGCATGGATGGATTTTCAAATAACTTGGCAGAAGTGATAAGCATGGTAAGGCGGTGTGTCGCATGTAAGAACCAAGTCTTAAGGTCAAGGTCACATTTCAAAGTCAAAGGTGAAATTTAATAAAGCAATCCTTAACACTTTGTCCGGAGAATATGTTTGTCCAGCATGGATGGATTTTCAAATAACTTGGCAGAAGTGTCAAGCATGGTGAGACGAAGTGTCGCGCACAAGAACCAGGTCCCTAGGTCCTAGGTCAAGGTCACAATTCAAGGTCAAAGGTCAGATTTAAGAAATCAATCCTAAACACTTTGTCCTTGTCCGGAGCATATCTTGTCCAGCATGCACAGATTTGCAAGAAACTTGGCAGAAGTGACAAGCATGGTGAGTGTAGCGCACATGAACCATTTTCTTAGGTTCAAGGTCACGGTTACAATTCAAGGTCCAAGGTCAAGTTTAAGAATCAATCCATAACACTTTGTCCGGAGCACATCTTTGTCCAGATGGATGGATTTTCAAATAAAATGTCAGAAGTGACACGCATGGTAAGGCAGCGTGTCACACTCAAAAACCAGGTCCAAAGGGCCGAGGTCAAAGTCACAATTTTAGGTCAAATATAAAATATCAATCCTTAACACTTAGTCCGGAGCATATCTTTGTCCAACATGGATTGATTTTCAAATAACTTGGCAAAAGTGACAAGCATGGTGAGACGGCATCACGTGCAAGCACCAACTCTCCAGGTTTAAGGTAAAGGTTACAATTCAAGGTCAAAGGTCAATCCAAACAACACTGTCCGGAGAATATCTTTGTTTAACATGGATGGATTTTTTATTTTGTCGTCCTGATTATAGGTTTAAGAATATATATGAAATAGTTTTGATAGCTCAACTCACCACACAGAGAGAGGCTTTGGAGATGAATTAGATGCCCACATACCATGATTCTACCTTATTATTTTTTGAATTGTTTCTCTTTAGTCGTTGAATCATCATCCACCAAAAAAGCTTCTTTGACGGGCGTATCTTTGTGACAATGGCCCTCTTGTTACATTTATGATGACAAATTCCATATATAACTTTAGTTCATCCAGTTGAAGAAATATTTATTTGTTTAAATTATCACAAACTGTAATGTATACTACATATAATTTTTACATGTCAACGTGTAGAAAATTGAAAGTTTTTTTGTAAAATATATATCTTCAACAACACCAAGTCAGCATATAAGTATTAAATTCACATTCAATTAGACACAAACTGAAAACAACAGCTGAGTGTTGCGAACATGGATACTTTTTTTCTCCAGCGCTTCTGAGGTCGTTCACGTGTAGATTCATTATCAATGGTTAAACACAAGACATGTATTCAACTGGTCACACGAGCCACTTGTCAAAATGTTTGTTTAAACATAAATTAATTAAAAATCAAGATCAAGAAACAAAATAGTTGTAATTGTGAGGATAAAAGAAACAAATTAATTCTTCCAAACAAATATAGTCCGTGCTCTACATAAGGGAATGTGATAAAAGTAAGTTTTGTTTGAAGATGAAGTTGTGGTTTTAGCGAAAAAGATCCATGGACAGTCATCATATTTAAACAATAACAAAATAAAATATAATTAATAGGAAATAAGATGTGACAGTTCCTGATTCGCCAGTTATGTTTATTAAAAGTTGTATTTTCTTTCTTAACAATCAGCACAGGGTCAATGATCTTTGCTAGATATGTATTTATTTGTATTGCAGTGCAACTTAAATATTAAGAATGCGTATGTATTTGATTACCATTTCTGTTGTTTATACATGATGTAAGCCAGTTCAGTTTCAGGGCTCATCAATGATTTGTAAAGTGTAGAGTAAGGCTGTGTATATTTAAGAAATAACTGACGGTAAGCGTTGGTTATTGTGGTAATAACCACGGTTTGGAGTTCCGATGCATAGGAATTGAACCGCGAGGGCGATAGCTACATAATGCAGACACAATTTTGCTATCGCACGTTTAAGCACGTGCATTTTACGGAATAATTTCTTCGAATTTCCGGATCTTTTTTCAAAACATAAGGCTCCGCCCATGATTTGTTGTCGAAATAATTGACGGGTAAGCATTGGTTATTGCGGTAATAACCAACGTTTCGGAGTTCCGATGCGTAGGATTTAAGCCACGAGAGCGATAGCCCGAGTGGTTTCATAACAAGCATCGGAACGACAAACTGTTAGTTATTACCGCAATAACGAACGTTTACCCGTCAATTATTTCGATTCAACACGATCTTATATGAATGAGAACTACATTAATCTATATTCCGCCCATTTTCCGTAAAGTGGGCCCTACATTCACTCGTGCATTTAGCGAACGACGTCATACTTGTTGATAAATACAGAAAAAAAAATGTTTTGCTTACAATCGCAAATTAAAAGCATATTAAAAAAACGTAAACGTGTTTGTGAACTTAAATATATAATATGTAGTACACATGTGGTTGCGTTACATAATGTAAAAATGATTTGTATGCTATCGCGCGTTTACGCACGAGCATTTTACGGAACAATTTCTTCGAAATTTCGAAGCTATTTTCAAAACATTATGCTCCACCCGTAATATGTTGCAGAATAATCCACTGTTAGTTTTGACAAAGAACAAAATAATCGTTGTAAAATTTCCCAAGCAAAAGTCTGATGCTAATTTTCTATATATATTTTAGAAAATTAGCATCAGTCGATTGAAACACATTTCAAATGTTAACGTTCATATTGATGAAGATAAATGACACAGTATGTAGTTTTACAAAAGGAAAACATAGGCTTATTCGTGGCACTAAGTTTTAATTGAATTTTATTGAAATGCCCTATTCAAGCATTTTTCATCAAACTACTTGTTTAGGTATAGCATGTGATATATTAGCAGATAGATACTAATGGCGATAACAACGAAATCATATATAGTTTTGTCGTAATTAGTAAAAAAAAATTATCAGTTGGTAATATATTGGTTATAATGTGCACAAAACGTAGTATTTTTAAATATAACTAAAATTATGTACACATTTAACACATTATACATGAGTAATACAATTACAATATTGCCTTCTTGTTTTATAGTACTGATGATTTTCCAGTTTAGAGTGTCAACCTTGTTCGAACCTTAAATGTTTACATTCAATATTTATTGACTGATGGTTCTGCATGCATGTTACAAACAACATGTGAGTTATGGTGAAATATTCTTTTGGACTAAGTCGTCTCTAGGTCCTATTTGTTCACCTTTAAAATGCATATTCTACGATGTGCTTTGTCTGAAATCTTTACTTGCAGTGAAAGTATTTTGTCGCAAAACGCGCGTAATTCACTATAGTTTTTTGTTGTTCTTACCTTTTTAATTCTTCTTTGCTTAATCTTTCGACCGCGACAGTATCACTCGTAGAGTTGAAGCTAAAGATTTGGAACATTTCGGGAAAAACATTATTTGCAAATCCTGCTTTGGTGAAGATGGTTGCTAAAAGTTTTATGCTGCAAAGATGTCTATACGTAATAAATGGTATACTCATGCAACATTTATCAGATCCGGCCATTGATGCAAACTATGTTATTCCCAAAATGCATTTAGTGCATGTATGATCCTAGCAGAAGAAATATTGGAAATGTTCCTTTGCATAAATAATTTTTTTTTCTTCCGCGCATGATCGGGTTTTATCCTAACCTATATTAAACCAACAAAGGTCCTATATATTCATGAAGAAGTTAAAAATGATGTTTCTGCCAGGTTAACTTGACACTTGACAAGAAACTTTAATTTAATTTTCGTCATTCAATTTACATGTTTATGTATTTACGTTTATTTAACAAAAAACGACATCGACAAAGACCGAAATGTACAAGACTACATGTTTAGGTCACGATGCTACAACAAGGTGATTGTTTTATTCTTAAAAAAAAATATGCATACGGAAAACTACCCTAAGATCATCCGTCAGTTTGATAACAATTGTATTACCATGACCATGATTGTATAAAAATGCATGTACCTTTCTTGATAACCAACAATAATAAATGAACAAAGCCTTCAAGATATTAATTTGCGTGGTTTGTTATAAGCAGTTACAGTAATATTTCTCCCGAGTAATGCTAGGTTCGATCCGTCAAGAACGTCACGATTGGCCACTCGTAGCTGATTGTGGTATTTCTCTGAGATTTATTGCTTGGATACGATGTGATGCGAGTCCATACGTTTTGATGCGATGTTTGCGCTCTGTTGCAATCTGGTCACGATTTGTCAATTACAGGTTTCCCGATCTGTGACGCTCTAATCTCCAATTACGATTAAATACGTTCCTTTGGGATTGTTTCGATCGAGTCCACGCTTGGGTCTCGATCTGACACGATCGGGTTCTTTGAAAATTGGACATTCAAGTACGTACAGATAAGTTTCGATACGCTTATCACGAATCAATGCGCACCGTTACGAAAGGGTACGATTGTGGTCGCGATGTCTTTCTCGATCATGATTGATGGAGATCACGATTCGAGCTACGACTGGAACCGAATGATATACATACAGCCCGACTGACTATTGACTCGATCGTTTATTGAGATCGCAACACATCTTAACAGAGCGTGGTGTTTTTCTTATCTACGATCGATCCCGATCACCACGATTTGAATGTACGGCTAGATACGATTTGTCGCGCATTTTACCATGCAATTAGATCTGATACGATGATCCCGATGGACATTTGATCGCAGGTGAACATGTTAGTCGTAGATAATTTTTGTACCGTTCAAACTTTGTCTACGATTAGCATGATTGCCACGACAGACCTCTAGATCTGATAAGATCTGATAGGACCACCACGATTTGTCCACGATTAAGGCCACGATTTCAAATTTGACGCGAATCGTGACAGTGAGAAACTAGCTTAAGAGTAGATACAGTACACATTTAAAACTACAATAGCTTGCATCTCTCCGAATGTCATGAAACAAATTGCTATACATGATTTGTGTTACATGATTAGTTATGTTAAGGTATTACTAAACGCATTACTAAAAATACGTTCTATTATTTATAATTTTAGATATTTTTCTGCACTTTGTATCGCATTGTATATGTGTTTAGTGTAAATGATAGCTCTATACTGTTATATAACAACACACATCGTATAACTGATTTGACATTTGTTTGGCTTAGTTTTAATTGTATGTTAGTTTTAAAACAATTCACATCAGCAATTATTTACCCGAACAAGGTAATAAAATTACTACTTCATAACGATTATGGGAAACAATCTTAGGGGCAACGGTTAGGGTTAGTTACTTCAAGCTATGAGTCTACTAAAGCCACGACATAATCACGCGAGAATGCGTTGGTTTCATTTTAATTGTCACTAAGTACGAGGAAGTTGAATCGTAGTGTCGTAAATTGACCACCATTTGGAACCAACAGGCACGAAGCGGCGCAAAACACTGATTTTACGCCCTCAATATTTTTTTTTTTTTTGGCATCAAAGTAATTGCCTATCATAAGAGATTTTTGGCCAACCGGAACCAATTAAGTGTAATTTGTTGCCGATATGGAAATGTGTATTGACTTTTGGTTCCAACTGAAGTGCACTGTCGTTGAACTATCCATCAAGCGGATCTCAACTGCAGGTTGGCGTCAAAGTTTTCTCAGCGATATAGCGCGCCCAAAGGCGTCAGTTTGATCCGAACTTTTCTTATTATCGCCAATGTTTCGCGCCCGCACGTGATTGGCCTGCGCCATCCTGCACTATGATTGCAATTGTTAGCTGGAAGTTTTCGATACATCCGTGCAAGTGCACGCCATATTTTGGACATTCGGCGCCTGTATTTACCGAGCCCTCTCACACGCTCATCATATGTGGCGGATCCGTGGTCTAGTGGTAACGCACTGGCTTCAAAACCCAGGGCTCGCAGGTTGGAGCCCCCGCTACACCCTAACCTCCTAGGTCGCCTTTCGTGTGAGATGTTAAACCGAGGTGCAGTGTACTAGGTGCTTCACACCGGGCAAAAAAAGACCCAGGGTCAGATCCCATTTTTCCACCGAGGATACAACACCGAAGCCATTTTTTGGATATACTTTTTGTATTACAAGTTTGAACAAAAGTATTATGTTCATGTAAACAATTGAAAACATTCGGATATATTCTAGATTTATATATATGTCTTACGACAGAAATCTTTTATTTTTAATGATATAAGACAGAACTCGCACTTTTACGTCATTTAACTACTCCGGAATAAAAACGATTTAGATAAGTGAAGATTAGGGTATTCACAAACTTTCAAAAAATAAACATAAAAACAAAATTAAAAAGTAGTTCCATATAACCAGAGTGAAATGATCAAACGTTATCATTACACTCGACCTACAGTGAAATGATCGGGTTATCATTCACTGGTATTCTCCACTCATTCACCGCATAGCATGAAATAAAAAATTATATTCGTCAGTAATTATGTACCAAAATACGGTGTACTGACAGTTTAATTAGTTAAATCATTATTAAAGTCCGTGTTTTCTGAACTGTCAACAAGTGAATAATGTTCACGGTGGGTGAATGTGATATTTTTTTAATTTAACTTTCGTCTTAGTTTTCCGTCGTTTTTATGGATATTGACTAGCCTTCATGATACGCAATTCTGCACTAACATTCGTCGGAATGGCCGAGTGAGATAAAGACAAAGTACATCGGTTTTTAACCGATCGCTCCGGGTTCGAATCCCAGACAGGTGTACTTTTTATTTTAAAGAACATTAAAAAATAATAAAAATCAAAGATAGAAAACAAAAGGAGAAAGGAAAAAGACAAAACAAATATCCGTAAATATAAAATCTAATGTTTATTTAAAAAAATGCAATTTAACATTTAAGATATCAATTTCATTCTTAAAATATCGTTGTTAATGACGGGACTCGAACCAGCAAACTCTAGGTTGGCGTGACGAGCAATATACCACTTAAGGGACCCATACACTTTCAATAAAATGTTCAATGCATAGAAATGACAACTATATTGAAGATTGATGTAATATATTGAGAACAATCAGAAATCGCAGATATTTATTGAGAGTCTGCCAATAAGCCTCGGTCACAACTGGGTTGCGTCGACCTTAGGTCGAGCTTGCGTCGAGCTTTTTGTCCAAAACGTGCGTCGGACCTACGGCGCCCGTGCGTTTTTTCTCGATCGCAAGGTCGCCGCAACAACCGCATTAGCACAAGCGCTTAAGTTGATGCGTCGGCCTTGCGTCAATCACTCATCCTCCGGACACCGAAAGGGCACCGAGCGAACATCATGCGATCAACCTACGGGCACCCTACGTTTTTTGCTTCGAAATTGCATGTCGCAAGCACGCAATTTGCACTTGCGGACGTCGCACGACTTCCTTGCATAGTACTAACGGCACGGCTTCCTTCCGATAAACGCACCGGCGACGCAAGAAAGAAACTGACATCTCACGCTCGCCGTAAGACACGTGCTGTTATCGCACGGTGACCGCAAAGCGCTATGTGCTTCGTATAAATAGCCGCGATTATTTGCATGCTTTTAACACATTTTCCATATTATGTCTTTATTTAACGTGTGTTACAATCAAACTGCTATTGGGAAAATGATATTGTTTTTTTTTAACAAATTAAAAAAATTAACCAAAGCATCTTCTGATATACATGTCAAATTAAAAGTCGTGAATGGCACCATTTCATGCAGGATATTTATGTAAACAAATATTGATGTTTGTGTTTTTGCCAAAATACCATTGCTGTCTTGCGGCGACCGTGCGTACAACTTGCGGTGATCGTGCGATAACTATGTGCTTTCCGTGCGTCGATTCGCAGACACAGCTTTGGTCCACTAAAACTGAAAACGCGCGACAGACGTGCGGCGAACGTACGTCGCCCGTAAGGTCGCCGCACGATGCCCGTACGAATTCTACAGGTTCTTTGCGATCTCAAAATCGTGCGTTTGGTCTGCGGTCTGCGGCCCCCGCAGTGGGTTGTGACCGGGGCTTAAAGGGTCTGTGTCAAATATTCCATTATGTATTGTATTATCAGTTCTTTATTTAATGTATACTCAACAAAAAAGATAGTATCCACTAGCTTTTTTATTGTTTTTCGATACCTGTATGTAATATATAAACATAAAATGAAGTAAATGTGACTTTTATCATCTTTCACTAAAATTCTTTTTTTCTGAATAAATTACATATTTATGGTTAAACACCGTACACAAACGTAACTGGTGTAAAAATGAAAATCACAAAGAACATAGTCGAAAAAAAATCCACTTTAAACATCTGTATCTTAAAAAAGATTTCGTATTTATGGCTATCGATTTAAAGAGCATATTTTTCCACACTCAATAGCATGAGAAGGTTTACTATTAATCCGTATCATTTAATACCAAATAGCCCACCAAAACTTGATTACAAGTTGTGTAATGAGCATGTGCACAAATTTTGTGAAAGTTGTCATTGTTATCGATTCTGTGTGGGAGGGTCGGTTCATAAAATCATCCAAATCCTGTGAAATTCCCATGGCTTGTTCAAATATGGACGAGCGAAACCAGGATCTTGGTATCCTGCGAGCAGGACGCATTTTAACTGACATTAGTCGAATGTTTAATAGCACAACGGCGACAATTAATTATCTACTTACACGTTCCTGATTTGTGATTTTTATATTTACACCTTTGTGCTTTATGTTTAACCATAAATATGGAATTGATTCAGACAAAAATGTCAGCATTTTATTGGAAGATGATTAAAGTTACATTGACTATATTTTGTGTTCAAATATTTCATACATATATCGAAAAACAATAAAATATATCAGTGGATAGTTTCTTTTGTTTGTTGAGTATATAATGTGTTAGTATAACGTTTCTAGAGTGTCATTATATATCAATAATAGTGTGCAATATTTAACATTTTGGGATTAAAAAAAAACACCTTGAGTGTGGCTATAAACTGAAGCATTGAAGTACTTTTCTTTTGCATTAAATGTGTTCATCTGTAGTCGTTGTTTTCAACTACCCCTACTTCCTGAGAACAAGATTCAACGGTTCTTGAATTTTACAACATTATTTTAAACATATTGAATGGTATTTTTGCATTTCCTTATTTCAACTGTCATTTCCCCACGCAGTATTTCTATTTTCTTGTTAACACCGTCAATGCCAAGCACAAAAACATAAAACTACAACAGGATCCATCCTTGCCAGACCAGCATTCAAATCACAAATGAAACACAATATTGAGTAAAATAATTGAACAGTTTGTGGAATAAAATGAATGTCAAGTTTAGTGAATCCAAAACATTGACCATAAAATTGTAATTGTATGGGCTTCTTACGCCATTCGCTTTCCAATATTTTAAAGGTAGTAATTACTGCACTATTGAAAACACTGCTTTCAATATCATACGTCACAGGTTGTTTTTTTTTATCGATACCCGATGCAAACTATCGGAAAATCACGAATGCTGGCCGAGAATATAAATACAGCCTCCGTGAAATTATGCAAGTTTTGACAGTTAAGAAAAAAAACGGAAAATACAACAAAACGTGTAATGAAAAACGTTTGCCAAACTATCATGATTGGACAATTTATCTTACTTAAGTCGTAAATAAGAGATTAACCCACAATGAAACACCTCAACACATGCAGCTAAGTCTGCCCGAAACATTGAAATTTTCAAATGCCGAAATGTCCCAGACAGAAATGCCCGGATACCGAAACGCCTCATTTCCTAATTTTATAGCAGTGTGTATACCCTCTGTACAAGCAAACTTAACTAGCGTGTTAATATTTGTGTTGACCGACACTTAAATGGTCATGGAATAAAACGTTTACAATAAATATCCACTTAAAATGTGCTTAATGTATTTTTAAAAGAAAAATACCGAACTCTTTCATATAGGAACTCATTTCTTTGGACCTCGGAAGGATACCATGTTGTTTATTGGTTGCTAAACTACGAGCTGACAAACTCCTCGCAGCGGTTATCTCCCCTATCGGTGATTAGAGCTATGCTCGGAACCAGTCAAATCTCTGCGCGTAGGATGACGAGCTGAATCAACCTCCGCGCAGAGATTTGACAGGTTCCGACCATAGCTCTAATAAAATCCCTGCCATCATATCAAACCACGTAATGATGATCGATTTACATCTTCAAGATATTATTGATGGTTTTAATTAGTTATTTTCTTTTTTTCTGTTTTCATTATTGACTGCAAACGATATAGTACAAAATTGCACTGAGTTGCATTAAATTAGTAAAATTAGTAAAAGTTACAAACACGTAACCCTTCCAGATATTGTAATGGCAGTGGTTACCGTTCACCGATAGGGGAGGTAACCGCTGCGAGGAGTTTCGAGCTGAATGATGCGATACCAAAATTACGCAGACATGTTTACGGTGGTCCTGTTACTCCGGTGTCCTGTTATGGCCATCGTAGTTTTGCGACTTCGCCCTGTGCTTATAAAAGGGCGCCGACACGATGCGCCAAAGCGCCGACACGATACGCCGAAGCGATATAAACCTCGCAATGTCGTGTGTTTTTTTCATAAGTGGCTATACAATTTGGCGAAGATACGAAGATACGACGTTCATATCGCTTCTGCGCATCGTGTCGGCGCATCGTGTCGGCGTGTCGACGCATCGTCTCGGCGCTTCGGCGCATCGTCTCGGCGCTTCGGCGAATCGTGTCGGCGCGTCGGCGTATCGTCTTGGCACGTCGGCGCCCTTTAATTTCTGCGGTCGCCGACGCGCCGACACGATATGCCGACGCGCCGAGACGATACGCCGACGCGCCGAGAAGATGCTCCGACGCGCCGACACGATGCGCCGACACGCCGACACGACGCGCCGGAGCGATGTAAACGCCGTCGCTTCGTATCTTCGCCCAATTGTATAGCCACACATAAAACAACCACACGAGATTGCGACGTTTATATCGCTTCGGCGTATCGTGTCGGCGCTTCGGCGTATCGTATCGGCGCTTCGGCGCATCGTCTCGGCGTTTCGGCGTATCGTGTCGGTGCTTCGGCGTATCGTCTCGGCACGTCGGTGTATCGTTTCGGTGCGATTTCGACGTCAGAAATAATAGGGCCCCGACGCGCCGAGACGATACGCAAACGCGCCGATACGATACGCCGAAGCGCCGACACGATGCGCCAAAGCGCCGAGACGATACGCCGACGTGCCGACACGATGCGCCGAAGCGATATAAACGTCGTCCCGTCGTAACTTCGCCCAATTGTATAGCCACAAATGAAAAAACCACACGAGATTGCGAGGTCTATATCGCTTCGGCGTATCGTGTCGGCGCATTGTCTTGGCGCTTCGGCGTATCGTGTCGGCGCGGCGGCGTATCGTGTCGGCGCGTCGGCGCCCTTTCATCAGCACAGGTCGAAGTCGCGAAACTACAATGGCGGTAACAAGACACCGTACTTCCGACTTATCCTTGTACGCTGATATATCTTGATAATAACATGCTACACTCAAGATAGGAAAACCGTACATGCATTTTACAGTTGTGACACGCTATTCTTCCCTGTACTTTGTATCATGTGTCATTTGTGTTATCATTTCCATCTCATGATACGATCTCTCAGATTTTTGTTACGATACCGGTATTGCCTTAACGAAAACTGCGGTAGTTTATTTTCTCTCGCACATTCATGCTATCATTGCTTGTTTTCTTAATTTAGCGTAGTCAGTATTCTGCATAAGGAACATAATTACTATAATTTTTTTTCCTCTTTACATATCACTTACAAAGTAGATAACCAGGATGTTTATATTGCTCAAACATTTTACATTTGTAGTGGGTTTCTCTAAACATTTACACATGATTTAGCTCACAACCGCTTAACTATATCTAGTTATTTTTAATTAAACAGATAGTAACATTTTGATTTGATTCGAATAACGCTGTCTTAATTAACAAAACCCCTTACAACTCAATCCTACAGTTTAAATAGTTGAGTTCCAGCCTAATCTGTTTGTTTGTTTGTTTGTTTGTTTGGATTTTTCGCCGTATTCGACAGTATTTCAGTCACATAACGGCGGTCAGTTAACATACTCACAATTTTCATGGGTAAGTTGGTTTACCGGTACTTAGTGCACATACTAATGCCAGTAACTGACAACTGCCCTACATAAATCAGAGCTAGGGGGAGAATGGCCGTAGAAATAATTTCATAACCAATCCCCACACAAGTCATTTAACTCCCATTTAAACATAATCCACCGCAAAATAATGGACAGATTGTTATGTGCATGCTAGAAAATATTTCTAAGTGAGGAGGTAATTTTGCAAGTCTACAGGAGAAAAAAGATAGCATGACCCGCAACAAAATGCATTTAGTGGATAGATTTGAAATTAACCAAACAGTAGTACATGAATGTAAAAGAGTCATTTGCTATAGCAGTTTATAATAATTTACGCGTATTATTCGAGTTAAAAAGAATTTGGTAAATATTGTGAGACAAATACATGTAGTTACACTTAACCACAAACCACAATAGTTATTTTTTGGACGACGGAAATATGTTAATAAACGTATACCAATCAATAATCATTGTAAAATAATTAAAGATATACACGTATATTTTCAGGCAAATTGAAGCGAGCGTCTTTTAGAATGGCTACATTTTTGTTCACGGAAGGTCACGTGATGCAGCTTTCCTTATATGTTTATACAGAAAATCTTCCCGTCAGAGACTATTTGCTGGATTTCAAAATAATTTAACAGAAATGTTTCTTGGGTGAGTCTCTACCAAATCCCTTCGAATAATTTTGATTCCATGAAAACTTAATTTATTAAAAAGCATGGACACCAGGGGGTGGGCCGTTTTCCTTGTATGGCTATATGGAAGACTTGGACAATCTTCTTGTCTAAAACTGCTTGTAGATTTCGAAATACAATTCATAAAGTTGTTCATTGGGTGACCCTCTACAAAATTCCTTCAAATTATTTCTATTTGTTAAACACTCATGGCCATCAGAGGGTGGGGCAGGTTTCCATATCTGGCAATAAAGAAGATCTTATTGTCTGCAACCACACGCTGGATTTGGAAATAATTTCACAGAAATGTTCCTGCTCTCTGTGAAATTCCTTTAAATTGTTTTGATTCGCTAAAAACATTGCTGTCAGTGGTCAGTTGTTGATGTCAATTGTCAGTGTTTTACTTTAAACATCTCTTAATAGTGTATTAACCTTTTACAAGCCATTATGTTTCATTAAACTCATATGAGCAAACCAACCAACCAGGTACGAAGAAACAAACAAGTCAATTAAAAAAACAAACATGTTTCTTTCACAACTTATTCGTGGCAGTTGTACAAGCTAAAGCAAATTTTTACTTGCAAAACTGATATATACCATCTTCATATCGGGATTCTACTGAAATACGGTATTTTAACTGTGTTAATTGACTAGTTGCACAAATATTAGTAAAACACCTATAAGTACTTTTTCCCAAATTTTTATACGCTCTCCAACTCATTTGTTCACAATGTGAAACTTGTTGTCTTTTTTTGTTCTGGCCTCCAAAAACCTTGCCAGCCCGAGGATGCTAAATATAGAATCAAATTGGTATGGCCTTATTATAGAATGCTCTATTTTCATTGTATTTCAAGTACAAAACGTAACAGTACCTAAACTGAGTACACGTTTGCGATTCTAACGTTTTTTCTTCCGTTTGACGACAAAATCTACACAAAATTCAGTCCATTCGTTTAATAGTATAAATATAAAAAAATCGAGCTTAGAATGTTCAAAGTTTCTTGTTATTTATAAAATTGCCGAACCAAACTTAATATATCTATACATAATACTATTGAAATGTACAATGTAAAAATGAATTTACCTCCTGTTTTCACGTATTGAAGTTGTGATACTACATTTTAATAAGTCCGACCAAGCCGATACCAATAACGATAAGACTACTGCCTATATGACTCAGAATGGAACGTTCCGTTGTACCGAACGTTCCTATTAACGGACATATTGTACTGCTTTGGCCAATGCGCCCATAACGACTGTAGTCTAAACGGGCTGAACGTAGTTGTATTGAGTCCGATTTTTTTTTCAGTTATAAATAATGCAGAACTGCGCAAAGATTCAATTCATCTAGTTTGATCGGCATTGTAGCGACCTATATAGCCGGTAGTTAAGTGTTTTGCTCCAATTTACCACGCAGTATCCACATGCACGGTATAAACAAATTATTGAACATTCACTTTGCGTGAAATTGAGTGTTGTAACACACAACACTGTAAAAAAAAAAAAAAACACTGTTTACAACAAATAACCAATAGTCTCATTTTCTGACATTATTCATGTATTAGTTTGCGAAAGAACCGACGAACTATTTCCAATACGGCCTACTTTATGTGTACCACGGAAGGATATCAAATTATAATAAAATGGTTGTTAGCGGCGAGCTCAATTACAAATTTACGCAGCAGATTACAGGATGTAAAAGGACTTATTACAGGTACGATCATTATACATCATTATGTCTTTTCAATGGGTAAATAATTGTGATTGACACAAATTGCATTTGCATGTTTGCTTTGTTGAAATTAAATTATTTGAAATCGAAACAAGAACTACTTACATATAGTATATGTTAAAAAAAAACGGTATATAAAGAATAACAGGTTACTGCCTGGTCTTCTGTAATATATCAGGTGAGGCTTAGTATAATTTATCATACCACTATGCTGATATCGGCCTAATAAAAAGGTGCCTGATAATTTTTTTTATATCAGGTCAGTAGCGTTTATATCAGTCGATGTTAGGAGGTACTTCATATTACTAGAAATTCGCTTCTAAAGTCAACATTTTCAGTAAAAATGAATTAGATTTAACAAAACAAACAATTTGATACCAAGAACGTATATAGTTTATTATTTTTAATCGTCATAAATTTTTGGTCAAAATATGTTTGAGACTAGATATAATCTTATTATGTGCAGTGACTTTTGGTTCATTTATTTAAAATGTATCGAAATAACTGTGTATTGATGATTTATTGTTCCATTGATGACGTCATACCACTACCAAAATGCGGGTTTATGTGAATATTTAAAAAAAATAACGTTTTGTGATTTATGACGATTAAAAATAATAAACTATATACGTTCTTCGTATCAAATTGTTTGTTTTGTTAAATCTAATTCATTTAAAAAAAAATATATCAGGTACCTTTGTATCAGGCCGATATCAGCATAGTGGTATGATAAATTAAATGATTCAGTGACTGTTAATGTTAGTTCTGCTATCTAATATAAACAGTCATTGCATCAAGAAAGAGTTTCATAATTTCAACTAACTTATAAACAGTACATAGATCTACTCTACTCAAATCAATGACGTGGTGGTAAGTTTAACAGGATTCTTATGACAAAGTAAATTAGAGAAAGGAAAATATAAGAATAAACACAATCTAGAATAAAGTGGTTAATTACATATATTTTTTTTAATTTTCGGTTACTTCTGAAACGTCTTTTTTATTTTCAGAATCCCTGTACAGAAATTCAGAATGTTACTATAACTAGGATCAATTGGAATTTCAATTGGTTCATCGTGATCTGCAAAAAAAAACAACAACAGCAGATCGTATGAAGACATTATGACTTTTCATATACAATATTACATTATATATAAATTATGGATCACCTGCTTAGTGTGTTGATAGGTAGAACAATATGTTTTGTCACTAAGATAATGACCGCATTCTGCAGCATTGAATATTAAAAGGTTCCGGTCTAGAATAAGTTTAAACTATAGGGTATTCATTGATTTGGCAGTCCCTCGCGAACATTGCCGCATGGTGTAAACGTGCTTAACAGTTGACCAAGTACACTGAAATTGTATACGATGCACATACCCGTATTTCAATGTATGTGAAAACCCAACAGTTAAGACACGCAATTTGTAATAATAGATCGATAGACCGCTTGTGATCTAAATTGGACAGAAAAGTAAGTATAGCATTTAACAAACATAACCTGAAAAGATAAGATAAGATTTATTTTGAGTCAGCAAGGGAGAACAAGGCTTATATGTTTTAAACCTACCAATTTATCAACGACCTTATAAAGTGTTGTGCTTGTCATCGTAATTCCGGCCGTCATCAAATTTACCTTTTTGACATTTTTGTATGTTGTTTATTATTTTCGTATATGCTATGGACACGTGTGTACATGTGTACAAAAAGCAACAACATATTCTTCAATCTCGTAAGTTCGAGTTCTGTATGTTTGTTTTCTTTATAACAATATCATTCGCTTGCATTAAGAAAATATATAAACGAGTTGCTGTGCTTTAAAACACACAACAACGACTTTAAGGGCTGGGAACATGCGATGTTAGCGGCTACATTTTTTCAGTTTGTATGTTGAAGTTAATTTCGATATATTTAATATGATCAATACGAAGTCCGTAACACAAAAATATAATGAATTCGATAGCTTACTTTACGTTTTATTTATATCTAATTGGATGTCTTTTTTACACAATAGGATAAGAAAGCAGCATTCTCGGCCTCAATCTAAACCTTTCGAAAATGGACCTGAACACTGAAGAGAATCTGGTGTTGATATATGTTTTGCCATCTTTGACCTCATTATCTTGAACATCGCTGAATATCAATTACAATAGAGGAGGAGGAATGGCCTCGTCAAATCCTGGGGAAAACCTCAAGACCGTGCATTCTGCTGTAAAGGCCGGAACACGTCAAATAGAGTTGGCAACAGTTGATGGACAATGGAAAATTTGGTCAGAAACATTTTCTGCCAAGCGTGAAATTGAAGCAACTAAACAAATAGCACTTCAGGGCATTGAGGCGAAATGGATCCAGAATGAGGACGATACCTTTGAAAGAAAATGTGAGGGTATGTTGTACACAAACTTATTCTTCTATTTGGCGAGTACCGACATGTTCGTTAAGTAACTGTACAAAGGCATTTAATATAAAATGATATTTTAAAATTAACATGTAGGCCTATTTTTTAAACATCACAGGCAATGTAATATGTTGTTCAAAAACGTTAAAGGAGGAACATTAGTGGAAGTGGCATGGTATTTTGTTTTCTTCCTTGTAGTCAATGATTTTATGGAATATTCAGACTCAGTAGGTTTAATGACTTTCGCAATTAAGTGTCAATAATCATTGCGTCTGTTGTTGCATAGGTCAACGTTTCAAGCTGTAGTGGTGTTTTTTTCATTTTTTAATTGTATTTATTTGTGAACCTGTGATAATGCACGTAAACACATACTCGGAAGGTATAAATGTTGTATTTATAACCAGATAGACACTTGCGCGCAAGTTGTGCAATTGTTTTTATTTTGGCCATTTTCAAGATTTTTAACCAAATAAGCATATAAATCTTCATATTAACCTGGCTCTGATATATGAATGTAAAATTATGCAATAGTAACCGCTTCGTCCAAAACTTCAATAATGCTCCAGAAAACACCTATGCATACTCAAAACCTTTACCCACGGATAATTGGTGAATGGCGACCCCGGTCCAAAGGTACTTCCCAAAGGTCCAATCCAAAGTGGAACTGATAGTAATATTTTGTCTTTGCAACTGGTATTCCGATCGATAAAGCTATATGGAACATTCGTGTGTCTAAGTGACCTCACGCATACATGTTCAAATTAGAAACGTTTTCTGCTTGATACATTCCAGTTATGCAAAATATATGCAATTTGATTTTTAGTTCAATACAGTCGATACGGTCATGTAACTGATATGATCGATGTCTAAAATTATCAAGCACTCAACGCAACGGCGTAATTAGTTGTTTGCGTAACACTGACAACAGTTCATCAGTTTCTAATGCGAAGTTTCAAATACGGAAACAAATCGATTTTAAATAAATCCACTTTGTGTCGGCATATTTCTTTTGATTTCAGACTTTTTCAAGTTTTTTTTCAACAAAGCATGGACTGCAAAATGTTCATGTACAAATATTAATTGCAATACCAAACATACAACCACTCGCTTAAACTCGTATATTTGAAATGGATGAGCGTTTTTGATTAATTATTTTTTCGCTTTATATTAACGCCATGTAACTGACCTAAGCAAAGATGCATTTTGTTTGTGATAATGTAGTCAACTTTGCAGTTTGTTTGAGATAACCGTTTACGGTCAACCTGAACTAACGCTGAGTAAACATTGCATTTACAATATCGGCATTAGCAGATGCGAGCTGTTGACATACACACAATATTCAATTCTTATTTAAATTATTTATGGAAATCACTGTTATTTTAGCATACACTAAGATGAAAGTACGTTTAGGCGTAAAAAAAGTAAGTTTGTTTCAGGTAACCCGACATACTCTAAAAAAATGCCCCGATCCTATAACATTTTATTGGGTTTGTCAGATTGATTTTTTTTTTTATTTACCTTTTTCAATAATTAAATGTGTTTTTGGATAAATAAGTGTTTTGTTTTGATAGTAGCCACTTATAAACAATGTTTACGGATATTACTGATATGTTTTGAATTTATTCAGTTTTAGAATCTTCAAGTTGACCATTTACTAAGTAAATAAAAAAATCCCGACCTGCCTACCCTAATTTTTTGGGGCATGTTACCTGAAACAAACATTTTTTTACGCCTTACTAAATATTAGTAACACCATGTATAAACACATGTCACGTGACCATAACATTGCCAAGTGACGCGACCGGTCTTTGCAAAATAGAAACCAAAAGAATATGTCAATAATTTATGCATTCCATTTCGATGGTTGCAATTAGGCTGCCCTAAAATGTAACCGCAAACCCGTTTTGAAATAAGTTTTATTATGTAATACTATTTAATACTAGTATTGCTAATGCACCTATCAATATTTTCCCCCAGGAGGGGAGCGGCGGGTTGACCCAGAGGAATTTGACCTATTTCATTTTTGGGGTCCAATTCCCCACCCTATACCAAGCATTTTTGTCTAAATCCCCACATTGGGAGATGCTTGGTGTATCTGATGGCCCGGGGTGGGTTCCAATATTACCGGGATCTAACGTCCGACCAAAGTCTATTTCCAGGGACCCAGAATCATTCGGCGTGTTAAATTATCGCCTGTCGGAAATTGCTTACAGTCTGAAGGTAACGTATTAGCCCGCCGCTTCCCCCCCCCCCCCCACCACCCCCATGGGAAAATATTGTTAGATGCAAAACGATATTTCATTAGAGTAGTTTGTATTCTGAAAACGATTCTGGTGGTGGCTTGAGTGTACGGCTCCTCAATCCGGCACATCTTGTCGTTCTGGTTTGTTGGTTGGTTATTCTGAACAACAAAATAAAATGAAACTGTTTTCCAAAACAAGAAACGAAATGATTACACATTGCCACTAGAGTATAATATACCATAATGGAAACAATCGGAATTTTGTGATTTGTGTAGCGATCTTAATAAGAGTTGCACGTCTATATTTATATTATTAAGTATATTATCGGCATGTATAATAATATTATCCATATACCGCTATGCGGAATGTAAAACTTAGAACGTTTAACAAAACACTTGTGTTATGTTTTCAGATTTACGCCAACGTATAAAGCAGTATTACGGCAAACATTTCGGCCACGTGTCTATATCTCAAATGAATGTACCCCTCGACGATTGTATAAGCAAACTTTTTGTCACACCAAACATACAAAGAATCCAAACAGAAAAAGACGGGACCACTAAACAGACTAAACTTCATACATACAGAGGCATTCTCTACACTGGTGATACGCCGAGTCAACGGATAATACTTCAAGGAGAGGCGGGTAAAGGCAAATCAACTTATGTTGCCACATTAGTACTAGACTGGTGTCAAACCTGTCCGCCATCTCCAAACGCAACTGATCAAAAAACAGACTTCAATGATTTTGAAGCGCTACAAGAGTATCCTTTCGTCTTTCTTATCGCATTGAGAGATTCGCAGAAGCAGCGTGAAGTAGCACACATGATTAAAGAACAAATTATTGACAGGATATATGAGGATCATGAACGTGATAAAGCCTATGAACTTCTAAAACGTGTAATGACAGATCTAAACTGTTTCGTAGTTGAGGACGGGCTAGATGAGTGGGCTGATCCACAGGGCCAAACGGCTTTACCAGTGTTGTTACCCTGTTACGACAAATGTACTGTGATGACAACGACAAGATACTGGAAAATGACTGACGAACGTATCAAAAACTCTCAAATTGATTGTCTGCTAGAATTGAAAGGTATCAATAATTCACATGAACTCAGTGAAAAGGTACTCAGATGTCTTAATACTTCCCAGCTTCGAATGAAACATCAAATGTTAAACGAACACATAAAAAAACATAGTCTGCTAGACCTTATATCTTTGCCAGCGTTGCACAAAGTAATTGTCTGTGCGTGGGTAGACGGAATACATTTGACAGGATCGAGATGCGACATCTACAGCACCCTGCTTGACTTTCTGCTTAAAAAGGCGAGCAACAGTATCGCCTATTTCAATCCTCCACCTGCTCAGTGCTTTGTTAATACAAAACATATACAGCCAAATATTGATCTTGTAAATGCTTTGGCTGAAACAGCGTTCGTCCAGCTCTTTAAATTGGAAAAGGAACATTCTATCGTATTTAACGAAACAGAATTATCAAACTTTTTGACCCAAGAACAAAAGGCGTTGGCATTGAAGGCCGGTATATTATTGGAAAGAAAAAGTTCAACTCTTACTGGATCATCTACGTTTTCTTTCATTCATAAAAGTTTACAGGAATTTCTAGCTGCTTATCATATCGCCAGAAATGTCAACGTCATTCAGAACATTATATCGACGTATCTTCACACATTCCCTGATGCTTATCTTGATACATATCAAGTGTTAATATTTCTCTGTGGACAAGATATCCAGGCAGCAAATGAATTATCTCTTGTCATTGATGAACACAACGTTCTACCAGTAGATAACAATGGTCATTGTCATTGGTATCCAAGCATACAAGAAAGTATCCAATCTGGCTATAATGAAGCTAGAGCCAACAACAAGAGTGATGAAGATATCCGTCTAAAGCTCAGTTGCTGTATGTGTTTTGATTCAAAAAGCATTGACACATTACACATGATTACGAGGACAAACATGTCGTCGTATATCCGTTCATTGCAGATAAATCAACCCACATCAGCGCCGAAATCTTTTAAGAGAGGTGACTTTTGTGTATTGGACGTTTCCGTTTTTCCTAACCTAGAGAGAATACGTTCCAACGTTGTGACACCGTTGTTACTTAGTACCTTAACTGGTAGTGAGAAGCTAAGCTGTCTCTTTTTTGAACTCGACTTTTGCGAGGTTGTCGACCTGGACATGTCTCCATATCAACGCCTAGAAATAATACACATCTCGAAACATCGCAATTCTGTATCAAGCGAATCGCATACCTTGGTATCAGATGCATTCCATGTGCTGGTGAACCTGAAAAGCCTTACGTTAAGAAACATTAACCATGAAGGACTGGACTTATCTGCCTGTCAACAGTTAGAAACAATACACATCACGGCAGAGTACTATGGTTCACCTAATAAATCGTATACATTGGTAGCAGATGCATTCCATGTGCTGGTTAATCTGAAAAGTCTTACGTTAACAAACATAAGCTGTGATGAACTTGACGTGTCTTCTTGTCAACAGTTAGAAACAATACACTTTTCTACAGAGTTCCTATTTTTATCGCATTCGTTGTATGGCTTGGTACCAGATTCGTTGCATACCTTGGTACCAGATGCATTCGATGTGCTGGTGAACCTGAAAAGTCTTGCCTTAAATAACATCAACCATGACGGACTAGACTTGTCTTCGTGTCAACAGTTAGAAACAATACACATCTCTAGAGAAGAGTTAACAAGTTCCTCTAGTACATCAGATGACTTGGTACCAGATGCATTCAGTGTGCTGTTGAACTTGAAAAGTCTTACGTTAAATAACGTTAGCTGTGATGGGCTTGACCTCTCTTCGTGTCGACAGTTAGAAACAATACATATCTCTAAAAAGACTTATATGTCTTCTAATACTCCGTACACATTGCTATCAGATGCATTCGGTGCGCTTGTGAACCTGAAACATCTTACGCTATATAACATCAGCCATGATGAATTAAATTTGTCTTCATGCCAACAGTTAGAAACAATAAACATCAAAAGAGATAGAAGGTCATGTGACAATTCGTTAACGGTAGTACGAGATGCATTCCACGTGCTAGAGAGCCTGAAACGTCTTACGTTAAATAACGTTAGCTGTAAAGGACTGGACTTGTCTGCGTGTCAACATTTAGAGCGTGTATTTATATGTGGTCAGGTGTCCTTGGTTCCAGATGCATGTCGTGGATTGGTGAAACTCAATGACCTTACGTTAAATGATATCAGTTGTGATGGACTGGACTTGTCTTCGTGTCAACAATTAGAGCGGGTAAATATAAGTGGCAAGGTGTCTTTGGTACCGGATGCATTCCGTACGACGGTGAACCTGAAAGATCTCACGCTATATCACATCAGCTGTGAAGGACTGGACTTGTCGTCCTGTCAAAAGTTAGAGAATGTAGATATACATGGAAATGTGTCATTGTTAGCAGAGGCATTCCGTGTTCTGGTCAATCTGAAACGCCTTACCTTTGTAACCTTTATGAGCGGCGATAGACTGGATTTGTCTGCGTGTCCACTGTTAAAGCATGTAGATATAAGACGGAACCCGGTTTCTCGGTTTCCATAAATGTGAACCTGAACAGTTTTAAAGTTTTATAACATCAGCTTTCACGTATGTGACTTGTCTTCGTGGTTATCCTTCAAAATGTGTGACATTGTTGACGTTGGCGACGTATAAGTTACTATCGCAGCGTTGATGAAGTTGATGACGCATCAGATACTATCACAGTGTTGATGACGTTGATGATGCATTAGATAATATCACAGCGTTGATGACGTTGATGATGCATTAGATAATATCACAGCGTTGATGACGTTGATGACACATCAGTTACTATCACAGCGTTGATGACGTATTAGTTACTATCACAGTGTTGATGATGTATTAGTTACTATCACAGCGTTGATGACACATCAGTTACTATCACAGCGTTGATGACGTATTAGTTACTATCACAGCGTTGATGACGTTGATGACGCATCAGTCACTATCACAACGTGATGATGCATCACATAATATTACATGTAAATAATAATATTACATTTAAAACCTTACATTTCTAATAAAACATAAAAAATAAAATTTACATATATTTTACGTGCAAATGTTTTATGTTTATGACACAGATCTGTTACATAATCTTGATATAGGTTGCACTTAGTATTATAAGATCCTTACTGTTGTATATATTTTGAAACATTTTGTGCTGTTGTATTGGCTGATTAAGTGTATTTTGTACGCCATGTAGTTTTATTATACCTCACTTCGTTTTCCCATTGTAAATTCCCGTATACACATCCCTGCATAATTTTAATATGCCATGACGTTGGAAAGTAATATACCCCCTCAACTGCCTATGATATTTATATATTGTAATATATGTTATATTGGCATTTTATGTTACATGTTCGTGTAAGAGTTATTTTCTTTTGCTGCGCTGCTTTGTTGTTTTTATGATATTATAAATACGTGTAAAATTCGTACAAGTAATGAGCGCATAAAAAGTTGTCCCACATTACAGCATAGCTCAAACTGTGTAACGTCGTGCAAAGATGCTATTTATAAATGCACAAATCCTGTAAAGTATCATATTATTCATTTTATTGTTGAATCCGTACGTTATGCATGAAAACTGTTCGTCACACAGGCGTTGTAATTGAAATAGAATAATTGTGAAAATTCTGCCTTGTTTCAATATTAATTATAATGTGATGTCGCATTTGTTACAGATTTTAACAATCATTCTTAGTAGTAAGATAATTGCACATTTTGAAAAACAACATCATCATCATCATCAACATCAACAACAACAACATTAATAATAATAATAATAATGAAATAGTAATAATAATAATAATAATTATTATTATTATTATTGTTGTTATTATTATTATTATTATTTGTATCCTAATTTGATGGTGGATTTAACTGTCAATATGTGATTTGTGTATGTTTGTTCTGTGACCGACAGCTTAATATTTCGAGCATACATCTTTTGACACAGCAGGTTTTCAACAGTATTGGCACAAATGTTTGAGAAGTTACATTACATTACATTTTCTTAGTGTTATTTAACGATTAAGTTTTAATGATATAATCGACTTTTCGTATTCTTTGAAACAATTGACATGAAACATGAGATGCAAATACTCATACTCAATATTCCCAAAGCGGTCAATACTTGTCATTAGTGATCAACGGAACTTTTTTCAATGAATATTATTGTAATTTGTAATTAATTTCATACTAAAACCATGTTTTGCTACAAAGAAGACAATGTATTAATGTTTACTCAATTTGAAAAAAAGGAATGACACATGAAGTGTTAGCCTGAAAGTTACAGTACTTCCAAATTGGTAATGTATGGTTGATTGTATTTTGTCAGCATTTTTTCTTACAAAATTATTTTAATACTGTTAACTAGTTTTGCTATGAAAAAAGAGAGTGAATTCATTTTCAATAGTGGTGGTGATCAAGGGTGCATTTTCAGGTTGTTGTTTTTTTTCAAAAGTTATACTTAGTTTTATGATGCAATTTTTAGTAGACTAAACATGTTTAATGATTTTTATAACAAATGTATAAGTATTTTTCTATTGTGATCTTCAATGACAATGTAAGTTTCTTTCAAAATTTATTTCACACTCATTGAACACGTTGTAGTAATTTTAGCTGTAAAACAGTGTTGTTTTTAATTGATTCTACGTGTACGTTTGGGTGATAAAAGCATTTGTTAAGTGTAGGTTTATTTTAATGATAAACACATCTCTATGAAAGTATTTAACGTTACCACTTCAATTACTGGCTTTTAAGGTTGTATGAAATAGTATTGTTATGTATCGTGCCAATGACTTGTCATGTATCTAAACGCCAAAGTAACAAGTACTGACAATGTATTGTGTTTGCTTCACAATTAATGGCTACTCAGGCCAATTGCATTACTATGCCACATTTTCATTTATTGCAGTCTAAACTTTAGACCGTGTTTTGAAATTTCTAATTTTCCGTCAGAATCTTATCTCAAAGAAAGAATTTGTCAATGGGATCAAGATGTATTCTTGTATTTACGAGTATACATCATATGCTTATGATTGCAAACATATGTGCATGTATGATATATAATGTGTATTATCGTGCTAATACATCTGTTATGATTTTAAAATTGATATATCATAATTAGTGGCATAGTGCAGTGTAGTTTTGTCTATATTATGATAGTTATAAATGTTTGACTGTTAGATCTACTGGCCTTGCGTTTGTGCGTGGGTGCATGTGTAGACCTTTTTATTTAAATGACATATCCTCTGAGACGGTTAGGTGGACATAGATGAAACTTCACAATGTTCCTTGGATGGTTCTCTGCCAAATGTTTCCGGTCCGCTGCACACAGAAGGCTACCAGAGCTTTAAATAGAACAATCTTCAAAGATAGATAGATTTTCAAACAATTTCACAGCAATGTTTCTTGGGTGGTCCTCTTCCGAATGGTTCCGCTCCATTGAAAAACATGGCCACCAATGGGCGGGACCATTTTTCTTTATATGCGTATATGTATAATTTCTTGTCAGAAACCACTAAATGGATTTCGAAATTATTTCACAGAAATGTTCCTTGGATGGTACTTTTCCAAAGTTGCTCAAATGGTTCCGGTCCGTTGAATAGCATGGCCCCCAAGTAGCGGATTTTCTTTATACGGCTTGTCAGAAACCGTTGGTTGGATTTGGAAATAATTACACAGAAATGTTCCTTGGGTGGTTCTCTACCAAAATGCCTCAAATGGTATCGGGACGTTAAAACAATGGCCGCCAGAGGGCCTTTTTTCCCTATACAAAGCCAGTGGAGCGATACAGACACTCGTGCGCCTCATTTATTTTTTATATGTTAGTATATAAAATGATATGGTATGAGATGGTAAGATATATTATATATTATATATGTGTGTATATACAGATTGTTCAGTCAACAAAGTAGAAAACGATCAAGCGGGGAATTATTTGATATTAGACATTTTATGTGGACAAATGAAATCACACTAGCTACTATTTATGGACCGAATTCAGACAGTCCAGACTTTTTCATTAATATCTTTAAAATTATTAACGATATTGGAAATGACAATTACATTATTTGTGGGGATTTTAATCTGGTCCTGGATGTTGAACTGGACCATTATAACTATAAATCACATCTAAACACACTGTTCTAAATTCCAAATGAAATATGTTCAAGAAATTTAATTGATTCTTTCCGGGAACTTAATAGTAATATTAAACGATATACTTGGCGAAGAACAAAACCATTACAACAAGCCAGACTGGATTTTTTCCTTATTTCTCCAAATGCACTATCTTTCTTAAGAACATCAAGCATAAAATCTGATCTCTCTTGCATAGAACTTAGTTTAACATTAAATGAATTCCAACATCAAAGGGGCTTACGGAAATTCAATAATTTACTATTGTATGACATGGACTATAGTAATTGTATAAATGAAAAAAAATGATGAAATCAAAACACAATATTGTGTACCAGTCTACAATGTAAGTAATATTCAGAATGTAGATGACAATGGATTACAATTAACAAATAACGATCAGTTGTTCATGGAATCATTGTTGATGGAGATTCGAGGCAAAACAATATCATATGTCAGTTTTAAAAAGAAGAAAACAATAAAATTTTAATTGAAATTAATTAACTTGAAAAAAATCCTTACTGAAGTAGTTTACAATTGCAACAATTACAACAGCAATTAAACAATATCAGAGACCAAAAATTAAAAGGCCATATTAATACGTCAAGGACCCAATGGATTGAAGAAGGTGAAAAAGCCACAAATTATTGTTGGTCTCTAGAAAAAAAAACAATTATATTAACAAAACAACACCTTTTATACAGAAAGAGAATGGATAATTAATTTACAACAAAAAAGATATACTTTCAGAAACTGGTTTATTTCACAAACAATTATACTCTTAAGCATGCTCTAATGATTATAATATTGATGACTTGAAACTTTCTCAGTTAACAAACGCACTTTTGAGCAGGCTAACACTAAAGAAGCCTCCTTAAATTAGCGGAATTATCTTTCACTTTAAAGAAACTGAAAAATGATAAAAACCCTGGCTCAGATGGATTTAGTGCTAATTTCTTCAAAGTGTTTTGGAGAAAAAAAAGAATATTTGTTTTAAGAAGTTTCAATTATGCATATGAAAATAAACTCTTTTCTCATACACAGAAAGCGGGAATAATAACATATCCCACAAGATAATAAACCTAAACAGTTTCTGAAAATTAAAGACCAATAACTCTACCTAATACTATTTATAAATTAGCTTTTGAAGCAATCGCAAATAGATAAAACGTACATTTGACATACTTAATATCTAATGACCAAACAGGGCGCTATTTTGGTGAAAATACACGTGTATTATATGGTATTATGAACTACACAGAACAAAATATAATTCCCGGACTTGATATGACGGTAGACTTTGAAAAGGTGTTCGATACACTTTCATTTGATTGCATTTGCGAAAACACTGGAGTTTTTAATTTTGGTCCTAGCTTTAATCATGGATTTCAATTTTTCTAAATAATACAACAATATCTGTTCAACTCAATGGGTTTTTGTCGGAAAGTTTCTCAATAGGCCGTACATTTTCATATTATGTGCTGAAATATTATCCATTAAGCTGAACATTGTAATATAATAAAGGGAATTGTAATAAAGGATGTAGAATATAAGATATCACAATTTGCCGATGACACTACAATATTACTAGATGGCTCTGAAAGTTCTTTAAATTCTGCTCTAGATCTTTCATTGAATTTTCTTTTTTTCTGGTCTTAAAGTCAACGGTGACAACACTAATGTTGTATAGATTGGCTCCCTTAAGTATAGCAGTACGTCGATTAAAACCAAATATAAATTGACTTGGGGCACTACTCTATTCAAATTAGTAGGTATTTTATTTCATGTTAATCTTAGTAACGTGTCCAAACTAAATATAGACCAAAAGTTCAATAGCTGTAGTGCAATGATTAGTAATTGGAATAAAACAGAACTGACCCCTATTGGAAAAATAGTAGTCATCAAGTCTATACTTATTCCATTGTTTAGACATTGTTTACATATATTGCCTATTCCAAAAGAAACTCTTGGTTCAATACAGAAACTATTCATTGAATTTATTTATGAAAATCTAATCAATAGATTAATTCTCCTACTCTAACACAAGATTATAAAAATGGGTGCCTAAGAATGGTCAATATCATTGCGTATGATGCCAAACTAAAATTAGCATGGATAAATACATAATTAAAATACCAGGATAGTAAATGTTTTATACTTGCAAAAGCTATGTTTATAATAGATATTATCCTAAACACTGGTAAAGAATACATAGCATTGGAAAAAGTACTGCCAAACAATGAATTTGGTATCATGTATTTTCTTTATATGAAAACCTTTTAGAAGTTATTAAAATTTCTTCTGCTCAAGATGTGTTAAATATGCCTCTTTTTTATCATAATAACTTGAAAATTGGCAATAAGTATATATTTATATGAAAACTGTATGATAGAGTAATGAGATATGTCAGAGATGTTGTAAAAGACTCAACTTCGTTTTTAAGTAAATAGGAAATTGATAATATTGTAGGAGAGAACATAAATATTTTGCTATACTTTGCTATATCAGGGTCTTATTTTGTCAACTAAACATTTTTTAAATCAATAACATTGTCTTCACATGCTCTGATGTTAATTGTCACACTGCAAGTTTGTCCTGTCATGCAATATATTTTTAGTGATGAAAGAAATAAAAACTTATTTTACAATTGTTTAGTAAAAAGAAATAACACCCCACTACCATCATGTGTTAATAAGTGGAACAACATTCGGGATTTAAGAGACATTAAATGGCAAAATGCATTCAGTAATGTTTTTACAATAACTGATGACTTCTATATACAGTGGTTTCAAACAAAAATATTACACAGAATTATTCGTACTTGTAAATTCTTTATTAAATAAAATGAATATTTTACAAATAATATTTGCTCTCTTTGTAATACTGCTAAAGAAACAATTCCCCATTTATTTTCGGATTCCAATTCATTAGACATTTTAATTTTTAAGGTGAGTAACTTTTTAAATGCATTTTATGAATGTAGCAAAGTATTTAACAAAACAAATTTCATTATTGACACTGGCCAAACAGCACGTGTGCATATTGATGTCTTTTTTCTGGAAATAAAAATGTGTTCAATGAAGAAGAATGTTCCAAATATTATGGGATTGAAGTTTGCAGGACAGTTCCCGCTTGATGTCCAATGTGGTAAATATGATTTATCAAACAATGTAAGGAAATGGTATATTGTTAAGAACTTTTGTGAACTTTGTTCTTTCTAAGTACCATCTGTATAGTATGTATATCTACTTACTTAGCCTAACTGTTAAAACAAAAATACTAATAATATATACAAAATACGCCACAACTTAGACAACTCAAATACAAATTTATGTGGCATCTTGAATTTATATAAATCTCAAAATATTATTTGTCATGTAGAATGTTTGTTTTTTGTTGCCTTTTTATGTTTTTTTCCCCCTGTTTATTTCCACCATTCCATATTGTTGATATCATGCGATATTACTGATCAATCCATATGTCTATACATGCATTACAATTTGCGACATGCTTTCTTGCTCTTATAATAAGTATATAGAGGATATTTGTTGGTTTCGATAGAATATTGATTTTAATTCACGAGTGATAATAGAGTGAAAATATATTTTTGTCTATGATCACGAGCGAATAAAAAATCGATATTCTACCGAAACCAACACATTTTCTTTGTATGCCTTTTATTTTCGTTTTGTTACATTTTAATTGCTATCTAAATGTGTTTTATTTGAAAATAGTGCGGGAATCATAAAGTCATGAGGTCAAAATAATGACGTCATTTCACAATTTTTAGTCCGGCATCGTTGACGGTCCGTTTAATTCACTGTATTAAATCGGGGACCAGTGTAAAACAGTGAACATTTATCAAAGAGGTAAGTTTCACTGTTTCAAACAGTGAATTACCAATTTTATTACACTAATATTTCCTTATAAACCACCGGAAAGCATAACATAAATATGTTTAGTCATATGCAGTGTGACTTTTTATAATTTAATTCTGTATTGCTGATGTCATATGACGTGATAGACATAAGTTTATTTCTCTCATTTTTGCTATTCATCAATATCTATTGTACACATGTTAACTCATATACTATGTAATATTTATATAGTTGATTTTTAATTCCATGACGATTTCTCCCATCCTGCTGGTTTTTCTATGACATATACATGCATATATATGTTCTCATTCATGATATGCTTTGGTATTTGTTATATGAAGGTCTGTTAATGTGCTATATATATGTTCCATATAATATGTATTGTACGTTAACATTTGGAAGAATAAAATATGGTGGTGGAAAAAAAAGTTATTTGAGTATTATTATATTATGATAGGATTGGCCTTGTTTAATCTAATTTTAATGGTTTTATTTTCAAAGGCATCTCTTTCGTCTACAATTAGCTTACAGTCTTATATTTTTATATTGTATTGTTTGTTTGTTTGTTGTTGTTTTTTGTGTTCTTTAAACATATATAACATCTCTATTTCCTCGTGCATCTGGTATGGCATGGGTCGAGGGCATCCCCTACTACATACCGTACATATGTTTATTATTACAGAACGACATTATTTCTTATACAAGAGTGTACAAATATTGACGAAAATAAGACGAAGTAAAACAACAGACAAACATATTAACAACAACAAGTGTCATGCATAACATATATTAGTTCCATTACACAGTCATTTTAAAAGAATGTCAGTAGCTCTTCAAGGACATTCACTTCTATATTTTTTACAAGGCACCACCAGTTCACTTTCTTTTCAGAGACTTTGGTATTGCTGTATAATTTATATGCAAGTTTAAAACTGCTCTTTAGACCATATAGATTTGGGGTAACTATGTTTATTTTACACATAAAAATGTATCACTTTATCTCAAGATATACTATGTCCAAAAAAGATGAGCAATTGTTTCCTCGTTTGCATCGCAAAAAGTACAGAAAATACTGTTTACTAAGTTCATCTTAAACATATGTGAATTTGTTCATAATATATTATTGATTATCGTTGCTCACAGCCATTATATGTAACTATCTTTAGTAACATAAAACACCTTTTTAAAAATACATTTCCATTTTTCTAATTCTTGAATTTCAAAACAGTCCCATTTCTGTTTACATTTTGGTTGTAGTTTATTAAGAATACATTATATATAGTTTTACTGTTATTTGTATGACATATTAAATATTTCAAATAGCACGACAGTGCGGAACCACAGACCTGATGCTTAGTGAAAGTAAATTTTTTTCTTAAAACAAATTATTAACTATCGATACAAGACCTTCATAGTGTATAAAATTCATTTGTTCAGAGCCTGGACTTTTGTCGTTTTTCATGTATTTTAATGTATTTTTGGTTCCTCCATTTCGATTTATCCTTCTAATTCAATTGACTGATCTGCGGTTAATTTTTTAATGCTGTTTTCTTCTAAATCGATAAAATTTTAATTTGTCTCTACATTACATTAGGGTATAATTTATTATAGAAACTAGAAGGCCTCTTTTAAAATTTCTGATTGATTATATATCATTTGGCCATCTTCGGTTTCAATAAAATGGATATTTTTGTTTACATAATTATTCTTTTATAATGAATAAATATAACGTGTATTTTTTTCTCCATGCTCAATCCATCTGCTTTTTGATTGAACAATATGCCCTTGTACTTTTGAGTCTCGAAAAACATTTAATTGTGTATGTAATTGAGTTAACTTTTCTTTATTATTTCATTGAAATTTGTTTCTATATATTCAATTTCTGATATAAGGGATTTTCCTCAAATAATCTCACTTTATTTTTTAAACTTGAATATGAAATAGATTGTCCTCTTATTTCCATCAATAATGTAGAATCTAGAAATAATTGGTCGTTAAAAGTGAAACATATATCACAATTTTTAAGTTGTTGAATATTTTCTAAATTGTACACAGGCACACAGTATTGTCTTTTAACTTCTTCAATTTTAAAAATTGATGGAATTCAAATATTCAATGTCATTTAAGAGAGAATTATTAAACTTCCAAAGTCCCTTTCCATGTTCCTTCGTTTCAAACTGAAGAGATATGTCAATAAAACAAATGATAAGACCTACAGCTAGTTCCTATGTTAGATGATCGTAAAAAATTCAACATATTAGGAGTTATTAAGATGAAGTTTAACCGTGCTTGTTGCAGTGGATTTGTGCGTCACCAAGTGAATCTCCTAACATCTCCATTCAATTCTCTAAAAGTATATATTAAATTTCTATATGCAATTTCATTTAAAATAACATTTCTTGAGTTAAGATTATTATTTACTGACTTGTAATTACTGTAGTCTATAAAAGTATTAAGAACAAGGTTAAAATCTGCACACAATATGAAATCATCGTTTCCAAAATTGTCAATAATTTTAAGCATATTTTCATAGAAGGAAGGACAATCTAAATTTGGACAATAAACACATATTAATGAAAACTGAAACTGGCAAATGGGCAAATTTAGAGCAATCAGATTTCCATCTGTATTAGTTTTCACATCATGTACTTTAATGTGTAGATGATTTTTGATTAAAATAGCACACCCTCTTGCATTGGTCTTCTCATAGCTCAGATATCTTAATCCATCCCAACATGAATAGATATCTTTTTCTAGTTCTTTCGGCCAATGAGTATCCTGTAAGCAGCATGTATGGTAATCTTTTTCTTTGAGAAAATTTAGAACATCAATTCTTTGCTTATGACAGTTTAGGCCGCAACAGTTTATGGAGCAAATTTTAACACTGTATATAAATTAAATTTTATGAGAGTTTAGTCACCAAGATAACACAAATTGTCTTATCAACATAAAATGGTTCTTTTACAAAGTTAAACAACATGCAGCATTTCTTTGGATATTTTAAACTGTGTCCCATTTTGTTGTAAACAAACACAAAGAAGAAACAAACAAAAGAACCGATATGATTATTAACACTGATGATTTGCATCAATGAAAGCTAATGGTAAATTCCCATCAAGACGTGTGATCTGAAAGTATATAATATCAGATTTATATACAAATATACATGTACAATAAATTGATGTCAGAACAAGTTATCTTTAGAAGATTTCAGTGTTCAAATATTTAAGTAGCTGCTGTCATTTAGTTACGACACGAAAGATAATCCATTTTACCAAACCTTCGAATATGTTGTTAACAGCAAATATTTTTTTTAAGTACTGTATAGCAAAACATAGATATAAATTTTCAAGTACAATTTAAAATATATGGAAGGAATAGCTTGGATAACTCCTTTCTGTTAGCAATGCATGGTGATAACACTCACGAAATTCAAAAGCGAAATTTTGTTTTAAGTATTACATGCTTCTATAAATATATATAGTATTAGCAGGTTATTTTAAAAAAGCAAAAGCATAACCAAGTTCTTCAGAAAAAGAAAGGCAATGTCCAATTTGTAGAAATGCTTTAAAGACAAAATGCAACTATTATTGTCGAAACGATACGCTGTTACAGTTTGTCAAAATAGGAACAAATTCAACTACAACAACGAGCCTGAGAACAACAAAAACGAGATCGAGAGCACTGCTACTATTTTCGAGTGGATGTGCGATAAGCGAAATTAAATTCACATATCAATATACAATTACACCAAAGTAATAATCGTTTCATTGAAAAATATAAATACAAAGCTGTTGTTAAAAATTATTCAAATACAACTAATTTCACAAGTCTTTTATCGCATATTTTTTCTACGCGTTCGGTGTTTACGAAAAAATTTTCAAACAAGAGTAACAAAACCATGACAATTTTCAATATAAGGAAGTAACTCTGCAAAAAATGCCGTTGGTAATTAATTAACATGGTCTAATTCGTAGCCAAATATAATTATGTCGCTAAATTGACTTTTATTTTAGCTATATATTTAAAGAGGGTATTACGATCTGATAAAATGTTTATAGAAGCATATGCAAGTAAAATTAAACCGATAAAATGTTGATCAATAACAAACTAGAATAAAAGTTCAGAAGAACTGATATTCGAAAATCCTTGAAATCAAAGCTTTACACCGTTAAAATACTTTTCGTCTTCCAGTCGAAAACTCATTCATGTACATTAGACATGTACAATATTAGGAAATCACCAATATTTGTTGCGTGTTGACTTATGTTCTGTGCAGATGTGTTAATACGACCCATGGACACGTTTTTTTGATTGACCACAAAAACGATTAAACGTGACGGTATCGGCGTCGAGCTAGGAATAAATGTGTCGTTATGAAGAAGTTCATTTGAAGAAAAAACAAACATGACATATGGTACATATAACTGTTTATTTTTTTTAATTTTTTTTTAACTTTCGTCGATCATATTCGTCCATTCATTTGTGTTGTTAAAAATATGAAAAAATGAAAAGATTTTATTGAAATCGTATATGTTCCCTTTAAATAATTATTTTGGATGGTATACATTGGTATTTTTTAACAAGAAGATTTTGTTATTTTATGTTTCCAAAGGGCATGTTATTTTGGTGGCGAAGTTATCATTAGATACATTACATTAAACAGTGCGACAGGTTGAAGATTAATTAGATCTATGTTAATTCAAAGAAAAGTAAAACAAAACTGCTTTCATAATTTAGTGATTATTATGTTAGTATTTTGAATGACAAATACATAATTAGTACTTATCAAGTCTTAACTTTCTAAAAATAAGTTTTCAAACAAACTTTGCAAGAATATCTAACTGAAATCATTGTTCCATGTGATATAATTTATATTAAAATTATATTGTATTAATTTAAGTAATCGCATTTAGCATTAGCGTGAATTGTAAACACTTAAAACTTGATAACAAGTTTTCAAACAAACTAACTGAAATCATAGTTCAATGTGATATAATTTATATTATATTTATATATAATTAATTTCAATAATCGCAGTTATCATAACCTAGAGGCGTAAACACTTAAACTTGATACGTTTTCAAACAATCTTTGCAATAATCGGATTCATAGTTCAATATGATATAATAATAATAATAATAATAATAATAATAATAATGTATATTAGTGTTTCACATATCAAACAAAGATTGTTTGTGTTATGTTTTAACGCTTGAACGATTTCCATCTGCGGTCGCTTTACCAGCGTATGTTCGATTGCCGGAAGTGTCATTCTTCCGTGGCCATGGTTTTTCTAGCCAGGTGTGGTAATGTTCATGTGTTATATGGACAGCACGCCAGTTTCCTTTGAATCGCGCGTACAGCTTACCCTCGAAGGACCAAGCCCTTTCTGCCAAGACTTGTTCTTTAAGCCTCAGCGCGGCGAGGACTTCGGCGTTGGTATTGGTTGGTTAGGTCCTCATTGATATAAATCCCTGAGCCTTAGAGACGTTTAGAATTTGTCAAGATGTCGATCTTTGTTTGTCGCCTGACAAACTTGGCGGTGACGGGCCTGTTTTTGTTCGATGTGAATTTGCCGAGTCTATGCGCAACATCGATATCCGTTAGGTGGATTTGGACGCCGGTTTTCGAAGAGATAACCGTCGCAACCTGTTGGATGACAGCGGCGGATGACTGATGTTCAGAGTCATTGGGGAGACCCGTGATTCGGATGCTGTTTCGCCGTCCGTACTGTTCTAGGGCGTTCAGTTCATTTATGTGTTTCTGGGTTATCACGCCAAGTTTCTGATTTAATTCCCTTTTTCAGCATCCTTCTGTTTTGCCTCCTTTTTTAGCTGGTCGATCTCTTTTGCGTGATCGAAATTGGATGATTCAAGGTAGTCAATACATTTAGTCACCGTTTCTAGTAGTTTGTCCTTCACTTCCCCCACAGTATCTCAAGTTTGTGATAAAAACGATTATCGTCCTTTGTGAGAACTTTTGAAAGTTTTACGCTGATTTCGTCCCATCTCGTTTCTATTGAATTATTTTCAGACATCTCTTTAACATTGCCCATAGTTTGTTGTTGTTGTTTTTTTTAAGTCGGTCACTTGTTATTAAATATGTTATTTTAAACAGGCTCTGTCAATTGTCCGAGCTCTGCTGAATTGGCATGAACCCGAAGGGCGAAGGCCAATACAGCTGACTTAGGACAAATAACAGTGTCTGTATGAAATCTCTTATTTAATAACTATTTATTAATCAACTTTACACTATTGACTAACATTCCTAACCTCTTTAAAATTTAATATACATGTTTGTGTTTTGTTTTATTTATTTCAAGATGGCGTTATTTTGTTTCTGGAAATTTCATATAGGAACAGTTAATCTGATCAATCAAACGCACTTAATCTCATACAGGCATCGAAATTTCATACAGGCACTGGCCAATCACAATGCTTAGATCACATACTGGAACAGATTGAATTCATACATGAACGTTGATTGTTTATTACCTCGTGCTAACATATATAAGACGTGCATTTTTATTAGGGATGGGACCGAATATTCGAATATCGGATAATATTCGAATATAAAAAAATGAATACGAATATTCGATTTTCAAATTTATTTAAAGAACAACATTTCTTTTTATAAAATCTCTATTTTTTTCCGGTTTGATTGCAAAGTTAACATGAATTCCAGTCGTATTTCCTGCCTAGCAGGTGGGCGGGGGCAGTGTAACGTTTTTACAACACATGCCAAACATGTCCAATTAACGACGATTGATAATTGGCAGGGGGGCCACGTCTTTACAAGGGCCGCGAATTAACGGTTTGAAGGAGGCGCGAATATGACGCATTGTATCTACAAATAACAAAACTGGGCCATGTTGTGATAACGGTTTCACAGTTTGCACAAGGCGTACATTGTTGTTTATTGTCCTTAAGTGACATCTATACGGTTAACTTGTTTACAGTAAATTACAATTACTCTCTAAGTAAACCAATCAAAATGAATCCATTATCAGCCAATCAATTTCTTTAACAAAATTAGCATGATCTGGTCAATCTTAATATACGTAAATTATTCTCCATAACCCCACTCGTCGTCGTATTCTCCATTATATCGTATAATTATGTATATTATACAAGAGTCTTGATTAATAAGCAGTGCCACCATCATGTGCTTGGAAGTACTTTACGCGGTCATTAGACAACACCCAGCCTTTGTCCCAGGCAACGTGTAATCTACGTAATGAGAAATTTGTGTACGGAACGATTAAAAATTAATTAACAGTACATTTAACAATAATATCTTACATTTCTTTATATTTGCCTAACACTCGCTAAGTTATATTGCTCATTTACCACTGAAACAAGGTAAAACAACTGCGTACAGGTAGTATACATATTTCGGATAGGTAAATATTCGGACAGAGTGCCGTATATAGTAGTATTTACAAAACGAATATTCGAATATATTCGAATACCTAAAACGAATATTCGAATATTGATTTCAGTATTCGGTCCCATCCCTAATTTGTATTGATACTGTGCGTAATAGTGTAGTTGATTAATAAACATGGGTAGCACTGAATTGTAACAAGTCAAAGTAAATCTCGTTTTTGCATGATGGCATCACTTATTATGATATTTATGTTTAAGTTGTTTTAAGAAGAAAAATAAAACATTTAAATAATTTGTAGACTTGATTTGTTTCTGACTCAAAGCTTTTAGCCAGTGTGTCATTCTGACTATTACGAATATAACTTGAAATTCTGGCACTCTGAACTGATTGAATAACGTGTGCACTCTAACCACAAAATAGGTAACTGATAAACGAATCTTCCAGAATAAGTGCATTACAACCTAAACGTCAGTATCAAACTGAATGTAGTTCAATAAATTTCCTAATCGTCTTCGTATATAATTTATTTTGTTAAATATTATTAAACTGAGTCAACCCAAATTCCATGGCATTAAGACATTACGTATGTATACATATTGAAAAAAACACGATTTATTTAAATCATGACATGGATTGACTTGATCCATGCTGTTTTCCTAAGCAGGGGAATGCAATTAAATATTAAGATTCGACAAGAAAACTACAAAGGTTCAGTCTTTTGTTGGGCGAATTGTTGCTAATAACAATAAATAAAACGGGGCGTAATGGATAATTCGATTAAATTCAATTAAGTTTGAAGACTGATTAATGTGGCTTCACTTTTGCAGTGACTGCACGTATATACATGCATAGACCAACAACAGGCTACCACTATTTTGCAGTAGTAGTAGCAGTAGTAGTAATGGTAATAATAGTAGCAGTAGTAGTGCTAGTAGTAGTAGTAGTAATAGTAGTAGTAGTAGTAGTAGTAGTAGTAGTAGTAGTAGTAGTAGTAGTAGTAGTAGTAGTAGTAGTAGCAGTAGTAGTAGTAGAACTAGAAGTAGTAGTAGTAGAAATAGTAGTAGTAGTAGTAGTAGTTGTTGTTGTTGTTGTTGTACTAGTAGTTTGTGCTTTAGAGATGGACGTTATGCAATATTGTCATAATGTTGTCTATTAGAAACATTAAGGAAGGTAGCTAGGTGATTTCTACATGCGTGATTACATAAAATTGACCGTAAGTTGTTACACATTTTGAAGTTTATACACGTTTTCACGTTGTTTGGTTTTAATTATCTAATCAACGTGACAGTACGCAACAGAGGTAACGAATTCAGAAAAATATGGCCTGTCAGTTTTATTATTTGGTGTTAATTAACGCAAATACTACGATGAGTCTCATCGATTCGGTGACGGATCGTCCCTTTTGTCATATAGAAACAAATACATCAAACACAGTGCAAAAAATTCATATCATTCTATGTTTTGCAGGGCAGTTTACGCCAGTATGCTGCGTCTCAACTGGGATAACGGATTGGTTAGTTGTCACGTGACCCTTTACGGTATAGTTCGGGACTAAATGAGCCTATATATAGAATAGAATCTTGAGTACATTTTACGGAGAAATAACACACATTCGTTTTTCGACAGTAAATTTATTATTTTGAATCTATATAAAACTTGATTATATTGAAGCAATCTAATTTAAACATGGATGTTAACGTGTGGATATTTGTATGTGCCTTACTTCTAGGAGGTTGGTTGTATTTTATTGTATAGAAATAGTAAAATAAATAATTCCAATAAATGGCTGGATAATTTCTTTGTCTATTTTAGGGACAATCTGCACTTACGATTAGTTTTTCTTAAAATAGTAACATCTTTTAAGTTGATCCGCTTTATTCTTGATATATATAATAGTGTATATGGTATTAATATGACGTAATCAACATTGAAGTGTTAGATCTAGCATACATTACCCATTAAAAACAATATATTATTTTTGTATCAGAAAAGTTTTTGTAATACAAAATTCAAACTGATAGCGTAATATTTTACAATTAAACTTGCATTTTATTTCTACATCATTTGACTTCTCTTTTTGTATAAAATCATACTTTGGGCGCTGTTTTTACTCCAGACTATTATGAATGCAAATGATGTGAACTTATTTTAGATGTTGTAATGCTTAATATGTATGCTGCCGATATTTTTCAGCACTGGTCCAAGGACAAGATATAAGACTTCGCAGATTGTGTAAGTTTAATTTTTAACGGTTACTTTCAATTTCGTGCAAAATTGAAGGGTCTTTCTTTTGTATTCTACAATATGATCAATATAATCGGTAAAAAAAAAACATTAGTGTTGATATGGTTTTGCCTTGGCACGTGCAAATTACATCAATAAATGCACATTTATTAATTTAACTAATTAATTAATCTACAATAATAAATCGACTAATACCAAAGATCAACAAATGCAACGGCTTTTGGTGTTAACAGCTCAAAAAAGAATCGGCGTTGTTAATTTTAATTGACTTATTTCTATCGAAATCATTTTCACATTTAAACCGCCATATATTAATTAAATATAAATGTAATGTTTTCTTTGCATTATATACAGCTTTTATCAAATGTAATATTGTATTGCATGCAATATTGACTTTGTATAATGATTGTGATTGTTTTACTCATTGTTCCTTGACCACATATTGTTTGACATGGTTGTAACTGGTGAAAACGCCTGAAGATTTACAAATGTCTCTAAATTGTCTTTATGACTATTGTAATACATGGGGCTTACAAGTCAATATAGCAAAAACCAAAATTGTCGTTTTCCGTAAACAAGGAGGTACAAAACGTAATGAGAAGTGGATGTATTGAAATGAATAATTAGACATGGTTAACGATTTTATCTACCTAGGTGTAACACTGAATTATACTGGAAATTGTAATCTTAATACTAATACTTTACGTGGTAAAGGTCTGAAGGCACTAAACACATTGCTATCAAATTTGAAAACATATGATTGTAAACCAAAGGTAGCCTTACAGTTATTTGATGCTTTTGTTTCGCCAATTATTACATACTCATGCGAAATATGGGGTTTCTCTAAGTCTAGCAAGTTCGAAAAATTACACCTACAATTCTGCAAGGCTATTCTTGGTGTCAGAAAATCAACTTCAAATGTTGCCGTATACGGCGAACTTGGTAGATACCCGTTACATGTTAGCAGATATGTACGCATTATCAAATATTGGTTTGAACTTACTAAAAGTGACAATATAATACTGCGATCAATCATGGAAGATGGTCTGACTGATTTAAATAATAACAAGATAAATTGGTTTGGAAAGGTTAAGGACCTACTCTCTAGATATGGATTTAATTATCTATGGGCTAATAACTCACTAATCAATGAACGTAATTTTTTGTCTTTGTTTAAGCAACGAGTTATTGATGAATACTTACAAGAGTGGCAACGTGACGTAACTGATAATAGAGTTTTGATTGTGTATAAAGCAATAAAAACAACATTTTCATCTGAATCATATTTAGAAACAATCGTATCAAGAAATTTGAGAACAGCGATTACAAAACTACGTCTTTGTGCACATAATCTGAGAATACAAACTGGTAGATACGATCAGGTAGACAGAAACATGCGACTTTGTCAATTATGCCAAAATAATGAAGTGGAAGATGAATTCCACTTCTTGTTGAAATGTACTACATTCGTTCAAATAAGAGAAAAATATATTAAAAATTATTATAGAATCAGGCCTAGTATGTTCAAACTCACGCAATTGCTAAATACACAGAATAAAAGTGAAATGTTAAGGTTAAGCAAGTACATATCAGAGGCATTAAGTATTCGCCAAAATATTATGATGAACAATTAATAACATATATTTGCATATATGTGCATATTGATGTATATCTGTAAACATATTCTATACCACTACTGCTTAATTAATTTGATATTCATGTGGCTATAGTTATATAATTGTTGTTTACTTCAATGGACACACGAAAACAGTTCCATTTTAAATAGATGTACTATTCTTATGAGTGAAAATGCAAGTTTCATTTATATTTAGACAAGTTCATCCAGTTTTAGAAATATTAAAATAAATTATCACTTACTATAATGTATAATGTACAATGTATTATTGTTAAACACTAGAAACTGTAAAGTTTATGTGTAATAAAATTTCTGTTCTGTTCTTATATATTTTGCCGATTTACTAATAAAAACTGAAAAAAAACGTATAATGTACAGCTATCCTGTTTATATTGCTAGATCCCCTGTTATGATTATGCGTTGATAATATAACTATTTATTGCTGTTTTGTGCTATGGAAAAGAAGATGATGTTTTAAAGTTTGCAATGTAAACACAAATAACTACTCAAATTTAATTTATTAAAACAATGAGCAATACCATACCCATATGCATAGGCGCGGCTGTTGAACGGGCGATACGTCCTTTTCGATAAGCCGCTATGGTGAGAAACCTCTATTTGCGATCATTATGGTCGCACAACAACATTCAGTAATCACGCTTGCAGGTGTACCTTCGTAATGAAACTGTCACATCTGTCAGAAAACAATAACACATCATAAAATCGTGTGTATAGGAAGATCATAAAGAGATTATTTACATGCATTGCTGACGACCAATCATGGGGCAAAGTGTAATGAATTGCAAGTTATACGGCTTCCTTCTAGGATGCGTAGGGCGTATTAATGGTCGTGGTAATGACCCATTATTCCTAGGTAATCGTGGTAATCGTGTTTTCTCAAGATGGTTACCACGAAGATAACATTTTAACTAATATGTAGAGAAAATCAGGTTAGTGTTGAATAATGTCTAGACATGTTAATCTAGCAAGGCTTGTAGTAAACCTGAAAGATGGGATTTGGAGAGTTTATTATGTTAATTACCGGTACCTGTTTTAGTTTCAACGCTTTCCTATTATTCTATTTATCTATCTCACCCTTTCCCAAGGAAAAAATACTAACATGGAAAATCAGAACCACGTCAAGAGTACCAACAAAATGACGTCGTTAGACTGCGCATATTAGCTTCTCATAATGCCGGTACCTCATAATGCCGGTACCTGATTTAGTTTCAACGCTTTCCTAATATTCTATTTATCTATCTTACCATTTCACAAGGAAAAATACTAACCTGGAAAAACAAAACGACGTCAAGAGAACCAACAAAATGACGTCGTTAGACTGCGCATATTAGCTTCTCGAGTTGAAATATTAAAAGCCCCGGCGTTTTTATCAAACGTTTTATTACGTCAACTGCACAACGGATGATGAAATAAAATATTGTTGAATGTCACCATTGTAATGGTTTAGTATTTAAACAATTGGATCCGTCTTCTGTTCGTTTTCACTTTCTGTCGTTATAATAAACCACTAGCATTTACATTGAAAGCTATTGTTATTCATGTTTTCCATGTTTAAATTCGTCTTTCATTAAGTATAACAAAACATTTACATTTTGTTAAGATGTTGATTATAAAATATTTAATTTAAGCTCTCTAGTTTCATATTGAAAAAATGTGCATACATTATTTGGTAATGATATAGATCTATTATATTTTGAATAACAAATGCACGTCAGATAATCACAATAAATATATGTATTATTTTGTGATGTTGCATCAATTTTGAAATAATAATAAAGATTAATGAAATAAGAGACTGAAGCCTGGTATTATTAAGAAAATTATAGAAATTGGACCCAGTGGAAAAGTATTCAAATGATCGGTTGGAAGTTTAATTACCAACGTTTATAGACTTAGCCACGTATACACACACATTATATTCAATACAGACGTTTTTCTTTGATGACGTCTGTATTTCTTGAAATGTTGAGTTGTGTCACGTGTGCCTTTTACCTTTGTACCTCTCACAGATTAGGAAACATGTTGAAAACGGCAAAAACAGTTTGAAACGCTTGTTTGTTCTTGATGTTTCTCTTTTTAATGGATTGTTTATGCCCATCCTTACAAGAAACAAATTGTCACCAAAAACTAGACCTGACCAGTATTATTGCTTTCATGTTGTTCTGTTGTTTTTTAATCAGTTGGGTGTGATCTGGCTGATTGATGGTCTTTCTGCTTTTATGAACACTTGTTTACTCTTTTAAAATATAACTTTGAATGTCGTGGGCGTACAAAACTATTTGTATTTTTGTCATTTTGTTTGTTTGTTTGTTGCATCAGAAGACTTTATGTTCAGCTTAAAAATACAAGTAGTATACACTTATGTGCTAACGGACATACCATTGAGTCGCCTGTTGATATTTCTTTCTATATGCAAGTTTGCCATTGCCATATTTAATAAAACGTTGTTATTATATACTGCAAGTGGTATTACCCATTGTTACGACAATTTTAGTGTTTGTTAAATGTTACGTTTAATGGTTAATAATACATATGGGGCGCGTCGTGGGAAAACTATGCATGTGCGTAACGTGTCGTCCCGGATTAGCCTGTGCTGTCCGCACAGGCTAATCCAGGACTGAACTTTCCGCCTACAGTGGATTTATGTTTATAAGAGACTTTCTTGAAACAGAAAATACCATAAAAACAGAAACTGCCGTTCCGGATAAGCCTATGCGGACTTCACATGCTGATCCGGGACGACGCTTTACGCACATGCATTAAGTCCGGTTTTCCCACGACGAGCCTAATATGCTTTTTAAATAAAGCAACTGATCACTGGTATTAATACAATTAATCATTTTGTTCTACCTCCGGTTGTATACACCAGTTACTTAAAAGAACAATAATACTTAGTAAACCATAGTGTCACTGTGTATCATTTTTTCCATAAGACTCCTAAACCTCGCCTGGTGACAATGAGCGTTTGAAATCTACACTAGTACATGTGAAATGACAATAAAAGCACACATTTGCCGGTAATGTGTTTAGGGTCGCAAAAACTGTGGTTGTTCTGCTGTTAATTTTATACAGCGATTTTTTTAAACACCAATCTGTTACTTTACTGCATTGTCTCCAGAGAGAGTGAACCATGAACTCATCACTGAAAAAAAATGTCAATACACAGAGTCCTGGTGAAACACTGTCAGTTAAAGTCATTTTTAGTGTACACGACGCAAGATTGTGTATCTTCAAAAACATCAATCAGCATGCTACTTTGAAGTAATAGATTTAAATGAGTATGCAAGAAAGTCATAGATCAACATTACAAGTTTGAAACCATTGCAAAAACATGCCTACGTGCGTGAACACCCATTCAATGTATTGACGTTATCGATGACGTTGACCGTGGCGTTACTATGTGCGTCGGTGTTAACTTTTAAGGACTCAATTTATTTCAATTAAGGTGGGCCTGAGTGATTTATTACTGCAATTATTTTTTATCAGAGGGCTATTACAGTATCTGATGAAAGGGATTGAATAATACATGCATCTTTTAAGTCGGTGTGAAATGTTTGCTGGTTCTGTTTTACATGTTCCTCCTGGTGTCTTCAGAAATCAAATAAACTTGTATCAGATCAATTAATTTGACTAATTGAACGAAACACTGAAAAGTTTTTATTAAATTTTATTATAAGGCCGGATCTTTTCGTATCAATGAACATTAAATAAAGACTATTTATTTCATGTTGTTACAAATACTTCTGTATGTGAATTGTGATTTCTTAAATGTTAAATATAGGGGTCGTATCTCTGTTAGGTCAAAATATTTATCTACTTTCTCTCAGTAACCATCGTTAGGTTCGTTGTCACCCAATCTTTGGAGGACCTTCGAAAAAAAAATCACCTTTTAATGGTTTTGTTATATAACGCGTGAGTGACTTACGTTGGCGCTCATATACTTTTGTAGTGGAACTCAGCAATGTACTTCTGGTCGTTTTACGTCCATACAGGTTATAATAAATAATGAGTAGGTATACCTACGGTGGCGTAGACGTGACATGAGTTTGATTTTTATAACTCGTTTGAATTTTATAACTCGTGGCCATGACACAATAACTCGTGTCCACGAAATATTTACTCTGGCAACGACATAATAACTCGTGGCCACGACTTAATAACTTGCGGCACGAATAAAAAATTAACACACATTCGTCCCTCCATGCCACAATATATACCTGCATAAAACTGCACAATTAAGAAAACATGAAACGCATGTGATACTTGGTTGCAGATATTCATGCGGGTTGTTTAGTTCAATGTAACAGAGGTGCATAAGATAGTATCTTCAACATACCAAATGAAAACGAAGTATTTGAGGCGTGTCGTGAGAAACCCAGGCTTAATGTGTCGTTCGGGATCAGCCTGTGCACTCCGCTCAGGCTGATCCGGGACGGCACTTTCCGCCTATACAGTGGATTTATGACTAAAAGAGACTTCCTTGAAACAGAAAATACCATACAAGCGGAAAGTGTCGTCCTGGACTGATCGTGCATTAAGTCCGGGTTCCTCACGACACGCATTACATGTGTTTCATCCCTGATTTTTTTGCCGTTTCGTTGATGACGTGAACCTTTTGCGAACCAAATACCAATACCTGCACGTGTGCTACTTGGCCAGTACAATCGAAATAACAAAGCTGTCGATATGTTTAAGTAACCTAACTTACCCAAAACTTCGAATATCATAAGTATTTTTTTTATTTTGCAGTGGACCTTAGGAGAAGAGAATTATTATTAAGAAGAGGTAAGTTAACCTTATTTTTTTCACCGTCTATTTTTTGTACATCTTATCGTTATATGAAAACGTGTTTGTGAATATGTGTTCTTTTAACAGAGTAAATCAAATATAAAACTTTTCATTTAATATTTAAAATAAATATTTGTATTTGCGTTTCTCTTTCTTATTATGTTTTAATGTTCCAGGCGTTATTTTCATTATTCTGTTTAATTACATGTTCCATTTTTGTATTTTCCTTTATATGTCTTATTAATAGGTTCCTAGTTTGATTTTTCTTATTTTGTTTCTTAAATGTGTACCATTTTCTTATTTTAGCGTTCCCGTTTGGTAAGAATATAAACTTTTTTTATATTCTGTTTGCGTTTAGCTTCCTTTTAGAATATGGCCAACATGTGATACAAAACCATGGCCTATAAAAGGTGCAGTTTCATAGTTTTTGGCTGTGGTAAATAATTTTCCATAACTGGCCTTTCTCCTGTTCTGTTATACATATATTTATCATCTTTCAATGTTCACAAAGCAAATTGCTTTCGCAAGGTTAAACTTTTAAAATACATGTAGCAGTTATTTTTCTATAAAAAGTTGCTACCTGGTAGACATACGCTAGCATTTTTTGCGCAGAAAGGCATAATTAATATAAAACTAATCGTGTTTTGCAACAAAAACAGTGTAACAGACAAAGCGTTTGGATATGTTACACATTCCTGTTTCATAAGTTTCTGCTTACGCGTAAAGAAATATGTTTGTTTTTTTGGTAAATGGTCAACCTGAAGATTCTAAAACTTAATAAATATTCAAAACATATCAGTAATATCCTTAAACATTGTAAGTGGATACTATCAAAATAAAACACTTATTTATCCAAAGGCACATTTAATTATTGAAAAAGGTAAATAAAACAAAAATCAATCTGACGAACCCAATGAAATGTTCTAGGGTCGGGGCATTTTTTTTAGGGTAGGTCGGGTTACCTGAAAAAAAGATATTTTTTTTTTACGCCTTACGAGAAATGTTTTCCAACCCCAGACTGTGACACTGTCCCTTTAAGGCCTAAAAGTGTAAACGTATTACATATCTTCACAATATGAATGACCATTACAAGTCCTCGTATCACGTGTATGTCGTAAACCCCTGTAGAGTGTGGCGGCCTTCAGTTACTAGATACATACTATGACACCTTTATTGGCTGCAGCGATGACCACAGATATTTATGTTTATTAAAGGAAATAGCCTGACGTGTTTATCCTGACCGTTATGTTATTCTTGCATATACACTTAGTTTAATTGTTACGAGGAAAAGAAGTATACCTTGCAGTAGTATTCAAATAAATAAACGGACAATGACAAGAGAAAAAAAGTCCAAAAGCATTACCATGGCAAGAAATGAGTAGTGTTTAAATACACTAAAAATTAATGTAAACTGTAAAATCCACCTTTATAATGTGTAATGCTCTAATTTTCGTGTTTGATCATGTTATTATTGACCATCAATCGGAAGGATTAGCAAGAATGGGTAAATGAATGCCATTGTCTGTCTTTAAGACAGTCATCACATACATAGTCAAAATATAGTTTCATGGATTGGAATTTTTCATACGTGTAAGATGTAATACTTCAGTTGTGATAAGTTGGAAGACATAAATGAAACAGTGAACGCCTTAAAAAGGATACATGTTGTGAATACATTAAATACCCAGTGTAAAGTAGAGTCCTTATTGTTTAACGTTCTGTAACGGTGCAAATACTAACATGTTTTAATCAGTGCTAAAGAATGTTATGGGTTATGCTAATTGTCAAACAACTGTTTGATAATAAGACATGAACTATACATTCCTGTCGCATGAGATTTATTATATATTTTCTGTTTCACAGGTGGTGTTCCACCACAAAGTAAGTGAACATTTTTATTCAAAAAAATAATAAGGATTAATTAGGAAACATACCTACAATTATTTAGTCGTTGTTATTGCTGTTGTTGTTTTCGTTTTCAGTGTCAACTTTTTAGTTGAAATGTGTGTGTGATGCTTAGTATATTCCACGATTGATATATTTAATCCAAAGGGTACAATGAATACAACTGAGTAGATTGCAGATGTTATGGAAGCGTATAGATGAGTGTTTCCAGATGAATTAAAGCTACTCTTTGACAGAAGAGGCGCTTTCGAATGACACTGTATAATTATACATTTTATGTATCCAAATATATACACTAAAACTCTCCTTAGTGTTGGCTATCGATTTTCCCCCATTGTCTTAAATTAATTAAAAAAATCATTAACAGAAACTCTGTCCGAAAGGCTAGTACAAACTGAATTATTCTTATTCGGTTTTGCAGTTGCAGTACAATTGGCTCTTGCACAAAGGCAAAGAGGTGAGATTTGTATAACATTACATTGTATACATTTATCGTGTAAGACTTAAGTTACTATAGTAGACACAATCGCAACTTTCTTCCCCTATTTTATGGAATTGTATTAGCTTGTTCGACAAATATTTTTAACAAAAACAAGAAATGTCTTTAAAAAAGACAATCGGCGTTGAAATTTATATTGAGATGTCATTTAAAAATTACCTAAACAGATGGCCAAGATGATCGGTTACGTGACTTCTCAGACCCCACATTTTTTGGTCCCCACCAATATTAGGAGATTTATTGGACCCCAGATTTTTCGGACACTAAGAAAACTTCTCGGACCCAAAAGTTAATTTTAGATAAATTTATTAATTTAAAAATTAAATAAAATTATCATTAATATCTATGCCGTGAATAAACCAATCATACAGCTCCATGTTTCCACCAGTGATATATGAATAACCAAAATAATGTCGGTTAACATAATTGTTATCTGAATTTGTCGAGCCAATTTAACAAATTAACAATGTAAGAAAATAATTTCGGGAACAAATTAAAATTATTATGTGTCAGACGAGTCTATATAGTTATTTATAGTACCGGTAATATACCATTCATGTTAGTTATCCAATATAATAACGATTTGGAGTCAACTAAGCATTTATGCTGTGTATCCCAATAAAAAGCAATAGTCACGGAACATTCAGCGATTTTTGAAATGTTAAGACTTTATTTTTGATAACGCAACCATAACATTTCATTAGACTATAACGATTTTAAATTATATCAGTAGAAATATGATATATCAAGGGTTCCTGTGTATAATTAGTATTTCAAATTGTGTATTCATGCTGCGCGAATAACAATTCGACGTATTCCGAATCTTCTTTCATAACATTTTATCTATAGAAAATGTAGCATCTTTTTACAGATTAAATACCATCTACTGGAGAAGTTGATAGAAAGATGCAATAATAAATCGTTAATAAATCGTAACCACAATTTTAAATCAAATTAACAGTACGTTGATACATATAAATTCCCCATTTATTGAAATTTTTAGGTTTATGATTCTCTGAACGCTATTATTGATGCATGTACGAGTATATTAACACAGCTATACAACGGTTGCTAGCTACGCGCGCTATTTTTAGAATGAACTACTGTTTCTGGAATTTGATGAACTCGCTAGATGGGCTACATGGAACGGCACCTCTGTGAATGAGATTTATGAATGGGAACATTGCACATTTGCTAATTATAGAGCGTACCGCTTATATAAATGTAGGCTAAACAAAATAGTTATTTCGTTACGTGAATGAATATAGCATTCTGTTTATGGCATACAATGAGAAAATACGTTCATAATTAGCCTCAGTTCTAGAGTATATGTCGATGATATGTTTATAACTTCATTTTAACCGCTTATGTAAACAATTATGTAAATTTTAAATACTTAAAAGTATGCAATAGTTATTGGTATACGTTAAACCATTGTTTGAAGTTTGCATTCCCGAAAATTATAAAATTTGCCCAATTCTATTGGCATTCAATTTTCCCGCTGCATAATTATCGCAAGAAATCTAGGTCAAAAGTGATCTTAGATAGCTACGCCGAAAGAACGCTGTCTGGCGAAAGAACGCTGTCTGGCATACATTGGTTTAACGCTTGACATTTTGTACTTATTGATCGGAACATTTTACTTTCAGGTGCACTGCTTGGTATTGGTGGACCGACACTGGGTATGCACTTTGCTCTTATCGAATTTGCTTGTTTTGTTTCGTTTCTGTTGTCTTACGTTTTGTTTGATTTTGGTTTGTTGTTATTGGGTTTTGCTATGAAAGTATCATTGTAGTACGTAATAAAGGTCAGTGGAATCACTTGATTTCGCGGGGTACAAATTTCGCGCACTTACGATCGCGGACATATTCGCGTGATCTTAAATTCGCGCAAGTACTGTTTTGAAAAACAAAAATCGAGAATCGGATTTTACACAAAATACTTGTCAATTGTGCAGTAAAACGACCAACCGGGTAGATCCCCAATGAAGGGCCCTTCAGCTTGTTTGTTGCAATAAACAGGTGTATTAGTACCGAATTAGACTCTTGATTGACAATAGTGGTCCACTTCTGAAGTACAGGGGACGCAGATTTAGGCGAGACAATAGATACTTTGTATCACGATATGTCAATCTGACACCTTGTTGTTAATGAAATGCCGATCGAAATACTAGTTTGGCTCCACATCGGGGGCGCTAATTCTTTGCTCAAAAGGTCAACTTGTGAAAACAAACTGTCATTTTGGGCACATTACCTGTTTATACCAAATTTTTTTTTAAAGACATGCACAGTGTGCTCGGTCAATGGATTTTACCGATATACTAGTACCGAGGGTAAATAAGAAATTCCTTACTTCCATTTCCAAACTTTGTTTCAAAGATTACTGTACTATTATTATATATCTATAGGTAACAATTTCATTATTCTTTAACTCATTGTAAAACGAGTTTTCAGAATCATGCATTTGCGCAACTATGTTATAGAAATAAAATTTTGTTTGTTTATGAGTATGAGCTACGAAACTTTTATACAAAAGTAAACATCTCAATGTTCTCTGCGCTACAAAGGTGTTATAAAGCAATCAATGCACCCACGCTTTCCATGCGGCTGACGTGACATTGTACATGACAGCATTCTGTTCGCGCGCTTTTCTAGCAGAACAAAGGATTTACATGACATACATCAAACTCCTCGCAGCGGTTACCTCCCCTATCGGTTAACGGTAACCACTGCCATCACAAGTAAAATCCTTCCACATCTGGAAGGATTACGTGTTTGTTACTTTTACTTATTTAATGCAACTCAGTGCAATTTTCTACATAATTGGACTTTTTATATATCGTTTGCAGTCAATAATGCAAACAGAAAAAAGAAAATAACTAATTAAAACCATAAATAATATCTAAAAGACTTAAATCGATCATAATCACGTGGTTTGTCATGACGGCAGGGATTTGATTAGAGCTATGCTCGGAACCAATCAAATCTCTGCGCGGTGGTTGGACATACATGTGCAGTTTATATGTAAAATAGAATTTTCGTGTTTACGTCACGTGAGCAGTAATATTCGGATAGGCGTTTCGGATTTCGAATGGATTGTACGCGATACACATCGTGACATATAGGCCTATATTTACGAACGATTACCGACATACATTTGAGCGAACGTGTAAGCTCCAAAGGTTTGCTACACTACGAAATCGGTAAATATTCGCTGTGGTCATAAATTGCGAGAGCGCGAAAATTAGACCACCGCGAACATCAGTAATTGCACAGTATGTGAATATCGTATTATAATTTAAATAACTCACTAAACGTTCGTTAATTCAACGAAACCATGATCTAAGTCAATAATCATTACACGCACATATTTGGTCAGCCTAAATACGCGTGCTAGTAAAAATATATTGCATTTACGATTTATTATATGGGAGTAATAAACATATAAATACAATTTCACAAAATTACACGCATACTAAATATACTCACCTTGATCTTGCCTCACCGCTTTCAACGCTTCTTGCCATACATGCTTTCGCGCTCTCGGGTCCTGCTATAGGCGGCGTTACCAGCTTGGAGTCCCCCTTCGACGGTCTCGGCTCTCCCTTTGCTTTCCCAACGGACATTCCCGGCTCCTTTGACCCCTCACTTTCGTTCCCCGGCGCCGCCAATGGCCGCTTTGACATAACCGCTTTGATGGGTAGAGACCTATCAGGGGGCTTGGACTCGTCTAGTGCGGGCGACGGCACTTTGGCCATTGGAGATGGGAACTTGATGCCGGGGATGCAAGGTACAATACGCTGCATGTAATCATCCATATCGAAATATAATTCCGTAGTGGACATATACTGTTAACCAGCATGTTGATTTCAAATACGTGTATACGCTTGGGCTTTGGTGTATGTCGAAATAAACTGTAAACCGTTAATTCTGCGGACCGTTATAGTCATTGCATTTATTTATTTATTTTAATTAATTCATTCATTAATTAATTAATTCATTCATTCATGTACCTGTGTACTTGTTTATTTATTATTTATCTTGTTATCTATTTATTTATTTATTTATCTGATTACATGTATTAATATATAAGTATTCATTTGTTATATACGAACATAATTGTCTTTGTTTATTCATTCACGTTCATTCATTAAATCGTTCTTTAACTCATTTATTCTGTATAAGTTTTACCCATTTTAGCCAATAGCACTGCTCATATGACTTACCGCTACATTGCTATGCTTTATCAGTTGTAGACTTTCAGGGGCGTTACTAGACATACTCCTATACGCCCGTGCGTATACATTGAAAACGAGTTTGTGCACTTTAATAGAAAGCGCTGCATAGTACAAACATTAAATCGAGACCTTTAAAATGGTTCTAAGGTGTAGTATACGCACTATATCGCATTGACAGCAGTCTATAAATGTATATGGTATTCATCTAGAAATTTTACATTTATTAATCTAGTATTTTATTTTTATAACATGTGTATACTTAAGATCTATAATACATTTGGTTATTTCTAGATGTTATGGAGAAAATAACAATATATATGTCTGCGTTACTGTTGCAATAGTATTCAAAATGTGTATGTTGGCATGTTATCATTCACTTTCGTTCGTTCATATTAGTACCTGGCAAAAAGATCACGTTTATTTTATTAAAATTATGATGTTTGAAAGTATCAAGTATTTCTATTATAACTCTGTCCCTGTTTTTTTTTCAGGATTCCCATCTGTTCCTGAAATCCCGAGGATTCCAGCCAGTATGTTCTTTTAAAGTCTTAGTACATGTCGAAAGTTCGTATCCTGTAGTAAGACTATTGTTATTGTAGATATTGTAGAAATTGTAGACGTTGTATGACTTTTTACGATCAAAGTTCAACATATTCTTTCCAATGATGATAATGATGATGGTGTCGGTGAATATGTAATAATGATAGTGATGATGATGATGATAATGATGATGATGATGATAATGATGCTGATGATGATGATGGTAGTGAGGAGGAGGAGGGGAGGATGATGAGGAGGAGGATAACTATTAAGATTACGATGATTATGACCAGGACTATTATGATGACGATGATGGTTATTATCAGTTCCAGCTCAACAACAGCAGCCATCAGGCGGTAATATGGACATGGGCGGCTCGGGGGTGTTCGATCAGGATAGTGGCCAGATAGGCGGTGCTGCTGAACAGCCATTTCCGTTTCCGGGTCGACCAGGGTTCCAGTTCCCCATGAACCCAGCATTAGTGGGTAGGAATAAGCATTTAGTTTGTAACCAGAAGCACACAAGTTCATTTAATTTGACCTTTATCTATTCCTGTAAAAAAGATGTCAGTTCTACAATGCACCACTTAAAATAGAACCTGGTTCTGAAACCTGAAACTTAAAGCCTTTCTTTGAACAAATAATCAAATCTAAGTTCGGTCAGACAATGGTATTGATGTTACTTAACACAGCAGAAATGCTAACAACAATAGTTATTCCCTAAGCCTGGGGAATCCAGGTGGCGACCAAAACGAATGCAAGTATTTGTATTGGATTGCGTGACTGTTTGCCAGTGGTCTGAGCCTGCGATTGTCATATTTCAGGCAATACGATCTTCCCGTCCCAAGGGTCTCAGGGTGCTACTACGCGTCAACGAGGTCCCGGATTCGGTATGTTTGGGGCCACGGAAGGACAAACCAGTGTTGCTCCCCAAGGCTTCCCAAACGGTCAACGGATGAATTTTCCGCCAAATTTCCCAAACGGACAGATGCCGCCTCCGGGGGTTTCCTTTGGAGGAATGACGTCATTTCCGTTTGGAGACATGGCGAGATTTCCTCAACAGCGATTCCCAACTGGGCAACAGCAACAACAGCAACAACAGCAACAGCAAGCCCAGTCCCAACTTCAAGACGGGAACCAGCAATTCGCCCCAAATGAGTTAAGTTTCGGACAATTCGCTCGCGGTCCTATGTCACCAAATATGCCTTTCGAAGGGATGCCTTCCTTCGCGCCCTCGATGTTTAGGGGTGCGTCAGGAGGTCAAGGTCAAAGTCAAGATATGTCTGCTGGATTCGGGCCGGCAATCATGACACGTGATCAACAAAACGAGCAAAACGACTTCACGTTGAACTTCCAGCCTTTGCCGGATATGCCTTCAATACCTTCGATACCATCTCAAAACAAGATGTTTGGATCTTCTGAAAACGCGCAAACGGAAAAATCTGGAGCGAGCAATAGCCTTGACGCTAGCAGATCCAACAACAGACAAGCATCTTCTACGAGAGTATCAGTCAACGAACGAAATTCAAATTCAGATTCTGCGCGCGCAGCTGCAGGTTCAGGCGGAAATGAGTTCACACTTATCGAGGTCATCACTATGGGCAACAATGACAATACGCCGAGGAGGTCAGGCTCTTCGACCTCAACTGTTTCAAGGTCATTCGACAGAGTTCAAGGACCCGGATTAGAAGCTTTCACTGTGTCGAGACAATACATGAATATTCCAGGTAACAGTATTCAAATTTTGTCGTTTGGCGTTGTTACTATTTTAATTTACCAGTAAATGTATAGTAATTATTCACTTATTCGATACTTTGTAGTAAATCCCAAAGTGATCTTAAAAATTTAGCTTCATGGGACCTATGCACAGATGTTAGTTGTTTTTTTTAATGTGAACTGTTAACAAATTCAAAATTTTCATTTCATATAATATTAGGCTCTTACATCCCTGGTTTAATGGGATATATTTGCACATTCAGTTAACCAAAAATGGACTTTTCTGAGTTAGTGTATGTGCTGTTTTTCAGAAGATCCATCCCAGCATGTGGTTGATCTCTCGCTGGAGCCCGAACCCACATTCAGCACATCAGCGTCCAGAAATGACGTCAACAGAGGAGCGTCCGGTGACGTCACATTTCGAATGGAGTCTACCGCTCGTACATCCACCAACAACGCTGCCATAAAGAACATGAACGATGCTAATAACATAAATATAAATAACATGGCCTCTGTAAACAGCATGAACAATGTTAATATGCAAAACACCGAAAATGCTGTAACTGTGAATAACATTGAAAACAAAAATCTTAATGTTGAAAATAACATGCATGCCGCCATTGTGGATAATTCCGTAACAAAAACAGACCGTTCTTTCTCAACGGGATCCACTTCCGATTTTACGACCTCTAGCGAATTATCCAGTGCAATGACGTCATCAAATTCTGGCTCATCGAGCTCTCGTGCAGCAGATGTAGTGCGCATGCCCGAGTTCCGGCCGCCGCAGACGGATTTCTCTTTCTTCATTGGAGACACCACGGCTCCTGATGGTAATAACATTACATGGACAACGTCTTATGCCATCCTTAGCAATACGAACACGATAATCCACTTACAAAACCTTCCATATTCTACTATAAACTAATACTTGCAAATGAAATGTTGTTTTGATAACCATTTTAAAGGTTTATATGTAACTGCTTTCTTTTGTACACTATTCGACTGTTCTGTGTACACGAAACCCGTGCTTAATGCATGTGCGTAAAGTGTCGTCCCGGATCAGCTTGTGCAGTCCGCAACAGGTTAATCAAGGACGACACTTCGCTTTTATGGTATTTTCTGTTTCAAGGAAGTCTCTTCTAAACATAAATCCACTGTAGGCGGAAAGTGCCGTCCAGGATTAGCCTGTGCGGACTGCACTTGCTAATCCAGGACGACACATTACGCACATGCATTAAGCCCGGGTTTCCCACGACATGCCTTACACGCATATGCATTAAAAGGTAGCAGGCATATATATTGTTCGAGACACATAACATCGTGAACTTTTTAGCTTAAATATTTATTGAACAAATCGTAATTATGCTAACAACGTCTATAACTTCTGGCTAGATGCTGTTTCTCGGCGCGACATGTCGAGGGATCAATTCCTCGCTGTACCGCAATCATTTTCAACCTGCTATGAAATAGTCCGTAACGTAAGCAAAAGTCTGAAAGTATGACTTGAAAGGCTTTCTCTTGTCTTCACAGTGATGCCTCCCATAGATGTTCCGGTGTTAGACAACAGTATCGCCAGCACAGGTAGGTTAACTGTGGGGACATGAATGTTGTAATTTTTAATAAATTAATATAAAAGTCAGATCAGTATGGGAAATGTAAATTGTTATAAATGATGAATTATTTTTAAATTTTAACAAAGGTCAATTGTTTCAAGACGCCTACTTTTTTCAGGGCTCGTATTCACCAACCCATTCTTAGACTACGGGATAAATAATAGGCTTAGACTCAATAATACACTACTTTTTGTTTGCAAATTTGCTTGCTAACAATGTTGCTAATGTCACAATAAATCGTTCTAAATTAAAAATGCTGTTATTTGAGTGGGTTGATGTTAGATTCAAATTTACAGCGCTCTTAGAACAGAATAGTTTCAATAATATTTTTCATTCTTAGTCTTAAGTCTATGAATTGGTTGGTGAATACGGGCCCTGAGACTTACAACTGAAGAATTGGTTGGGGAATACGGGCCCTGAGACTTAAAACTGAAGAATTGGTTGGGGAATACGGGCCCTGACACTTAAGACTTAAGAATTGGTTGGTGAATACGGGCCCTGAGATTTAAGACTGAAGTATTGGTTGGGGAATACAGGCCCTGAGACTTAAAACTGAAGAATTTGGTTGGGGAATACGGGCCCTGAGACTTAAGACTTAAGAATTGGTTGGTGAATACGGGCCCTGAGACTTAAGACTTAAGAATTGGTTGGTGAATACGGGCCCCGCGACTTAAAGACTTAAGAATTGGTTGGGGAATACGGGCCCTGAGACTTAAAACTGAAGAATTGGTTGGTGAATACGGGCCCTGCGACTTAAGAATTAAGAATATTCTTAAAACTGGTTTGTTCTAAAAAGGCCATTCATTTGAATCTAACTTGGCATTCTCTAACTCTAATTATAGCATTTTTTGATTCACTACAATTTGTTAATGACGTATGCAACATTAGTATCAAGCATACTATTAATTTAAACACAGATTCTTGCTTCTAAGTCTATTCATTATCTTAAGTCTAAGAATGGGTTGATGAATACGGGCCCTGGTGTCATCAAAGGCCATTAAAACCATGTTCGGTTGTTAGGCCTAATATGAACGCTAATACCAGGGGTCGTATTCCAGAAACAACGTAAGTGAAATCTTAACCTTAGCCTTTCAGTTGTCAGTTTTTCTTAAGCATTTTTTTCAATGTTTACATGAAATTCTGCTTAGTGTTCACTAATTATCAATTTATTATTAGCTACTATGAACTTGTCTGAATTTGGATTCACTAATGTACGTGTAGTTAAAAAAATGACCTACAAAATTCGTACTGAAGTGAAAATATTTTAAGATTAACTTAAGATGTTTCTGGAATATGACTCCATTTCTGTAATGAAAGGTATACAAACAAAAACTGTAATCGTGTTCTTGTACCGCAAATAATATAGTATATTAATGGCGCATTTCTTACGGTGCATGTTCAGTTTACCATTTATGCAAAAATAAGTACGTCATGTACACGTGTTGTTATAACAGATACGATTAGAAATTGTACATTTTAAACATAGCATGTCGTAAGTTTAAATATCTCAAATAAGTTCTGTCTTGCATCACCAGTGATATTTGTAGAATACTTGTTGACATTAACACGAAATGCCCATACACATTACTAGCCCTGCCCCAGGACGGCTTTGTTACGGGCTCGGACAGTTTTTTCACCAAAATTGTTGGTCCCAGTCGCCCGCGGGCGTTCGTTTTGAACGATGCCGCTCCCTCTTTCTGTACGTACGGACGCACATGCACAATTCTTGGATGGCTAGACACGCGTTTGTGAACCGAACCGTATCGTGCACTTAGAAGTACATGTACAAACATGTATTTAATTTCACATCGTTTCGATTCGCAAACATTACATATCTTACACTGTCAAAACTGTCGTATTCGTAATGCTTAGCCGTATGTGCATGTGTGACTCTGATAAGCAGCATGGTTGCACACACATAGCCGCAATAATGTAGTGTGAAGGCATGTAACTGAGAAACACCGTGAACAAAACTATGTGTAACGACCTATAACATCGCACATATAAAGCGTTGGTATATATCTAGTTCTGCACTTGTATGGCGTAACTGTAACCAGTGGCGTAGCTACATGTAGGCCTTGTAGTCCCGGGCCTACAACTTTTTCTCAAAAGTGAAAAAAAGGTCTAAAATGCAATAAAAATCGAATGCTAAGGGGGGTTAAGGGTCTAACGATTTAATTCCTTATTAAGAGATCGATTATAAGACAATATAAATATTTAAAAAAAAATTATTTTCGCTCGCTTCGCTCGCTCATATTCGTGCAATACAACCTAGTAAAACATATCCGTTCTAGCTCGCTACCAATTCTTAAGTAAATAAATCCACACCGTAGTACCTGCGCCAAGGTCCAGTGAAAGTGATGAAATATAGACAGTGGGTATATATAAGTTTGTTCGGGGATGCTATGTTATTTTGTTTTCTAAATATTTCAGATTATATATATATAATTCTTGATGTGAATGTGTGTGTTTGAATGTATTCAGCTATGAATTTCACACGTTTGAAGACGTTTCTTAAATATACAACATTGAATAGTAGACAGGCGCATCAAACAACGCCAACGTGCAATGTGCGAGCGGTCGTGCCGCTGTATGAAGAGGCTGAAAACGTACCTGCTATCATCCATGTACAGACAAGCTTTCCAACCTTGCAATGATGCACATACATAGGGAAAAAGCTATTGACATTGAAAATTCATTAATACATTTGCAGCCGTCAAAAGTTGTAAAATGGAGTTCTATTAAAAGGGATGACAGACATAATTGAAACTTAAACTATTTTGCAGTGAGCCACGGTCGTGAAGGTATATAGTTAAAGCCCATGTTATACGCACTACATGTACATTTGTTTATAACTATTTAGTTTGAAGGACCTGTAAAGTAAATGAATTTGATGAAGGTTAGAGCAAGAACGTGTTGTTGTATATTTATCGGTTTATACTTTCACATACATTCGCATAATTCATATAAATTTATAAATTTTAAAGCATAAATGTCTTTGACAAACTTCTAACTTCGTATCTTGACCTTATGACCTTATGCCAGGGCCTACACCACGAACATGGCCTAGCTACGCCACTGACTGCACCTTGTTCTGCACATATTCGTTTGTTAAGTTTTTTATGCACATATAATTTATATCGTTTGTTTACGATGTTATATATGCAAATATAGCGGTAGAAGATATATATAAATATATTTAGAAGTATTTTGTCCATTTTGTCTCCTTACGTGTTTTTTTTTCATCTTATGTTTATCGACTTTTTGTTATTTTGGCAAAAATATTATGTTAGATAGTGAAGAGGTTTTATTCAAGGGTCTATTCCATTTATGCTGAAGCACTGCCATATGACATAACAACTTTGCATACCATACATGTAGTGTGCCTATTTCAGGAACGCAAATATTCGGACAGCGTTCCAGACATTCTAAAATCGAATATTCGAATATATTCGATTAAGTAAACGAATATTCGAATAATTCGTTCCCATCCCTACAAAATACTCAATACATGGAATGATCTCTTGTGCCTCTTACACATTTGCCAATGTATAAGTAATCAGTAATTATTATATTATATCTTTACGACTTTCTTCAGGAAGTCGGCTATATAATGTTCAGTTATGACATGCTCTGATAGGTTACACAAAAGTGCAGGTAACACAGAGGGACATTTAACGCTTATTAGGCGTAAACAATATGTTTGTTTAATTTTACCTGACCAACCCTATAAAATGCCCCGACCCTAAAACATTTTATTGAGTTTGTCAGATTTTTTTATTTACTTTTGTCAGTTTACTTTCAGTTTTAGAATCTTCAAGTTGACCATTTACCAAATAAAAAGATTATATATAAAAAAATCCCTACCTACCTACCCTATTTTGGGGGGGCATGTAATCTGAAACATTTTTTTACGCCTTATACGAGGCGTAAACTGTGCGTTCTCACGATAGAAAAATAACAGTTTGACGTCAGTGAATCAGGCGTTATGAAAATATAGCTAGTTTAAACAATCTAGTTGAAAGGTTATCAAGTTTTCAAACATTATTTTCGAACTATGCCAAGGTGGTTTTCCCCATCCGTTCATATTTTTGGCGTAGAGTTATTAAAATACAAGCAGAAAAAACCCAGACAAACCAAAGCAGGTAGAACTCTAACCTTCTTGTCGGATGGTACAATAACTATACATACAATAACATGAAACCAATCACGTATCGCGCGTCACGCAATTGGTCATCACGCCTTTTCTGCTACGTAATGCCGCGTGGTATCTTACGTTGTGTCATGATCGTCTTACTTACTAGTTTGGGCTTTTTACAATCAAGAAAATGCGTTTATTTTATGGAGCAGTGTAACAGTCGATCAAGTCCGTAGCATAAAATATATGACGTGAATTTATCGTTGTAAATGGACATTATATTAAATGACTTCATTTTTTATCGTGATCGATCTTATAAGGCATAACATGTTATTACTTTCGTTCCATCTGTTTTGTTTCGTAATATACATATAAAAAAAACTGCCAACAGTTTTTAGCTTATTTTGATTTATTGTAGAAAAAGTTATAAAAGTTATTATTTTCATGAAAAGTTACGAAAATTTGTTTTGTATTAATAAAAACCACAATTCCAATCTAAAGAAAATCTTAGATCACGTTTGAATTAAGTAACATCGGGGCTATACAGTTCATTAAGACAATTTATGTACTGTGGAATCACTAATTTTTCGCGGAGGTCTAATTTTCGTGCTTTTCGCGCTCCCGACATTGCGCGAATTTATGACCACCGCGAATATTTAAATGTGCTTCATACCTTTATTGCACACTTCATCAAGACAATTTATGTATTTAAATATCGTTTTCATTGATTTAATCCACACCATTATGCATATTCGTGTATTTGGTAATGTAAACAATGTATAATTATATTATATAATTATTACTAGTGTATTTTTTAATTAGATCTATTTTTGTTTTATTTAAGATTGATTCTTTATACAATTATTATTCCGTAGTTATTTCGGCACAACAACATGTAATGAAAATGACAGGAATTTTTTTTTTTTTATATTGGGGTTTTAATACATAAACATTAATTACTTTATTCGTTAAAATGATAACCGGAAGTTTTCTGCGTCAGGGGCCGAGCCTGCAACCTTGGACATCGCTGTAAATGGCATGACGTCAGCAGGTGACGTCACTGCTTCTAGAACTGTAACCATGGATACCGGAGTGCTCACTGATAATACTGTCAATCGTAAGTATATGCTTTAGATCAGAGTAAGATTTGTTCGGACTTATGTTGAGAAATGGAAGAGAGAATAGTATTTCAGTTACATTTTATCAGGTACATGTATGATATATTTGTATTGTAAAAGAATAAAGAATAAACTTTTGGAAGAAATTTTTAATTTTCGAAAATGGAAAAAAAAACACAGCATTCACTTATTCGTAATTATTATATTAAACCAAACTCCTAACAGTTTTCTCCCCGTCTTAGCTTCGTCAGCAAAGATCCCTGTGAGGAATTGGTAACTTATAAGTTTCTGTACGTTTTGTGATTATTTTCCATTTTGTCTACGAACAAAGCTGTTGTCTGTTCCTGTTAGTTATATTCGAACAGCAATGTAAAATTACACCAATATTTCAGGGGACATAGTGATGACGTCACTTCCTGCAGCTGTAGCTTCCGCTGCCTCCAACACAGCCGTGCGAATGGGCGACTCTGCCATGTCCAGAACTACTACAGAGCCCAACCCGACCCCTTAGGTCTACGAGGTATTGGCTTATTTTTAAAGGGGCATTTTCACATAGTGACTAAGGAATTTTTTAATGCCAAAGATGACAGAAAAGATATAAAACAAAACGGCGTCAGTGAGGATGTTCTGAAAAGGCAAACATCTGTACCCCGAAGCTTGTTAACAAATAAATGTAAATGCTCTTGGAATTGTTCTTTTCATTTGAGAACATGTTGTTTTTTTCATTTTTAGAACGTTTAACATATAACAATATTAAATCCACTTCATTTTCCTGGTGCTTTTCGGTTCTTGGGTTTTTCGACTCGGACGTAGCATTTTTCAATTCTTTTAAAGACTGATGCTATTAGATGTACAGCAAATACAAAATACAATATGGAGATGGGGTTTCTGAGATATGTTTTAAACCACAATTTCAAAAGTATGGCATTTTTATAAAATTGATTTAAGTATATTTTGATACTATTTGGACAACTGATTTCCTTTTGATTTGTAGTATATAACGTGTTTTTATATTGACAAAGGTATGTTCGTGTGACAGTGTTCATAGAGATCCATAGGGCTTTAGAAGAAATTATCTATTTTTACATTCGAATAAGGAACAATTGTATAGTAAAACGCTTTCTTTTCTTTTCAGGGCGGCGAATTTACGGAGGTCTGGATAGCTTTTAACATCTAAATAGACAGAGTAACTTATTTACTGGTATACATGTAGTTTCATTTGAAACTATTGAATCAGTTTTAATAAAAACTAGCACACATGCTGTAGTCGTTTTTATAACGGAAGTTTGAATATGAAATATCTGATTGTTAAAGTCAACTCATGCCTGTAATGACCAATTGCAAAGACGTTCAAGTTTTTACCACCAACATTTTAAAGTCCTCCTCAACTGTTTTTATTCTAGCATGATACTCGCTAATTTTTCTGTAGACACAGAACACAATTATCGTTTGGTAAATTACCCAACAAACAACGCAAAAAGTAGTCCCGATTCTGAGCGGAGCATATTTAAAAGTAGCTCCAATAACAATTGCTAAAATATATGTCAAATCATGTTCGCATTATCGTTGTTTATCGGCCAACTCCTTTTGGTTCTGATGCGTGGCTAACGCCCTCGTGGTTTAATTCCTACTCATCAGAACTCCAAATCGTTGTTTATTGGCCGATAAATCGAAAATTATCTCTTAAACTTCTATCCAGTGAGCTTCACAAATACTTCACAAGCTTTACCACGTGACAGGTAATAGACTTTGGTCGGATTTTAGATGCCGGTAATATAGGCCCCCGGGCCATTTGATAGACATATAGCATCTCCCACTGAGGGGATTTAGACAAATATGCTTGGCTCTAGGGTAGAGAATCAGACCCCCAAAAATAAAATTTGTCAAATTCCCCAGGTCAGCTTAGGAACATTGATAGGTGCATAATATGCGTATGATGGACATTTCTGGAAACGTCTTTTTAACTTCGCAGTCACGATTTCATGCATGGGCATGTTTCCTTCTCACTTGGGTTAGTTAAGGTGCATAATATGCGTATGATGGACATTTGTGGAAACGTCTTTTTAACTTCGCAGTCACGATTTCATGCATGGGCATGTTTCCTTCTCACTTGGGGTAGTTAAGAAAAAAAATTCGATTTTGAGTTTTTTATTTGTAAATAAACCTCGATTTTGAGTTCTGAATCGTATGAATTAACCACGAGGGCGTTAGCCCGAGTGGTTTGATATACGCGCATCAGAACGCAAAAAAATCGTTGTTTATTTACATATAAACAACGATAAAGCCAACATTATTTCGATTCTAACATGACCTGACAACATATTCTGCAATTACAATGCGAACCATATTTTACAGTTTCGGAACTATTTTTCGAGTTGTTTATTGGCAATATAACAACGGAAATGAGCGCGTGACATGTTAGAATTGACAACATACCATGATAAAAAATATTTCTTAATTTTATTGATGACTTCTCACATACACGTCGATGTATATACGATAATTAAATCGTGTAACTTGCACGTTTTGATGCCAACTTTATGGTTTCATTGCTTACAATTTCAAAATCATTTATACCGGTAATCACTATCTAGTATTATAATAAACAAGACACGACGCGCATGTTAGGTGAATTACGTGTATGAACTCGCAATAAACGATGTAAAACAATAACTCATGTTCGATAATCACACCAGAACGACTGACACGTTAATGGCATTTTAATTGCTAATCATTTACGGCTGAAATTTGTCACAATAGTCATTACGCCAGTGTATCATACTAATTATTTGGTCATCGACACGGTTATTATTGATTGCTGGTAACATTATTATAAGTAGAAATTACAGCATACTTTGTACAGCATTGTCGCATGACTGAGCAAGAGGGCCGTGATGGCCCAACGCGCTCATATGAGTACTGGCAATGACAAAGACCACATTTCGTGTTCACGTGAGCTAAAATACATATTTTGTGACGAATAATCTCAATGGTTAAAGGACAAAAGACGTTCTCTTCATAAGATCAATTAGACTGTGGCTGGCTCCAAAAGAATGGACCACCCTTTAGAAACCAATTGGTACTTGGGACTATTAAAAGGCCGAGTCCGCATTTTCTAAGTTGCACTTAACTGGAAATTATTCAAGAACAGACACACAAAATGACGTGTTCTGTTGTTAAACTTTAGACTGAAAGCAATTCCCGACAGGCGGGAATTAGACACGCCGAACGATTCCGGGAGATAGACTTTTTTCGGAATTTAGATCGCGGTAATATTGGCCCCCGGGCCATTTGATAAACCAGTTAAGCACCCCCATTGAGGGGATTTAGACAAAAATACTTGGCTCTAGGGTGGAGAATTAGATCCCCCAAAATATAATTTGTCAAATTCCCCTGGGATTGCCCGCCGCTCCCCCCCCCAGGGGAAAATATTGATAGGTGCATAAGGTATAAGGCGCCTAGTACACTCCGTTCACGCCACATGCGAAAGAGGAGATAGTAGGTTAGTGTGTAGCAGGGTCTCGAAAATGCGACCCCGAGTTGTGAAACCACTAGACCACTTGAACCCGCGATCCTAAGTTGTGAAACCACTAGACCACTCGAACCTGCGACCCCGAGTTGTGAAACCACTAGACCACTCGAACCTGAGACCCCGAGTTGTGAAACCACTAGACCACTCGAACCTGTGACCCCAAGTTGTGAAACCACTAGACCACTCGAACCTGCGACCCCGAGTTGTGAAACCACTAGACCACTCGAACCTGCGACCCCGAGTTGTTAAACCACTAGACCACTCGAACCTGCGACCCCGAATTGTGAAACCACTAGACCACTCGAACCTGCGACCCCGAATTGTGAAACCACTAGACCACTCGAACCTGCGACCCCGAATTGTGAAACCACTAGACCACGGTTTCACTAAGAGTGGATTGGATCGGCTGCGGAACGAGGCTTAATGCGTCTCCCTGCTACTTAGCGAATTCGATCGTTAAATTTGTATAGGTATATTTCAAAACACGACTCCAACGGCGTGTACATGTCGAACGTTTATTTTTAACTCAAATTGGCAGAGTGAATGCCTTTTGAATCTAAATTCACAAGCCATACAACTCATTTCTTGAAAACATATCAGTCTAAAATCAAAGAAAAATAGACTAAACAAATATCCAAAATGGCATTTTAAACATTGCAGATAATGCATAAACATTATTCCAATACTAGTATTAAATGGTGCAGACTGACTGGAAAGCATACTTATCATATTTATTTTCTATTTCAAACTCAATATAAAGTGTTTTACCATCAAAGTAAAGCTTAAAATCAACTAACCAGCTGGTACATGTATATCGTAAAATAACATAACACACTTGCCAAGTTTGCATTTAAAATCACAAAACAATCAAAATAAAATCATTTAAATAAATCCGTATACCTAATCCAATGTACATTTGTATAAACAACACACCAATCACCTAACATCATGTATCATGATACACATAGAACAAATAACAGTTTATGACCACACTGGATTCTATGCAAAGCAAGCGGAATTCTGTTCTTATTTGGAAGTCCCTTTATAGTAGAAAACTGTTGCTTGCAGTGAAAAAAGTACAAATGCAATTTATATTCATACTTATATAAAAACTGTATTTAGTTTAGATGTCTTCTGTATTTTTTCCACCAACAATATCAACATATCTCAAAATACTAAAACATCTATCAGGACATAATACTTAGTGCACAAAGTCAACAATATCAATTTATGGCTTTTCTTTTTCCAATTAAGTAAATCAATTAAAATTCCCCAAATTAAAGTGCAAACAGGTAAATCAGTAACTTTAAAACCATTTTCTTTAACAAATGAATTCATTATATTCACATAAAGGGACTAAAAGACAGCAGTTACACCTACCATACTGATAAAAGCATTTTATTTAGGAAATAACTTTTTATTTATCATTGTTTATCAGATAATTTGGATTTTAGATGCATAGGAATTTAATCATGGGGGTGTTGGCCCAAGAGGTTCAATAACTGTGCTTCATATCAACAAACAGTTTATTTAGTATTTTACAGATAAACAACGATAATGTGACAATTATTTAGATTCTAACATGACCATAGCAAACAATTCTGCTATTAAAATGCAAACTTTTTTTTTTCGTTGCTCATTGCAGATTTAACAACAGTAAATTTTGTTCTTAAGACTACAAAAAACTCTGCGCTAGTCATCTTAGAATTTAAATTTAGCAATTGTAAAAGTAAATTTTATTTTTTACCATTTTTTTAAATCTGCAAGAATCTGCATACGTATGCAATATACACATTATAATCACTAAATGTTAGGTTTGTGCCATGGCATAAGAATCTAAATTTGTTAACGTTGGTTATTCAAACTATCAAGAAGTTAAATCAATGATTTGGCAAACATAAGTCTATTTTAAAATACTCAAGTAACTAAATAATTCCAAACACATCGTGACATGTTTAACACTAACAATCTACATAGACATACACATGTAAAACTGTAAGGCCATTATAAATAATCAAAACTATCATGATACTACACCCGAATTATCTTAGAGGCAAAGAAGAAATAGGAAACCATCAACCAAAGAATAAAGAACACAGATACCCAGGTATATCAATACCAGCATTTCACATACAAACAAATGAAAATGTCCTCTGCCAATGCTGATCATAAAAAGGGTCATTACTTATGATTATTTCAAAATAAAACCCAACAAACGAACCAAGAAAATGGTTAACATTTTTATATTTTCCATTTTTACAAATTATTAAAGCAGACATTTTTCTTTGATTTTTAACCACAACCCCGTACAAATAATACATTCCAGGCGATCTGAATGGCATTGTGAACCAAATATTTCATTGGTCAATTATATGATTATAATATCAGAGCAATAGTTCGGAACTTCGCCAGAATTGAAAATTACCCATCATTTTAAAAATAAAATTGGGTACTGCTAGATTTAATCGAGTACTTTACATTATGTTACCCCTTAATTTTGATTGTTGGAAATGCTTTCCATAATTAAAGTAGAACAACTCTAACAAACAAATGGTGTGAAACTTTAATATGATTATGTCCCTGTATAAAAGAAATTCCAATTGCCCACTTTTGTGATATTAACCATTATGCAACCATGAATGAATGGTGCACAGAAAAAACTACAAGTCACATGCTATATTTACATGTAGCTTGCGATGCATACTAACATTTTTATTAATGACCATCAGACAAGTAACTACAAATATTTATGCAGTCTCATGTCTTTCAATATCAAGTATATTAATTTGAGTTATGTCACTCATCAGATTTTTAATTAATTGAGTAAATTGTGTTTGAATTGGGTATTTACGCAAACCTGCGTCTTATCTGTTGCCCTGAAATATAACTATGAGGCGTGTAGTGGGAAAATCTAGCTTAACGTATGTGCGTAAAGTGTCGTCTCGGATTAGCCTGTGCAGTCCGCACAGGCTAATATGGGACAGCCTTTCTGCCTTCAGTGGATTTTTGTTTGGAAGAGACTTCCTTGAAACAGAAAATACCATAAAAGCGGTAAGTGCCGTCCAAGATTAGCCTGTGCAGACTGCACAGGCGAATCCGGTACGACACTTTACGCACATGCATTGAGCCTGGTTTTCCCACGACAGGCCTCTAATATATGTTATTTCAAACTGGATAATAACTTGAGCCAACAAATTAAGTCCAAGCTATTGTGCTGCACAAACAGGGGTTCATGGATAGATAACAAAATATGGGCACACTGACCAAGCTATTGTGCTGCACAAACAGGGGTTCATGGATAGATAACAAAATATGGGCACACTGACCAAGCTATTGTGCTGCACAAACAGGGGTTCATGGATAGATAACAAAATATGGGCACACTGACCAAGCTATTGTGCTGCACAAACAGGGGTTCATGGATAGATAACAAAATATGGGCACACTGACATTACAAGGGGTAAAACACTCAAGGATTACGAACAAACAATCGGACTAAAGTACCGACATGATCCTATTATGATCCATTTGAAGGTCTATTATTGAAGATATTCTAAAAGCAACTTGTTTTTCACTCATTCCTCAATACTCGTAAACTGACATAAAAAGAGGCATAATTTCTGAACTGGAATCACTACACTTCTGACTGATAAGTACCTACTGAAATCTTTCAACATGCCCAATAAATAGTCACAATACTGCATCTTCAAAATCTTAGCTTGTGTTCGCAAACACTGAAGTTTCAGAATTTGCAGTGTTATATCAAAACCGTGAAAGCAAATCTAGTTGGCGGAGCATGACCTTTACCAGGTATATGTCGTCTAACGTTTCTAAGCCTAAAAGGTAGTCAAATATTGTAAAATTTAAAATAATTTTTGTTAGATATTAACAATCACAGGTCTTAAATAAATTTAACAAATGTAAATAAAATGTATATATAAAAACTTGTTTAAAGTCTACGGATTTTGAAAACAGAAATCACACGAGGTCTAGTAAATTGTAACAATAATTTAAGTTATAAGTCATTGTTTTCATGAACTTCTATTACGATATACGAGTCTTAGTTCTTACACCAAATACTAATCCAAGCCAAGCATGTCTATGTTCTTCAACAAAACCAAACTGTTCGAGATAAGAAAATAGCCATTTCTTATACGACACAACAGCGTTACAGGAAATATCTGACCCTTTCAATATGAAGAATGACGAGGCAAGAAGAAAATAAATAGCTACACAATCATCCGTACAATCTACAATCTACTAACTGGGATTGTAAAAAACAAATATTATTTGCACTTAAAACTAAAAATTTCAAGCTCCGCTATATCACAATTAGTTATTTCACCCACAAAACTTTTTTTCATGTACATTTATAATTTTTCTACTACCCACAGTTAATTTCGTAAAGTTTGGTCTGTTTGTTTTGCGATAACTATGCAATTTTTGACAAAAGGTATTTTGATACAGCTCATGTATGATTGATCCAAACTTTGCCCAAAATCTCCCTGGTTAGAGACCACTGTAGGCATCCCAAAGACAGACATCAAAACTACTGCAGACAAAAATTGTAAACACAAAATCAACAAAATCAAAGGCTCTGTATTAAAATACTTAGGGAACAGCAATTCATATCACAACATTTGCTTCAAGGCATTTTTAGTTATTTGTATGTTTGTAAGTTTTCCATTCGCAAAAAAGTAAATTTGGATTACAAAAATAAACATTTAGCCTCAAGCATTAGTTAAACTTCAACAAAAGACCTCAAGCTACATACACTATGCGATCAAATCAACACAATACGGAAAGTAATTTGCATTTAATATCAAAGGCCTAAAGGTGTATACCAACATGGTCTTTTCAAATGCAGTACCATATTTATTCTATGTTTTTGGACACTATGTTTTTGGACACCCTCAAAATTGGCCAAAATAATATTTTTTGTGTCTATCTTTCTAGACACTTTCAGAAAAGGAATTAAATTGAGATCTATGTTTTCGGACAGGTACTAATTTGCATTTTACACCCATTATCATTTAATGTCTCCCAGGCTTCTAATTACCTTTTGTCTGTCAATTTAACCTCGCGAAGTGTTTGCAGAACCATGCATGCCAATTAGCAAGTTGTATAATGGCTTCAATCTACAATAACATGTCATAAATTAACAAGATGTATTATAAAGGCTTCAATATACAACAACGTGTCAAAAGTCAACGCTTCCAGGACTAAACGAGAACCATCATCGGAAAAAAGTAACGAGTCTGTAGTTTAATTGCGAGTTTTATGACAATATTGCAGATACTATGTTTTCTGAAAGATTTTGAATAATTATTTGTGTGACTCTCTGACAATGAAAAAATTAATTATTTTTAAGTGGCCGACAACACAGCATAAATACAGTAAAACGTAGTGCACAATTGATAAATTATGTGTGCCTAATTTACATTGTCAAAAGCTTTCATATGCAAAAATAATAAAATGTGTAAAATCCTGCAGACATGCCTTAGTATTTTAGCAAATCAAAATGGGCACTCCTACAATGTTAACATTTACATTCAGGACGTTGACAAACATATGTCGCATGTCGTTGGAAAATCGGGCTTAATGCATGTGCGTAAAGTGTCGTCCTGGATTAGCCTATGCAGTCCACACAGGCTAATCCGGGATGACACTTTCTGCCTACAGTGGATTTTTGTTTATAAGATACTTCCTTGAAACAGAAAATAGCATAAAAGCCATTAGTTTTGTCCTCGATTAGCCTGTGCGGACTGCACAGGCTGATCCGGGAGGACACTTTCGGCAGATGCATTAAGCCCAGTTTTCCCACGCCACGCCACATATTACCATACATTACTGATTTCAGGACTTCATTAATACAAAATATTCATTTTACAGTCAAACACATAATAAATATAAATTGGAAAAGTATATAAAAAATTAGAGGGCATTTTTTACCCAAATATGCTTTATATTTGTGTAATCTTTTCACGAAATATACAAAATCAGCATTTGTAAATTATAAGTTATTTTCTCAGGATAGGGTCTACATCAGATAAACAAAAAGCAAATTACACAGTTGGACATAACCATAAGTTGCTTAGTTGGCATAGCTGAGAAAAAAAGATTTCATGACGGTCTCACATTGCAATTTAGTTACGGATAACTATGGTAAACTGAGCATGTATATATATACCAGTCTGTCTAAATATGCTGTCACTGATTTCATTATTATACATATGTTATTTAAAATGTTTGGAAAATATTATAATATCTAAACTGTTGTGTTACCGAGCGAAGGCTAGATATAGTTTTATCTAAAACATCTGAATCGCGAGTTCTGTAATAGACAACTACTTTACAACAAACACAACACAAGTGGAAAAGAAAGCAATATCACAAATATATGTAAGGAAACATAACACCAAAAGAAAACTGACACAGTCATAATGCAAAAGTAGTATTGACAAATACCCATCATGATTATTACATTACAACTCAATGCATATAACACAGAAGCTGCCTTACCATTTTGACTTAAATGTATTCCAAGACAGCAATATTCTATACTTTGTGTTAAAGAGGGACTGTAATACATGTATTTTGTACTGAAATTGTTTTGATTTTTTTTTCTTTCTAAAAAAATCATCAAATCTTTGCAGTCCGCACAGACTGATCAGGGACGACACTTTACGCTTTTATGGCATTTTCTGTTTCAAGGAAGTCTCTTCTAAAAATAAAGCCACTGTAGGCGTAGTGTCGTCCTGGATTATCCTGTGTGGACTGCACAGGCTTATCTGGGACGACACTTAACACACATGCATTGAGCCAGATTTTCCTACAACATGCCTCAAATGTATAATTATTGGCAAACACACAAATAAACTTTGATATAGTGAAAACAATATGCATCGATTGAACGCAAAGTATAAACCAAGGTACTAAAGGTGACCTAACATTTTAGACTGATTACATTTTGCATTATAATGAATACAAATTTGTTGGTGTCATTTTGTATAATATCAAAGTTTTATCTTGATATAATATTGATGTTATATATTCAGTCATTATAGATTGAACTAAACTTACTTGGCTATTCTGTCTTTCAATCATAGTAGTGTTTTTTTGCTGAGATTAAGTGTGTTGCGCTAGCCACTTGGCTATTCTGTCTTTCAATCATAGTAGTGTTTTTTTTACATTATGTAAGTAATACACATTTTCCAAAATACCAATGAAAAGCATTATAAATGCTTTATAATTTTATGCATTTCAATCTTTTGAAGATTTTTAAACAATGACACTATATTTCTAATATATTTCTTTGTCAGTAGTGTTACTTCACTTGTTTTTATATAATGCAATTTTTCTTTTTGGAATATACAACAAAACTGGTCAAAATTGTCAATTTGCCAATCTGTGAACAGGTCCCTTTAAAAGTGACAATTCTTAGACCTATTTCAAAGACACACTCTCTACATGATGTTAGTCACTGACCGTGGCACAATGGTAGAGCATTCGATTTCCAGAGAGGTCACAGGTTTGAGCTCAGATTCTGCCTTTTGATTTGTATTTTGTTACGCAGGGTTTCCCGCAGGCCTGTTCAGCTTGTCGGGCCCGACATGCATTCAAAGCAGTTAGTCGTTTTCCGACATGCTTAAATTAGGCCGACATGCCTTAATTTTCAATGCGACATTCCTTAATCCCTTTATCTAATTACATAGGTCTTTAATAGAAGGGTCATAAACGAACGCTGTATTGATAAATAAGGTCTCGCTTCCAACAATGTGATTGGCAAGTGACTTGAAAGTGTAGATCCGCCCACAACAATCTAATTAGCCAATTAAATATGGCGATTTTAAAGGCGGAGTTTATACCTTACTAACAACTAAAAAGTGTTTGACAACAAATACTAGTGCTTGTCATTAAAAGTGAACATGCATTAAAAAACATGTTATTATTGTATCGCATCCGAAAACAATTAATAAAATAGACAAAGTTTTCAATCGACTAGAGGTCATGACATAATTTAAAGGCGGAAAAAGTAGGGTTTAAAACAATTCTGATTACCATGTATAATTGAAAATTAATTCCATAAAAAATGCCTCCAAAGGTCAATATGTTGTTGTTCAATTAAGAAGAAAACCTGTTATTGCGATTTTAGTTAAATAAATAAGATGGGGTCGAGCGATGCGGCCAATTTTGGGCAGGTGGGGGTCGAGCGTTGCAGCCTATTTCGGACAGATCGGGTCGTGCGTTGCAGCCTATTTCGGACAGATGGGGTCGAGTGTTGCAGGCAATTGCGGGGAGAAGGGGTCAAAAGTAGTGGTCGATGTCGAGGTGGGGGTCAAAAGGGGGCAGATTGGAACGATGGTTGTACCGGTTTTTTCAAGCGGGGGGGGGTCGGGGATGCCGACATGCCTTCAAGAAATCCTGCGGGAAACCCTGTTACGCTAGTGACTAGTGGCAAACGGCATTTATCAAAAACGGAAAAGTAAGGAAATATCAGAATTCACCACCCATTTATGTGCAAATACTTATGTTTCTTCATCTAAAATCATAATTTATAATAAAATTTTACCAAATATTTGCCCCTTTAAAAAGCTACTGTTTAATTAACCCTGTTGCTTACAAATACAGCCCTAAGCATAGTTTATTCATTGTGCTTGTAAACACTGATAAATAATGTCCTGCGTTAAACAACACACCTTACAACAGACTCTACACTCATAAACGTCAAATTCAAAAATGACAGGGATCTTGAACATGGTTTTGAAATGGAATGAAATTTCGTGTAAAAATTGCAATATGAAACTAACAAAACCTGCGTTACACCTTGCATAAACAATACAATAACGGAATAAACGCTGCAACGGCTACAAAAACAGGCAAAAGCATTGTGCTGGTATCGTCGGTAGAATACGGGTCCTTGACCTTTGGGCCTGAGGGTCGGCGCGAGGGTTTCTGTTTGGAATCGTTGAGCACTTCCTCTTCCTCCTCCTCTTCATCCATGCTGTCTGCACCCTGCAGGGGAGGTAACTTCGGCACATCTAAAAATGGGAAGATAATCCAATGAGGAGTGCATTCTTTAAATAGCTATCATTTCACAAACAGTGAAACACTGATACCTATGCTAAGATGGTTCACAAGCAACATTTTGCTTCTTCTTCACAAACATGATGTCAAAGGGGCGAAATATTTATGTATTTTTCAGAACTATATAATATTGTTCCAAAATAATAAATAAATACTTTTAAAATCATCGTTCTTCATCAAGAGAATGTAACCTGCTAAACGGTGTTAATGCAATGAACGTTGTTAACCTGTTACACTTTCATACAGACGTATTTGTTATTATAATTTTCCGTTTTCCCAGCACATGGTCTATTCACCTAATTGAAAGTCTAACATGGGTAGTGAACCATAAAGAAAGTAGTGTAATTATCCATAAATTTTGATCTGTGAGTACACTATGCTCAGAAGTGTTTATGAATATACACAAGGGAGTTAACTTTAACACAATATCAAGAAAGTAAAATAGCCAGGCCCGGCTAGCTCAGTTGGTAGAGCGCTGGACTGTCAATCCGGGGAAAGTCAGTTCGAACCCCAGCCCGGCCACATAACTTGTGTGGGGATTGGTTACGAAATTATTTCTACGGCCATTCTCCTCTTACCTCTGACTCAAGTAGGGCAGTTGTCAGTTAATGGCATAGGTATGTGCACTTGGTACTGGTAAACCGCTTAGATCGGCTAAGCTTGCCCAGGAAAAGTGTGAGTACCGTACATGTTCTTTTTGATGCGCGGGGTGCGTGTCATTTCAGGACCCCTGCGCGTTTAAATGGTACAGTCTAAATTATTAACATGATCGACGTGTTTATCAGAATACATTAAAACAGAATTTCTTGTTTGGTTGTCAATCATAACGCTTTACACCTAGAACGCTAATACATTACGCTTACGGTATATGTATAATAATGGCACTGTTCACAACATTCTGGTTGACTGCTTTGACAGCGCTTGTTGTTGAAACCTCCACGTGGGAAGCGTGAAACTTGCTTTGCGTGCGCAAACTGTTATTATATGTTCTTATAATAAATATTCATAATATCGTAATGAATTTTTCTGCTCCCATTCACTTGTGTCATATATGGTTGCTGTAACCTGTATAGTGGGGCATAGGTTTATTTATATACAGTCAATTCCGGATACATACATATGGTGGTCTATTGAATTGTTTCTGTCGAAATTTTCGGGACCAAAAAATACCCCATGTGCGTCTATTAGGGCATGGGCGTCAATAAAGACATTTATGGTAGGTTAACTGACCGCCATGATATGACTGAAATACTGTTAAAAATGGCGAAAAATCCAAACAAACAAACAAATAAAAACAAACAAAACAAGAAAGTAAAATTCATTCAAGAAGAAGAAGCTAACTTTTGATTCAATCGATTAGTCTGGTACTAAAATCTTTAGCCCAATTTACCATAGTTCTTTGAAATCAATTCAAGTACTTTATAGTGTTGTATCAAACGAAAAAAGTTGTAGCGCAGTGAAATTTTTGTTTGCCAAAATTTAATGTTCAAATATGTAGCCACCGGCTAATCTAGAGAATGACCCCTAAACTTTAAACCCCATAACCAGACGTTTTTCAAATCAACATTTAACTTAGCAAACATACCACTACAGAATCTTAATGTAATCTCACTTATAGCAATATGTCTCAGAATAAGCTCTTGCAGAATGGCCTCTGTGGGATTTTAGAAATATTCGCTATGTATAAATACCAGAATGATAGTTCTGACATAATTTCCATAAGAGCAAAGTTGAAACTAAACAATATTTACTTTGACAGGAAACATTTGCATTTGTGACTATGTTGCCATTAAAAACTTGCAATGCACCGGTACTCAAATGAAAGCATTACACAATGTTCAGGAAAAGCCACTTCAAATAAACTTCTTTATTCAGCGGAATAAAAGAATGTCCAAATACATTGGGCTGCCGGAAACCTGTTAAAATGAGGCGTGTCATGGGAAAACCAGCCGTAATGCATGTGCGTAAAGTGTCATCCCAGATCAGCCTGTGAGGACTGCACAGGCTAAACCGGGACGACACTTTACGCACACGCATTTAGCCCGGTTTTCACACAACACTCCACAAATGTAGAATAAAACTGTCGACAAAGTGTGTCTGAACACAATATAAATCATTCTGTCATACAACTTAATGACTACCTCCACATCACCTACATGGTGCAAAGATTTATGATTCATATGGACAATTAACTTTTAATTAAACAGCTCTTTAATTAGCATTTGTTTAACATACATTAAAATAACCAAGCATCTTCAGTAAATCCTGTACAATAGTCCAACTGTAACACAAGTCTGCATGTACAAAATGAACATATCGAGGGCTGAACGGAAAACTGTTGTAACTCACTTTTTTTCCAAAAATCACTTTTTTGCATTTTTTGTCATATCTACTACTTATACATATGACATAAAAATATTATGACCATATTCCTTATTAAAACCCCTTAAACCCCTTAGTGCAAAAGTGTTGGTAACTCAAATGTCCCATTTCAGAAAATGGAAAACTGTCGTAACTTGAGTTACAGACAGTTTTCCATTAAGTTTGTTCTTACATGAAAGTTAATTCTAAATGGAAAACTGTACTCAAAATGAGTATGTACTACATGAACTTTGTTTTTCTAATGATGTCATAACTATGATGATGTCATTAAACTTAACAATAGAAATAAAGGTTTTCAAAACCAAATATATCAGACAAGCATATATATGTTATACTTTTAACAGCTAAAAAATGCAGGTTAGTTGTTTTACATATTTAAACAAAACAATTCAGCAAAGATGGAGTTTAAAGCCAAACCTGTTTGATTAATTAATCAATGCATTTTTAGATGAAAACTAAAACAATCTTAATCCAAAATGATACCTAAAATCATTTTAATTCATTAAAGAACATGGCAGCCAATGGGTGGGGCTCACAGTTTTCTTTAAATATGGCTTTATTGACTTTAAATATTATATTAACTTTGAAAATCTTCTTTGTAACCACTTCCATGGCATTTTGAAATAATTTCACAGAGATGTTCCTAGGTTGACCCATTTTGATTTATTTTTTAACACAGTCACCAAGGGTGGGGCAGTTTTCCTAATATGTGCTTTTATTGAAAATATCAAAAATCTTATTATCTGAAACCACTTGGAGGATTTTTTAATCATTTCACAGAAATGTTCCTTGGGTGACCCTCTACCAAATTCTTGGAAATCATTTGATACGTTAAAGAACATGGCCAACTGGGGCTGAGAAGTTTTTTTAATGATTGTATTACAAACTTTTACAATCTTCTCTTCAACCACTAACCAAATTTTTTTAAATAATTTCATGGATATGTTCCCAGGTTGAACATCTACCATATTGCTGCAAATCATTTTGATTTGTTAAAACACAATGCCCCCAGCGGGTGGCGAAGTTTTCCTTATATAGCATATTTTAACACTTTGAACATCGTCCCGGCAACCACTTATGAGATTTTGATAATATTTCACAGAAATGTTCCTTGCATGACCAATTTCCTCCAAATTATTTCAAGTTGTTAAAAAACATTCCAGCCAGTGGGCATGACAGTTATCCTCATTTGGCTATTTGAACTAAGCCAAGCTATAAGAACTTAAAGAAATCTTTTTGTTTGAATCCACTGGTGGGATTTGAAATAATTTGGCATAAATGCATCCTTTATTCGAATTTGTTTAATCATAAAAAAATCACCAAACAGCATGGCTTCTAGAGGACGGGGCAATTTTTTCTTATATGTCTCTTTTGGAAAGTTATGAAAATCATGTCTGACTCCACCTGATGGATTTGAAAATAAATTTCAGCTATAGCAAATTTATTTGTCTTTATTGCTCAGGTTGTCCCACAGCATGAACAGACAAGTGAAAATTTGACAGATTTTAAAACAGTAAAAACTGTGAAAACATCTTCGGGACCTGGTCAATCATTTCTCATGGTTTTTGCTCTCTGTTGTTACTCTAATTAAGAGGCCATGTTATCATTTAAGATAAATTAATCAGCTTAACACCTCAAGGGTGAAGCCAAGTGACACCAGGCTGGACATAGCCGTTTGGTTTATGTAGCTTTTTATGCCCCCAGCATCTTGATGCAGGAGGCATATAGTGATTGTCCTGTCCGTCATTCCGTCCGTGTCAAGGTTAAGTAGATTTTACCATTTCGTCTAGCACCAACACCGCTTACTACAACACTTGGATACTTACACAGTTGTTGCTTATGACCATTCCCTATCCACCCATATCACTCAACTTCACGTTGACCTTGACCTAATTTGGTCTTATAATGATTCAAAAGTGCAATTTCTTGGTTAACTAGATTTTACAGTTTCGTCGAGCACCAACACCGCTTACTACAACGCTTGGATATTTACACAGTTGTTACTTATGACCGTTCCCAATCCACCCATATCACCCAACTTCACTTTGACCGTGACCTAATTTGCACTTAACATAATTCAAAAGTGCAATTTCTTGGTTAACTAGATTTTACTGTCTTGTCTAGCACCAACACCGCTTACTACAACACTTGATATTTACACAGTTGTTACTTATCAGTGATTTTTTTTGGCTATATTTACTGCCGAATAAAGGCAGTTTCCCCTTTGCAATAAACTTCCATTTTTCCCCTAAAATGACCAGTTTTTTTCCCCCAAAATAAGAAAAAATTGTCCTATCAAGCAGGGTTGGTATTTCAATAAGAAATTGATGACTTGTATTGCTTCTTTACACACAATATCAGGTTGCAACCAAAAATCAGTGGTCGAGACATCGATAAAACAGTAATGGAACTACCGTGAATAACTCGAACCCGAGTTTTTAAGCAAAAAATATAGCTTTAAAATGACTGATACCATGTATACAAAAAAACGTTTACTATTTTCCCCATTTTGAGGTTTGTCGAAATTAAAATTTCCCTAGTTAAAAGGCACAGGTAGTTGTAAAAATTGCAAAAAAAATCACTGCTTATGACCGTTTCCAATCCACCCATATCACCCAACCTCACTTTGACCTTGACCTAATTTGCACTTTAAATAATTCAAATGGGCTGTTCCTTGGTTATCTAGATTTTACCATTTCGTCTAGCTCCAACACCGCTTGCTACAACACTTGGATACTTACACAGTTGTTGCTTATGACCATCCCCAATCCACCCATATCACCCAACTTCACTTTGACCTTGACCTGATTTGGACTTAGAAATGGGCTACCCAGCACCAACTGGGGGCATGTGTGTTAATCAAACACAAGATCTTGTTTACTATTTATTCTTATCAATTTTTTATTAAAAACCATGCAATTAGTTACCAGTTTTTGCAGTGTTCAGTTTATACACGTTTTTTGATGAACAGAATAAGAAGGACGAAAAATTGGAACTGAAACAATTGTCCAGTTTAGACAGGGAATTGGTTTTCAGAGGGTTCAGTTTAGACAGGCTTCACTATATATAATAATTCTACAGACAAGTTGCAAAAGACTTTTTAAAAAAAAGACAAGTAAGGCAATATCCGCCATATATTATATATTCGCTACTCCTGACTTTACAGAAATGTTCCTTGGGTGACCCTCTAACGGAATCCGGACAAAAGCGCTCCCGGACAAAAGCCCACTCATTGTTTTTCACACCACGAGCATTAGCCCACTCGTAGAAATTATTGACTCAAGTATTTGGATTAATACGTGCGACGTCCTAATAAACGAATTTTACTGCCCTTAATAAATGCACTAAGTTTGTGTTTACTTGCGACAATTAGGTCAATTATCTTCTTTAATTATAATTATCACCCACACTTAGTCGGATATTATAATAATAATTGTCCGGGGTGTAATTTCAACAACCTGATACTTTCTGGGTCGTCAAAATTACAAGCAGGCTTATGTCCTGGTTGTGAAAAACAGTGCTGGACTTTTTTCTGGGAGGGCTTTTGTCTGTATTTGCCTCTACCATATTCTTTAAAATCATTTTGAATTCCCAAAATATTAGCAACAAGTATTCCTCCTTTGATTAAATTGCAAATGTGGAACAATTTCTTGTCAGAAACCACTGTTTTAATATCAAAATAATTTCAAAGAAACGTTCATTAAGTGACCAAAATATTTGGACTTGTTAAAAGACATTGCTGTTGTCTGTCATTGTCAAAATTTTACTTCAAACAGATCTTAACAGCTACAATTAAACTTGTACAATCCACTATGTTTCTTAAAACTCCGGTTAGCGGCCTAGAGCCATCTTGGCCCTCTTGTTCCAGCGTAAGGCTGAGATAAGACTACAGTAGTTTCGTTGACACCAGGGCCAGATCCCATCACTATTATTATTATAAAACCAATAAAAACTGTTGCTACTTGTAACTAACATGCATGTTTTATTATTAACATTATAATTGTTATTATGTTAAACTTTGTACACCTTTATAAACTCTGTGTTGTGTTTTATGATACTAAGGACATTGCGTTTCTTATACCGTTACTTGAAATGACTGCTGTTTTCTTTATTTTGTAGGTCATAATTACTAAAAGATAATTAGCATTATAATTTGTTTGCAAGTTTTAACTAATTTTTAACAAACAGTGTCCCATTTGTTAGTAATGATAAAATGTCATAAATGGAAAGTTATAATTGTTTGACTTGCGACAGTTTTCCATTAATTTTTATACTGGAGTTTGAACAGATTTCAGCGGAAAACTGTTGTAAGTTAAAAACCTTTTAATATAATGCTCAATATTACATTTTTGCAGACTGTAACATCTTAATAAGTAAAATAATACAATTTTATCACTTATTGGTTAAACAAAGTTTATAACGCAGAATTAATTAAGAAAAATAAGTTTTTTTCTTCTACTGTAAAGTTTTAAAAAAGTGAGTTACGACAGTTTTCCGTTCAGCCCTCGATATTATGCCATAGCAATTTCTGTTTAACAAACACATACAGATTACTATTCGTGTTGAATACAGAGAAGTTTATTTAGCGAGGCTTAGAAAACCTAAACCACGAGCCTTGGCGATAGAAAATCACTAAATAACACGAATATCAAATGACGTCACGAAAATAAACAACATGACATCATTATAATGTTTGTTGTATTCAACAAGGATGAATACAGCTAAGTTTATCCCACGGGGTGTTATTTGGTCAATGCAGGCATTATGACTGGATAATTTTTTATCATTATACTTTAATTATTAATAAACAGCATAATTTAAAGATATATTAAAGATATTCAAACTTACAGTGTTGGGGTGTGGGGTGGTGGTGGGAGGTATCCACCAAATTATTATTTTTTTCCTTCATGGAAAAACAACTTCCTAACCTCCACCCCCAACAACACTAAAGTCCTGATAAAACATTTGTCTTAAATTTGCAAACGAAAAAGTCTTACGGAAAAAAACATAAAATAGGAAACATACCTTCAAGAGTTCCTCGCATTATGTACATCGCATTTATCTTCGGATTGTCTAAATCACCCTGAAACACACACAAGCAAATGAAATGACATTTTTTTGTGTAATGTAGCTGCCTTTAGACACTTTTAAAATAAATTATTTACAATTTGTTCACACTAAGCGATTTTAAATCCAACATTATTGGAATACAATTTGAAAACTACATATTGAAAGTTGTGCACAGGACCTGGTTTGGATTATATTGGATATTCCAAGGCTGTGTACATGTGCTTATGCATGCTAAGCTGTAGGGTATTTGTACATTGGTAGACTCCGTATTGCACTTGAAATATTATACTTTATTTAACAACATTACCAGTCTAAATCTTATCAAAAACAAGGAAATGTTAATGCATTATTCCAACATGACACTCGCAGATTTGTCTATAGACAAAGAACAAAACTATCATTGTTAAACAAAGCAAAAAAGGAGTTGCGTTTCTGAAATCATTTATTCAGTTTTTTTATCAATAAAAGTGACGTCCCAATGAATTTGTATCAATGATTGACGTCACTGGTAGCAGCTGTGATGTGCGTTTGAACTTTCGCGCAGGATGTTGGTTTAATGTAAAACGTAGTTCTCATTACAAATGCAAAAAAATATTTGTCAGATCATTAGATCCTCGTGGTTTAATGCCTTTTCATTAAACTCCAAATCATTGTTAACTGGCCGATAAACAACGACCAATCAAAAATTATTTCTTACATAACATCTTCGTTTGTATTTAATATGTACAGATTGACATTATTATGATTATTTGCAATTTCTATCAACAAAGTAAACACCAATTACAAAAGTATTTTTAATTATTTAACATTTACGTTTAACATTGACAATATTTACAGGAAAACCAATAAGACTGATACTTTACTAAATTGTATGTTCAATAACAATTGTTTAGAATATAAAAATATAGGTATCATATTATCAGCTTTCATTTTTAGTATACAGTCCATAAAAATGACCCAAATGTATATTTCACATTCTGTAATCTCAAAAACAATCACTTAAAAAAACAACAGAAAATAACATTAAGACAAATGATTTACTAAATGAAGTGAATATTATATTGCAGCATTTCATACGAAATTACACGAACAAAAACAATTTCTTATCTTTTGATTTTAAAGAAAACATTCCTGTGGGTAAATTCTTAGAAATTTGAGCCTAAAAATGAAGTATTTTGAAACTGAAGACAAATGTTTTCAACATCTTATACTGTTGGGAAAGAAATGCATGAGAAATTGCCATGAAACCAGTAATAAAGAGGTCAGGATCGCAATCTAAAAACAATAACTTACATGAATGTGGAAATATCGTGGCATGAAGAATACACATTTACTTGGGAAATAATATTGCGTAACTTTATACTGAAAGCCTCAATGTTTAGATTTTTATGTTGCTGTTAATTACCGGTAACTTATATGCAACCAGATATAGTAACTTAAATTAATGAAAACTGGAACATACGGTAGAACTCAAAACAAATAAAGCTTCAATTATTATTGGTTTACTTTACTTAAAAAAATTGTAATAGTGTAATGGTAGCCAGTCGACAAAGAAACTGGAACACAATAAAGATACTCAAAAAATAAAGCCCCAATTATTATTGTTTCACTGTACTGATTTTTTTTTAAGTGTAATGGTAGCCAGTTGACAAAGAACTGAACTATGCACCATGAACAAGGAACAGTGAAGCTCATAAAAGCTTCCATTCTCAAATTGAATCTTCTTTGAACTGACAAGAATGCTGGAGTACTTCCACACAGACTGTGGTAGTTAATGTGGAAATCTGTCAGACCTCAGACAAAAACAGTTCAACTGTAGGAGGTCCAGGAATTATCAGAACATTTTAAGCCCCTCATGATTCAGTCGTTTTTTTTACCTTTGGGGGAATGGTGGAGAGACCCTTCAGATGGGGAATTTTACAGAAAAGGGGGACTTTTTTTAGAATAGCATTATTAGTAAATTTACACGTTTATATTCTACTTTGTGATAAACATTAATCAATTGTTTTGCTACAAATGACAAGTTAGATTTTGCTCTACCTTGGTTTGTTGGGATTGTTTACAAAAATTCACCTTAGGCATTTTTTGTCTGATATTGGTCATTTTTTTAAGTAAACAAAGCTTACATTCTGAGGGAAATTTTAAGCTAAATTTAGGGGAAAATATATAACTTTTAAGCAAGGGAATGGGGCCAAATTTCGGCCCAAATTGGCCATAAAAAACCCTGTGATTGGTCCAAGTTTCTATCTGCATGTCCAATGTTTTAAATTCTCCAGTAAAAATGGAGTTCAGTCAGTACATGTAATAATAATAAAGTAATATGTTGTTATAAAGAATAATTAGGACTCCTTCTGGTTTTAAAATTTCTTTAGCCAATGTCACAATACTACATGAATAGCCTGCCCATTTTGGTAAGGTTTTATGAAGAAAATGTTGTACTTGTAGCCAAATCAAGATTTCTGAAGCCAAATTGTTGAATTTGTAGCCTCCTGCTTATTTCGAGGGTTGAGCGTGAAACTGTTCTATCTGCATAACATCTCTATATCAGATACAATAGTTTCGCACTCAACCCTCGATTTGGTGAATGACAGGGTGGGCCCTGGAATAGCAGACCAAATGGCCAGTAATAGCTGTGGCATGTACAGAGGGCACTCTACACTATGGCATGTACCAGACCCTTTCTCAAACCTACACTATGGCATGTCCCGAGGGCACGTACCAGACCCTTTCTCAATCCTACACTCTGGCATGTCCCAAGGGCATGTACCAGACCCTTTCTCAAACCTACCTTCACAAACTCCACTGTCAATATGCCGTCCCGAATGTCCGAGGTCTCACCGTTCACGTTGCATTTGCCACCGCGGATTTCAAAAGGCACAATTTCGTCATGGGCAACCCCTTTTCCGACTTTCCCAAAAATGTCCAGATCATGCACAACTATATGGTCACCATTCAGGGCTATGTCAAACACCTGAAATAATGAAAATTCAGAGTTTATAAAGATTGATTTCATATCACTTCTTTCTGCCATTATACAAACAATATTCTGTTGATTTCCTTAATCCTTATCATGCAACCACATGAGACATCAAGGGGGAATTTTTTATTTTATTTTGTGTTCACTGTTTTAGTTTTCAAAAGATCATGAGGGTCAGAGATTTCATTTACAACTGTAAAATAACTGACTGTTTAAAAAAAAATGCATACTAAAATAAAGCACACAATTACAATAACAGACATGAAACCGAGTAACTAATTAAATATGCAACCATCTTACAAATGAACAGGCTATGTTAATTCAGTCATTTACATGCACGAGACATTGTTTTCTAAACCTAAAGCAATATGTCAGATTTTTCTGGATTCTCAAAAGACTAAATTCAAATCTTATTTAAAATTCTAACATAAATTTTTCTATATACAAAGAACAAAATTATCGTCGTTAAACTACCCAATAAACAATGCAAAAAGCAGTTCAGATTCTGAGCGGAACATAGTATAAGGTAGTTATCATTACAATTGCAACAATATTTGTCAAATCATGTTGAATTGAAATAATATTTGCATTATCGTTGTTTATTAGCCAATAAAAAACTCTTTGTCGTTCTGATGCGTGCCTATTATACTATTTAAGCCGCAGTCCATAGAATATAATCCAATACATGTTGGCAGTAGTTCTAATGAATGTAAATTCCGTTCATTAGACTGAAAACTGTTTCTTATTTACATTAGGCAATTTATAATGTCTATGTCCGAAAACGCTTGGTACGACCGGAATACACACCAATGTACATGCTGATTTACTCGAGAGGCATCACCAGCTATCGCATACAGAAACAATACCATAAAACGTTCAGAAAACGTTATTATTTTACAGATTTCAATGCGTTTTTTTTGTCTTTTGATCGGTAAAATGTCCATTAGAAACTATTTCTGCAAAGTTTCTTTTTTATTACACATTTATGGACTGTTGCTTTAAATAACTCAGGCTAACACCTTCGTGATTTAAATCCATCGCATCAGAACTCCAAATCGTTGTTTATTGGTTGATAAACAATTATAAATCAACAATTATTTCTTACATAAAATCTAATAACAAAATATCGGTGTTGAATCGTTTTCAAAATTCTTTTAGTGAATTAGATTTGATCAGTGACTGAACAACTGTTTATTGGTTTTTAACCACTTTTCACTTGAAAAGCCTGTAAATATAATATCATAAACGCTCAACATATGTTACATTTTTAGTTCAACATAAGTTATGAAAATAAAAAAGTCCATAACAATTTCTTGTTTCAATGCTTTACAGAAAATGTCATAAAATATATTATCCAAAAAGCTGTACCAAAAGTATCTTATGTCTTATGTTAAATAAAAAAAAAAGATTTTTAGTTTCACCGACAATCCATTATTTAAGAAATGTCATCGTTTATTACCTAAACAAGTACCCGAATAGCAATTAATTTATCTAGAGACATTGAGCTGACCATAAAATTAATTACAGTCTAACACAACTAATTAATTCTAACATTTATTGCATGACTACCGTTATGTGACACTATTATAGTCAATAACTTTTTATAAATATCAATTCGCAACATAATACGGTCTAAATGAAGGAGACAAAGCAAATGAATTTTTTAATTCCCTCAGAAATGGGTTCTTGGTTATTGGCTTCCCAGTTTCAAATTTAAGCAGTGGCAATCTGAGAGTTATATTTGAGGTGTGTCGTGGGAAAACCGGGCTTAATGCATGTGTGTAAAGTGTTGTCACGGATTAGCCTGTGCTGCCTACAGTGGATTTATGTTTGTAAGAGACTTCCTTGAAACAGAGTATACCATAAAAGCAGAAAGTGCCCTCCTGGATTAGGCTGTGCCGACTGCACAGGCTAATTCGGGACGACACTTTATGCACATGCATTAAGCCCGGTTTTCCCAAACACGCCTTATTTTTATTCAAAGCTTACAATCCTATTTGTCCTATAACTCACAAGCTACATTTCTGAATAGTTGGGCCTTTGCTTAAAGGGACCTGTTCACTGACTGAAAAATTGACAATTTTCAAACTTTTTATCACAGATTCCAAAAATAAAACATGAGGGCCAAGAGGGCCCAAGGTCGCTCACCTGAGCGTTAAGCATCATAATGGCTTTTAACAAAAAGATTGTTTAAGATTTCAATAAAGCCATATAAGGAAAGCTGACCCGCCCCCCGGCGGCCATAGTTTTTAATGAATCAAAATGATTTCCAGGAATTTGGTAGACAGTCACACAAGGAACATGTATGTGAAATTATTTTGAAAGTTAGCCAGTGGTTTCAGAAAAGAAAAGTTTTCAATATAGCTATATAAGGAAAACTACCCCAACCCTGGCGGCCATGTTTTTGAACAAATCAAAATGATTTCAAGGAATTTGGCAGAGGGTCACCCAAGGACCAATTCTGTTAAATTATTTTAAAATCCAGCCAGTGGTTTCAGACAAGAAGCTTTTTAAAGTTTTCAATACAGCCATATAAGGAAAACTGCCCTGCCCCCTGGCGGCCATGTTTTTTAACAAATCAAAATGATTTGAAGGAATTTGGTAGAGGGTCACCCAAGCAGCATTTCTGTGAAAACTATTTTCAAATCCAGCCAGTGGTTTCTGACAAGAAGATTATTTAAGTTTTCCTGTTTTTAAGCTTCTGGTTGCCATGACAACCAGAGTTTTCAATATAAATTGAAGGAATCTGGCAAAGAACCATCCCAGGAACATTCCTGCCAAGTTTGGTTAAAATCCGCCTAATAGTTTCAGAGAAGAAGTTGTTTGAAGTAAAATGTTATCGACGCACACCGAACGCCGGACACAGACTGACCACAATAGCTCACCCTTGAGCACTTTGTGCTCAGGTGAGCTACTAATAGTGTATATAAAGGAGTAAAATAACAATTATTGTATAATAAAATAATAAGGGAAAACCAAGATCTTGTGACGCGCCACAGCGTTTTTTCTGCCTATAGATAACGTGAGTATCTATTTTGAATTGTTGTTGTTGTTTCATTTCCGATACATAATGAACTCAGAATCTGTGTTCCAAAAACTACGCTGGAAAAATGTGAATCGGAACCTTTGGCTTTTGATTTTATGCATAGGTTCCATGTTTCAGTAACGATAAATAACATTCTGCAAACATGCTTACAGGAAACCAAACTAGGAGTTAAAGAAAATTTGATAAAGGAAAGAAAATAGTTGTAAATGCAACGAGGGAAAACCGTCGTCTGTAATCACGTATATCACAATGTAATATCCTTTTACTGTTAGTATTTAAATCACAAAAAATTCTTCAATGTGTATTATTCCTTTCAAATTTAGATATATTATATTTCAATTTACAAAATAATAACAAATAAAAACCAATATTCAATATTAATGTCTGCATACGTTTAATACAAACATGAAATTAATTCCAACATTTCTATTTCCGCGACACCAAAATACAATTCAGTAAGAAATTGTCTAGACGTATGTGATTTATGTTTAAATTTCAACACGTTTCTTAGTTCTATTTACGAATGTTCTTACCTAAAATTAGTATCCACAGATAAATATCCTGTTATAAATTAATAATTTTTGTCAACCATAATTATGAACACTTAAGCAGTTTTTTCATTAGGGCATTACAAATTACTTTTAAAACAAGGCTTTGATAGTATTGCAAGCAATACAGGAGTCCCCTACCCATGAAGACCCCTACTAATTAAACATTGTGCAATACCGTCAAATCGCCCTTTATCTGTAGATGTACAATGTTTCATATTCAAGTCCTATTTGTCACTGCAGTATTAAGGTGTTGTTAATTCGAGTTACTTTTTGAGTTATTGCAGTACTTAACTGACAGAGGGCAATCATATATTCCATTCTGTGTACCAAGTTTCATGATCATATGTTATGTTCTTTTCGAAATATTACAGTATTAAGTTTATTTCTATTTTAAGTAACTGTCACGTGACATTTTACCTCTGGTGAAAAATAAAGGGTCGTGCACAATCCTCACCTTGCTCTTTCTATGTATACAAAGTTTCATCAAAGAATCTTCAGTACTTTTTGAGTTATCGCAGGGTACAGGTTTTGGGGACGGGACACACAGACAGAGTGAGACCGACGGACGAACAGACAGACAGACGCACACAGACGGAGGGCAAACCCATAGTCCAATCTGTGTACCAAGTTTGTTGAAGTTTCATGATCATATCTTATGCACTTTTCAAAATATTACAGTATTAAGTTTATTTCTATTTTTCGTAACAGTCACGTGTCCTTTGACCTCTGGTGAAAAATAAAAGGTCGTGCATAATTCTCACATTGCTGTTGCTACGTATACAAAGTTTCATCCAAGTGTCTTCAGTACTTTCCGAGTTATCACAGGATCCAGGTTTTGGGGACAGACAGACAGACATACGGACGAACAGAAAGAACGACACACAGACAGATGGCAAACCTATAGTTCAATCTCTGTACCAAGTTTCATGGTCATATCTTATGTCCATTTCAAATTATTACAGTATTTAGTTTACTTCTATTTTTAGTAACAGTCACGTGACCTTTGACCTCTGGTGAAAAAATAAGGTGGTGCATAATTCTCACATTGCCACAATGCCATTTATATGTATACCCAGTTTCATCGAAATAAGTTTAGTGCTTTTTGAGTTATTGCAAGAACCAGGTTTTGGGGACGGACAGACAGACGGACGGACAAACATACGGATTAACTGATAAAGAGACACACAGACAAATGGCAAACCTATAGTTCAATCTTTGTACCAAGTTTCATGGTCATATCTTATGTACTTTTCGAATTATAAAAGTATTTAGTTTATTTCTATTTTTAGTAGCCTTTGTAAATGTGACCTTTGACCTCTGGTGAAAAATAAAAGGTCCTGCATAATCCTCACATTGCTGTTTATATATATACCAAGTTTCATCGAAATATCTTCGGTACTTTTTCAGTTATCACAGGACCCAGTTTGTTTTAGTTTATTTCTATTTTTAGTAACAGTCAAGTTAATTTTGACCTCTAGTGAAAAATAAAAGGTCCTGCATAATACTCACATTGCCGTTTATATGTATACCATGTTTCATCAAAGTATCTTCAGTACATTTTGAGTGATCACAGGAACAATATTTTGCGGACGGACGGCGTGACAGACGGACGGACGGCAAACCCATAGTCCCCTCCGGTGAAACACCGGTAGGGGACTAATAATACTTAGTAATAAGTCTACTCTGTTGCGGCTATTCTCACACACAATGAAAATGGACAAAATCACACAAATGATGCAATATAAAAACATCATAGCAGTGAATATGTCATAAAACATTAAAAAACTTGGTATGTAACCAGAGTTGTAGCTGAAGAAAGACAGATGTTGGTTAATTTTTTTTAACGCATACAATTTGCATCTATGGAAACTATTTATTTAGTTTAAACAGCACTCAATGTTTGCAGATAAAGTGACACGTAAGATTTGTGTATTATCGACACCTGATGTAGAGTTTTTAAGAATTACAAGTGTCGAGGTTTAAGGATTTCAAATATCTTAGTCTATGTCAGGATGTGACCTGGTATATGCCTAGTTATGACCCTGTTAACTTTATTAACCTATTGGGCCCAGCTAGCTCAGTTGGTAGAGCGCTAGACTGTCAATCCTGGCATAATAAGTTCGAACCCCAGCCCGGTCACATAACTTGTGTGGGTATTGGTAATGAAATTATTTCTACGACCAATTCCCCCCTACCTCTGATTAAAGTAGGGCAGCTGTCAGTTACTAGCAAAGGTATGTGCACTTAGTACTTGTAAACTGCTTAGATCAGCTAAGCTTGCCCAGGAAAAGTGTGCGTAGGTTAAGTGACCGCCGCAAAATGACTGAAATACTGTTAGAAACGGTGAAAAATCCCAACAAACAAACAAACATTTCTTACATTACTATATATTTTTGTTTTCCCGACTTAGGCCATGCCTAATTTAATATTATATGTTTGTCCAATGTTCATAGGAACAAGACCATAGTATTTAACAATCCTTCAACATTAAATCTCTGTACATGAACCTTACAAATATATTGGTTGACCGTCGATACACCCTTTAAGAATAATGTGACTGTAGCCTGGGCTAATATGCAAATAAACCCTGATATCTTTACAACAAGATTAGCAGTCAAATGTGTTACAGTTTTTTTGGGAAATTCATAACATATTTTAATATAAAGCATTAAACCATTTCTTTACTTTAGCATTTAAAACAGCATACTGGCGCAGTGCCTAAATCCGCCACTTGCCTAAATCCGCCACCCCATCCGAATAAGTGGGGTTTTTTACCGCGATTCTTATTTTGTTGATCTCGATAAATCAGATACTTTTCCCTTAATTACGCTGACGAGTTTTCATCTTGATTTGTGCATAAATGAATATTTTATCCAATTATTTTGAACATGACCCCTAAATGCAAACAGGCTGCATGCAAGGAATCTATTTCATACTGTGCATGAGCAATTTTGAGGCTCCGCATGGTATCCATGATAAAATGTAATTATCGTGTTTTAATATTTTGTCAATGGGAGCATGTGCAGCATAAAAATAACCATTATTCATTAGCATTACATACAATAAAATGCGGAAAGAACTGCATATTAAGAGCGCAAATGTCTCGCTACTCAAAACCCTAATTACTTGTCCCACGTGCACGCAGGGCCTCAGTTTCAGAGCTATTTTTAGAAATACAAATGAGTGTTTGAAACATTGTATTAACAACAGACAATAAGCTGCTTAATATGGAAAATTAAATAAGAACAACAGTCAAATGTGAAATAAGCATGTCACGGTTCCTGATCTACAATTTTCACCAAGCAACTTCGGATCACCGTGTTTATTTTAAACACTACAAAATGAACCTTGAAGAAACAAAAGTGGGAGTTTTGTCAATAGAAGTGAATAGAAGTTGCTTTGAAAACAGAATTCATATTGTGTGGCGGATTTAGGCACTCCGACGCTCATTTTTGTACACTGTTTAGGCCTTCAATTTCAATAAATATTTTTCATTTGCCAAGTATTTTAAACGTAACCAAAACAAGCCAGTAAATGCACATTAAACCTAACTTGATTTATGTGAATGTTTATGTCAATCGGTCAACAACTTTTGAAAATATCATAAAAATACCCCCCAAATGTGGCGGATTTAGGAACTGCGCAAGTAAACTCAAGGGTAAGGCGTAAAAGTGGATATCTACCTTTTGATTGGCCGAAGTAAACCACACCTCCGAAAACTTCAGTACTAAAACATAGTCACCGTCTTTTGTCAAAGGAATGTCATATCCAAAGCTATTCATATTATATCTCTCAGTCTGATACAGAATCTGATCCTGGGGTACAACACGCTGAATTACTAATGATTTCCCATAGTCCGAGGAAATTCCGACTGGAAGTTTATCTTCCTGATATCGAATACCATTAATATCAGTATGAGCCTCCCCTCCGCAGTTTACTGCCCAAATTACTTCACCAATTCCCATGCAACTCGAGAATAATGATATGGAAATTAAAACCGACAGCATTGTGTTGGACATCAGTGACTTCCGCCGCGAACTTTGGAAACAGTTCGCAATTATTGATAAGAGAATCATGTTGTCGCAACTCGAGTCGACACCGGGAAGCTAAACCAGGAAGTGACGTATAGATTTATATAATCAAAAATTAAACGAAAATAATTTCTCGACGAAACAACTAAAATGGGAAACCTCAACATTGTTGTAGAAATGTTTAAATAAAAATAAGATAACTACAAGTTTTTGTTTGTTTGTTGTTGCTGTTTTTCATTTAAACATTGAACAAAACAATAAAGTCATAAAGTACACATTTTGACTCATGTAGCTACCTAGCTCTGACTAAATGCGCTTAAATCATTTGAAACCAACTAGATGTGATCGAACAACTCAGCAATTATAACAGTAAATTAAAATACGCAAAATAATAATATCAAGATCACTGCATGTGATATGAAAATTTTGAAACCAATTATGTCATTTTTTTTTTTATAAATCGCCTAAATAAATCCACATACACTTAATAGCACTTGTAACCCGACACTTACAAAAATCGTAATAAAATGGTCATTTTTCGGGGGAAATGTGATCAAATTTAGGCAGACATTAGTTTACTGTCCTTAGTATTCGTATGTACAATTTTATTTCAGTAATTGCAAATTCCGGTATTAAAGTTAACATTATAACACAATAACCCTAAAAATAAAATTCGCAAAATGTTGCAATGGCTACATGTGGTAACTTGAACGTTCTAAGGCACGAGATCCAGGTCCGTTTTCATCATTTTGCACGAGGAAGGTAGGTGAATGTAAAATACCGAATTGTTGTTTTAATGTATCATTTCATACGAAACCATTTAATGAACAAATAAAACTTGATTGAGCATCTGTGCTAAGAACTAAACAGGCATGTTAAAAAGCGATATCTGAAGATATTGGATCAGGCTCTTGTTCAGGAATGGAGGAACTTTCATAAGAAACGATGTTATTTCAACGAGACAGAAGTGCGTGTTTAACTTTTTTTAATGCCATGGGAAAACACACAATGTATTAATGATTATTTTATGAACGCCAATTTGTGCATAATGATCCTTTGATATTGTTTATTGTTTTCACTACAAACTCAGTATTTTGCGAATTTTATTTTTTGGGGTTATTGTTTAATTGTATTAACTTGTATACCAAATTTTGCGTGGAATGCAATAAAATTTACTAGTGAATATCTGTGTCAAAATATACAAATGAATATCTGTGTCATTGATTTTATCGCTGTTAAAATGTGATCAAAAGACAAATAGTCATTTTATTGAGATTTATGTAAGTGTCGGGTTAGAAGTGCTGCTCAGTGTAGATGTATACACTCGGAAAAATAAATTCCTTCTTGCTTTCTTCTATGATTATGAAAATGGCTTCTAGGATAATTATGCCCCAGTCACAAATAAGGAACTGCCGCGGGATGTCCTCTGTTTTAGCCAATTTCGGGGAAAATCGGACGGTAAACGCCAGGCGGTAGTTGCAATCGGACGGTGGCAGCTGAAAAAATTTGCTCATCGGACGGCACCCTTCAAAGTTTAAGGAATACTTAAAAGTGAACGGCGACCGGGCGATTTCTTTCGGAGTCAGGGAGGTCGAAATACGTCGTCACCATCCGATCGCCAAAAGGCGTTTGATGGGGTCGGGCGGTACGACTTTTTAAACTTTAAAAACATCGTCCGATTTCAACGGAGCCCGGAAAGCACCGACCAATGTAAATTTATCGTCAGGGTATCGGGCCGTGCCTATACAGGCACCTGGCGGATTACGTTTTGTCGGGCGGCGGCCGACCGAGTTGCATTGACTCCATACCTCTTTCAATAAATTTTAGTTGCGATCATCTACAATCCTGCGCGGCGACCGTCCGATTCACATATTCAGCACACGGGCGCCGTCAGGTCATCGGTTGGTTGCTGCCCGGTGCTCAAACTGATTGTTCCCCATGTCAGTCAGCGAAAACCGTCCGGCGCCCGCTTGTGTCTGTGACCATGCAAGGAGAAAATATTTTAATCGCGGGGCGCCTGTCAGATTCCAATCAAAACGCTGACAGCGTAGAAAGACTGTTGGCGACAAAACAAACTAAAAGCAAGTGAATTTTTAGTGTTTTTTGCTAAAAAGGAAACATTTGCTTGAATGAATTTCCATTTCCCACCTTTAAACTAGATAATATGGTTTCTAATTCAATAGTATACGACAACATAATAAAAATTCATTCATAAGTTGCGAACTAATATTGTTCAAGCTAATTATCTAACGCAAGCTGAATTATATAGATGCCAGTTAACAAGTCAATATGCAACGAGATATGCCGAATAACCGATAGAGCGTTGTTGTTGGAAGCATCGATTGTTAGTGATTTGTAGCCTACTGAGTCAAAAGTAGTTAATACGATGCGTGTTCTCGATTTTCCATTATACAGTTTAATATTACTATATTGAAGTAATTTGTTGTTAAAATGTTCAGAATTAGAATTGGTAACACGAAATAACACTTCCACATCGAGTCAAAAATAATCGATGTAGCGCAGGACACCCAGGTGAATATTTCGGTTACATTCAAGTAATTAGCGAAAATAGGGGTGTCATTAATTTGGCGTAACATTTGTAATAAATTGACTATTTTAGAAACTGTAATTGTAATAAATCACATGATATACACATTATAATACACGTGACATGCATTATCTTAAATAATTAAAGGGTAAGAAAACATTCGTTAATTTTTGCTGTTTTGAAGAAAGACCCTTTCAGGTTTCGATTTACTGACTCGTACCCTGCAAAGAAAAGAACTTTTTTTCCGCGATGCCTGTTTTGGAAATTACCCTCTCAAAAGACTGTTGACTTTCGCCAACAGTCTAAAAATCACCGATGCTTTAACGTTCGTTAAAATCGGACGGCGCCCGTTCTATTTGTGTCCTCTGCATTATTGTTTTGCCTTTTACCGTTATCTAGATATAAGTGATTTTTTATTGATATATTTTAATTACAGATGGAAGTCAACGTTAATATTAGAAATAATCGGATGATGCGATACCTCACCCACTGCCAATATAACCAGAGTTTTACAGGTTAGGGGCGCTGCTACACCACAACCCACTTACTCGTCTTTCACACGAGACTTTCAACCAAGGTTCAGTGTACTGGGTGCTTCACACTGGGCCCTTAAAGACTCTAGATTACCGCACCGATTGTTTTGCAAATTCAAAAATATATATTATTTTTTACAAAATGTTGTTTTGAACATGTTGAATACTGATAATTCAATGTTACATTATTTTGCTTTATTTTCATGCCGTTTATTTTGTTGTTGAATACAAATCAACAAAAGATATATGTAATAAATGATGTGTTTTAAATTGAACATGCCTAGTATATGATTTTAATTTACAACATGTATCAGTAAACAAATGAATAATTATTGACTTTGAACAATGATCGATATAAGGGCGAATGTGTTAAATAATTTAATGTAGATCATAATGACAAAGTAATTGAACTTAAATTACTTTGTCGTTATGATATACATTAAAATAACACGTTTTCCAAATTTTAGGAATATAAACCAAAAACCAAAAACTACAGGAAAGTTTCACGATTTGTAAATCCTAAGTGTAAACAATCGATACCAGACAAGATTACAACAATAAAATGAAACATTTTTTGTTTTATTTTTATCTTGAATATATTTCAAATTTCAAAATGGTTTAATTTCTCTTATCCAAAGCATGACAATATGATATAATATAAGTGCTTTCGTTTTGCATTTAAATTCAAGTTCATACACGAATACTTGAATGAACTGTTCTTTGATAATTTTTAAACTTTAAACGCTTCCGGTATTAAGAGTGTTAGGTCTGTTTATTTCATAGTTCATTATTGTATACATGTATTACGATATTATGTATACATGTATTACGTATTATGATCAAAGCAAAAATACTTATTTTTATATATTAAACTATGCTCTCTCACCAAAATGACCAAAATTGAAAAAATAATATTTTTATAGTTTGCCTTCGCTCGCTCACTTGGCGAACCACTCAGAAATCAACAGAGAAAACAGACTTAAGCCTTGGCCACAACCCAGGTTGTGGCTACCGTACGGAAAGCATACGGCGATGCTTTTGTCAAAAACGTACCTTGACCTCATGACGTCTGCGCGTTATTTCTCGACCAGAAATTAATTATGTCAGACATGAGCACAAGCGTTTACTTTAAGATGACGCGGCAATCTATCACCGTGAGGGCACCGTATGGACATCATCCGGTCAAGCAACAGGCACCGGTTGTTACGTCGAATTTGCCTAACGACACCCCGCATGGTACGTACACTTGTAGAAGCCGTACGCCTCTTTTTGCGTAGCCCGTACGGCTACCTACGCATACCGTATATTACGGTTGCAACACGGCAACCACAAGTTTTTTGCTGTTTAGAAACCAAATAATTCCGATACCACATATCATGCACCTATCAATATTTTCCACATGTGGGGGAGCCGCGGGCATATACGGGACTTAAGACTGAAAGCAGTTCCCGACAGGCGGGAAATTGACACGCCGAATTATTCCGGGTCCCGGGAAATATACTTATTTCGGATTTTAGATCCCGGTAATATTGGCCCCCGGGCCATTTGATACACCAATTAAACATCCCCCATCGAGGGGATTTAGACAAAAATGCTTGACCCTAGGGTGGGGAATTAGATCCCCCAAAATACAATTAGTCAAATTTCCCTGGGTATGCCCGCCGCCCCCCCCCCCCCCTCCCTCCCCTTGTGGGAAAATATTGATAGGTGCATCACAACCACAAATATACATGTGTTTCTTTATCACTCTTCTATTTTTAATAGATGCGGAGTTTTTGTTGGCAGGTGTTACAATGACCAAATGCCGACAAAAAGTATATTTCAGTAAGAAATAAATATCGGGAGATCGCCTATTATCAACATTGTTGCCAAATTTCGATGCGTGTCTTAATGGTAATGTTGATGGGACATAACACTGCATCCACACAGAAGTCTTCGCGGAATGACTTAAAACAAACACATAATACTTATATTTATTTATGTTTAGAGCAGAATCCACACTATTTATTGACACAAATAACAACATAAAATAAATGCAAATGATGTAATTATGTAATTATTAAACGCTAATATTTCACCGACACACATAATGTTCCATAACGAATAAAATATGTGAGGTTTGTCGTGTAGGAACATAATTTCGTTTGTTTTTGTTTCTTTAAAGTTCATTTACCAGTCAGACTGGTTTAGCTAACCTACAATAACTAAACAGCGACAAATGGTATAGCAGACTATCAAAACCCGGAAGTCACGATTGAAAATGTCTGCAAGTAAACAAATTTCCACGTATGTGTCGTGCAAAATGTGTTTTCTTGTTCTTATAGCCGTATTTTTCGAAATTTGTAATTCAGTTCCTCATAGTATTCAAACACGCGATATAGATACAAGTTTTTATTACAATTATGAAAAGTTGACAACATTAATGCATGAAGTCAGTGAAAAATATCCAAACATTTGCAAACTCCATTCCATTGGAAAAAGTGTTCAACACAGAGATCTCTGGGCATTGGAAATAACAGACAATGTCGGAACAGAAGAAGTTGGCGAGCCAAAGTTTAAGTATGTCGGAAACATGCATGGAAATGAAGTTATCGGCAGACAGGTTCTTATTTACCTAATCCAGTACTTCGTGGAAAATTATGGCACCGATGACAGAGTAACAAAGTTGGTGGACAGTGTTGATATATTTATAATGCCTTCAATGAATCCTGATGGATTTGAGCGTTCACATGAAGGGGAATGCGATGGTACCGTAGGCAGAGAAAATGCAAACGGTGTAGATTTGAATAGGAATTTTCCTGATCAGTTTGATGCACAATCAGGAACAAATATCCAGCCAGAAACAAAAGCTTTAATTGATTGGATTGAAAGCACTCATTTTGTTCTATCTGCAAATTTACATGGTGGCAGTGTCGTTGCTTCTTATCCATGGGACGATTCCGCACAACATACAAGCCATGGTATACCCATTTGTTTTAAACTTCTATACCCTAACTTATCTTAAATAAATAAATTATGCTTACAGTTAAATATTTACCGTCTTCTGGTATATTCTAATTTCATATATTAGAACATGTAACTAATAAGTAATGTACAGTGTAAGTCTACATGCAGCTTATCTGTGTTTGATGCATTTAAATACAGAAAATATACAATATTAAAAATCTCTACCCTGATTAAAGGTGTTGTGTACCTTCCAGTGTATATTTTTAATTCGTTTCTTTTCAGGATTTTACAGTGCATCTCCAGATGATGCAGTGTTCAAACATTTAGCCAAAACATACTCGTTCAATCATCGAACTATGCATAGTACTGGAAAACGTTGTGGGGATATATTTACTGATGGCATCACCAATGGAGCTCACTGGTATGATGTCCCAGGTAAGAGAATACAGGCCAGCACCAGTCATAAAAATGAGCAGTTTGGCTAAGCTGGCCCAAATTCTTTTTATAGTATTACTTGAGATCAAGAAAATGTAACAAGCCCACCTATATAAAAATGAGAATCTGAGCAAGCCCACATTTTCAAGTCCAGGGCTTAGGGGCTTGTGCTAATTTCGACCACTGGTGACCCCTATACAAAAAATAAGGGAAGCATAATAATGGCTGTATCTGTTTATCATGGACAGCTTTTGGTACCATGTTTGATTGAGATTCCCTACACTGATGCATGTAAGTTTGGTTGGTGGTCATGCAACTTTTTAGCTTTCTCAGGGTTCTCCAGTTTTTCCTAGGGAAAGATCTAGGATCCAAAAAGGTACATGGTGCTGCTAAAAAGGAGCAGGGGGGAAAACCGAACAAGTTTGTTGACATTGTCTAATAATTTGCTAAATCCAGGGTTTTCATGAGTCTAATGCGTCTGATTTAGGTTTAAAAGCATTTGTCTATTCATTTGAAGTCGAATATTTTTGAAAAAAATGTGTTGAATTTCAAAACATATTCAACATTTCTGCGTTGACCAGCCCAGAGGGCAGCAGGGGGGAACCAGAAAGGAGCAGGGTGCAGCACACTGCTATTGTGTCACACAATACAAAACCATCATAATTTAGAAGTTTTCCATGATCAGTCAGTAAGAAATTGCAGCTGCTGCTCAAAATTAGTGCGACATTTCAGTGTGTCTAAAAACTTAGAAGCAAATGAGGTAAGCTTGAGAGACCACGCTGGTTTGGGTGCAGCTTTGGAACATAGGAACCAACTAAACTGAAAATCTGCTTTCAAAATGAGTTGAAATTATTTATACTACTACTACTACTACTACTACTACAACTACTACTACTACAACTACTAGTACTAGTAATACTACTACTACTACTACTACTACCATTACTATTACTACTACTACTATTACTACTACTACTACTATTACTACTACTACTACTACTACAAATAATACATGTACATGATTCAATAACCTATATGATTTTTAATTTAAATAATGTACCAGATAGAAAGTTTAATAGTTGTTTCAAAAGATGTTTACTTGTTTTAAGTTGTAATTATCTTAAATTAAAAATTCATAATTCTTACTTCAGGAGGAATGCAGGATTATAACTATTTGCACAGTAACTGCTTTGAGATCACGGTCGAGTTGTCATGCTGTAAGTACCCAGCCTCCAGTCAGCTCTCCACAGAATGGGAGAACAACAAGGATGCCCTGTTATCCTACATTGAACAGGTACGGCTGCGTTTCCTTGAGTCCGTATTAGTATATCTGTATCCATATACAAATCAAACACATTAAAATTGTTTGGCCGACTCTGTATCCATATACGGATGCCCGTGTCTGTATAGTGAGTCCGTATAGACTCGCTTGCTAGGCCAACATGCGGACGCCATTTAGCAAGTTGAATGGCAATTTGTATGCTCTGTAAACTACATACATATATATAGATATTTATTTATATATTCTAAATACAGTGATTTTTTTTTGCTTCTATAACAGGGTCCAGTGAACGGACCCATTCCCAATGCCAAATATGGATATTTTTCCCAATTTGAAGGAAAAAGTTCCCAAATCAGAAGTAACAAAATATTAAATACCAAATACTAAATATTTTTCTAGAAGGTCACTCGGTCCTCAGGTCCACTGATCACGCTCATGATTTATCTGAATTTTGTGAAGTTTTCTAGCCGCAAACTTCAATAAATGTTCATTTCTATGTCTTTTATGAGTTCTAACTTCACAAAAATTTAAACATAATGCAATCCAATAAGTACAATAATACGCCCTTTCTGTATTCGAATTATGTGTATCCAAAGAATAAGGTATGTCCGAAATTGTGTATTTTAATTATTAATATAAGCTACAAAGTTTCCATACCTTAATCTTCAATAAACTTTTAATTTCTATGTCTAGACGTTAAACGAGTTTTGCTGAACTTAAGTTAAAATACAATGTTATAAAATATGGTTACTTTGTAGTTAACTACATGACATCATGAACGTCAATTAAGCCAACTAACAAATAAACTAACTGTATTGAACTATGTTTTTACTATGATGTTTAGATAGATTTCATATTTTGTATCAATATGAATGTAAAACAGTGCATAAAATTATTATGCAGCAAATGCATGTTTTCTACGAGGATTCCATGCGGCTGCTATTATCAGTCTATACAATTTTATCGTGGAAAAGTACAGACCAATCGGTGTCAGTAATACACCAGTAACACAGTCAACAAACTACAGCAAAAGCACTTCAATTATCGATCGATAGTGACACGACTGGGGTCATTCACGCATCACTGATCCACGGGCATTCGCACCTACAGAGCATTTGGGCCATAAAATGTGTGTATTGAAATCAGGGGATTATCACGATTTTTATAGTGACTGGATAAATCAGGAAAACTGCTCGGACCGTTTACCAGTAATTACACCCGGTCTTTTTTAAACCCAATCGGTCCCAGACCGGCAAAACCGAAAATAAAATGATCCCTGCTAAATACAATCAAACAAATCACAAATGTGATTCTCAGTTGTAATTATGCCCCCCTTCGAAGAAGTGGGGGTATATTGCTTTGCACCTGTCTGTCGGTCGGTCGGTCGGTCTGTCCGTAGACCATTTCGTTTCCGCACGATATCTAGAGAACGCTTTTACCTACGATCGTTTGAGTTAGTAATGTGGTTACTTGGGACGAAAGGAAGACACCTATCAATTTTGAGGTCAAAGGTCAAGGTGACAGAGGCTTGTAACATAAAAACTGTTTCCTCTGTAGGCCATTTCGTTCCGCATGATATGTAGAATACGCTTTGACCTACGATCATCCAAGTTGGTATGCTGGTTACTCAGGAGGAAAGGAAGACACCTATCAATTTTGAGATCAACAGGTCAAATGTCAAGGTCACGGGCTTGTAACATAAAACATTTTCTCCATATACCATTTTGTTTCTACAGGATATCTAGAGAACCCTTTGACCTAGGATCGTATAAATTAGTATGCTGGTTAGTCTTGAGGGAAGGAAGACCCCTATCGATTTTGAGTTCAAGAGATCAAAGGTCAAGGTCACAGGGGCTTGTAAAAAAAACAAACATTTCCACTTAATAACAGATGAACCATTGGTACATGGTTCTCAAACTATATAGGTTCAAGAGTCAGTTTGAGTAGATGACCTATTACATAGTGATAATTACTGAATACTTGGGTCGAGTCATCAAATTTGATAGGAAGAATGCTCTTGCAGAGAAGACAACTCCTATCAAGGTAATGGTTAACATGTCTTAGCTTAGATTTTTCAGAAACAGTACACTTCTGTGATGAACAAAGGCTGCAGGTCGGGGGGCATACATGTTTTACAAACATCTCTTGTTCATGAACATACTTCTATGTGTCTAGATAAAGACCATTAAAAACCAAATTCAACCAATAAAACACCAGTTTCAGTTGTTTCTTCATTAAATTTCTTTCTTACGTTTTTCCCAATTGCACGTTTTCATGTCACGAAATTCCCAATTTGAAGGGTACCGGACCCATTCCCAAAGCAGGGAAAAATATCGTCATAATAGCACGGAAAAATATCGCTGTAATAATATGGAAAAATGTCGCCGTAATAGCAGGGAAAAATATCGCCGTAATAGCAGGGACAAATGTCGCCGTAATAACGGAAAAATATCGCCGTAATAGCAGGGAAAATATCGCTGTAATAGTAGGGAAAAATATCACCGTAATAGCAGGGAAAAATATCGCCGTAATAGAAGGGAAAAATGCCGTAATAGTAGGGAAAAATATCGCCATAATAGAAGGGAAAATATCGCTGTAATAGTAGGGAAAAATATCGCCGTAATAGCAGGAAAAAATATCGCCGTAATAATAGGGAAAAATATCGCCGTAATAGCAGGGAAAAATATCGGCGTAATAGTAGGGAAAAATATCGCCGTTATAGCAGGGAAAAATATCGCCATAATAGCAGAGAAAAATATCGCCGTAATAGTAGGGAAAAATATCGCCGTAATAATAGGGAAAAATATCGCTGTAATAATAGGGAAAAATATCGCCGTAATAGCAGGGAAAAATATCGCCGTAATAATAGGGAAAAATATCGCCGTAATAGCAGGGAAAAATATCACCGTAATAGCAGGGAAAAATATCGCCGTAATAGTAGGGAAAAATATCGCCGTAATAGCAGTGAAAAATATCGCTGTAATAGTAGGGAAAAATATCGCCGTAATAGCAGGGAAAAATATTGCCGTAATAGCAGGAAAAATATTGCCGTAATAGTAGGGAAAAATATCGCCGTAATAGAAGGGAAAATATTGCTGTAATAGTAGGGAAAAATATCGCCGTAATAGCAGGGAAAAATATCGCCGTAATCGCAGGGAAAAATATTGCCGTAATAGCAGGGAAAAAAAGCGCCTTAATAGGGAAAAAAATCGCTGTAATAGCAAGGAAAGATATTGCTGTAATAGCAGGAAAAAATATCGCTGTAAAAGGATGGAAAAATATCGCCGTAATAGCAGGAAAAAATATTGCCGTAATAGTAGGTAAAAATATCGGCGTAATAGTAGGGAAAAATATCGCTGTAATAGCATGGAAAAATATCGGCGTAATAGTTGGGAAAAATATCGCCGTAATGGCAGGGAAAACTATTGGCGTAATAGTAGGGAAAAATATCGCCGTAATAGAAGGGGAAATATCGCCGTAATAGTAGGGAAAACTATCGCCATAATAGTAGGGAATATTTTCGCCGTAATAGCAGGGAAAAATATCGGCGTAATAGTAGGGAAAAATATCGCCGTAATAGAAGGAGAAAATATCGCCGTAATAGTAGGGCAAACTAGCGCCATAATGGTAGGGAAAATTTTCGCTGTAATAGCAGGGAAAAATATCGGCGTAATAGGAGGGAAAACTATCGCCATAATAGTAGGGAAAATTTTCGCCGTAATAGCAGGGAAAAATATCGGCGTAATAGCAGGGAAAAATAACCCGTAATAGTAGGGGAAAATATCGCCGTAATAGAAGGGGAAAATATCGCCGTAATAGTAGGGAAAAATATCGCCGTAATAGCAGGGAAAAATATCGCCGTAATAGCAGGGAAATATATTGCAATAATAGTAGGGAATTTATTGGACTCTGTTAAATGCTAACAAATTAAAGGGAATTTGTTGAATTTGAATAGATGCTGTCAAATGAAGCAGTCTTCGAAATTAACTTTCAAAAATTAATTGCCATTCGAACCAGTAACTTTAGAATCTTTACTCGCCAAAACATTTTTTACTAGCCCAAACTTTTTCATATTAAGAATCAACAACTAATAACAGTTCAACACGTGTTATACAAGTGTGTTATATCCCTTTTCTTCAGATACCGTTCTATCTTAGATACCGTTTTGATCACATGCTACTCTAGAATAACAGCGTGTTCAGTATCCTAACAATCCGGAAATATATGCTTTTATGCAGACATCGTCTTTCAGTAAACTCAAGCCTTAAAATCATGTTAAATCTGCAAAATAATCACTCTTTTAATGCGCTACTTTCATATTCTGCTCTTGTGTTTAACAGCAATCCTAGTACCCCTTTTCCATCGATATTTACATGATTTTTCTAACTTAAACCGAAAAGTATTTCATTAAAATTGAGATTAAAATAGACTGCTCTGTAAGTTTGGAAAGAACAATAGCGCGTGCACCAGCCTTAGATGACGTCAAAGACACGGTATCGAAAGACGCTTGTTTTTAATGGGAGATCGTTATGGTTGACCTGTTCTGAGTGCTGTCATTTGTTTATAAAGTGAGATTTTACAGATTTTGTAATTTGAAATTAAACATAGATATTTTGTTCATATTTTATGTACGATTTCATAGCGTCATTAAGAGGAACGGTATCTAAAGAACAGAGCATACATGTGTTTCTCACCTTAATTATCCTTTTTCGGTTTTTGCCTGATCCAGTTTGCATATGTCTACATAGTCTCTGAAATAATTATTATGTTTGGTTACATGATGGGCAGTTCTAAATTTAATTTGATTACCTCCCAGTCGGGCGATCTACTGCAAAATGTTTCTGTGCTCGACAATATTTTTACTCGCCACAGGCGAGTGCTAATTTGGAAGACTGATGTAGGGAATTCATTGGAATTGGTTAAATGCTCATAAATGATAGGGAATTTATTTGATTTCGCCACAGTAACCATCATGAAAAATGAGTATGCTCGTCTAATCTTCACATTTTGCAAGCCAGAATCTAAAAGAAAGACAATAATAAATACACGGATACGGATGCATGAAACATGCTTCCGAACTGAAATTATGCGGATATGTGTGTGGATACGGACCTGGATACGGACTCATGGAAATGTAGCCTAAGTGCTCCTTTTAATTGTAGGTAGCTGTTGTTTTGTGTGGTCAAAATGGCAGATTGATGATCTTGTATTTTACCAGTGATTTTTTTCCTTATACAACAGGGTCAGGTAAATGGACACATTCCCAATGCCAAATATGGTTTATTTTTCACAATTGGAAAAAAATAATTCCCAAATTAGAAGTAACAAAAAGCTAAATACTTAGGAAATGTGATTCTAAGCTGTAAATCAAGAACTAACTTATGTGTAGAGATAAACACCTTTAAAATACCAAATTCAGCCAATAAAACACCAGTTTCAGTTGTTTGTTAATTAAATTTCTTCTGAAATTTCTTCCCAATTGCAAGTTTTCACGTCGCAAAATTCCCAATTTGATGGGTACCTAACCCCTTCCAAAAGCAGTGAAAACAATTGCTGGAGCAACAGTAACATTCAGAAATAATTTGCAATATTTTCCATCCATGCAATCATGAATTCTTATAAAAATTCCCATCCAGACAATGATCCAGATCACATCAAAATCTAATCATTTGTTCATTTTCCAACATCCGCAGAAAATTTCATGCTAATCCATGCTTACAGTTGCTAACAATTGTTGGTTCACTGTATTATGTGAAGTTAGAATAAGACATCAAACATAGAATGGACATGATTTTTGTTCTTTTTTCACATACAACTGCTGTTTATGTATGTTTGTTATATATTATGTCAATACTCTTGGTATAAATAGCATTTTTCGATGACTTTTTCATTAAAACTGACTGTGTCTTTGATAATTTTATCTGTATTTATGAAATGTGTTCATGCACGCATGGACACAGTTCAAATTTTTTTTTAATTTGTAAAAGCGTACAAGTATACAGTTGTGTGGTAAAATCAATTTTAGTGATGCAGTTGTATATGCAGGTGTCTATTGCACTACTTACTCTGCAAAATTCTTAAATTGTGGCGCGTCGTGGGAAAACCGGTCTTAATGCATGTGCGTAAAGTGTCGTCCCGGATTAGCCTGTGCAGTCCGCATAGGCTAATACGGGACTGCACTTTCCGCCTACAGTGGATTTATGTTTAGAAGAGACCTCCTTGAAACAGAAAATACCATGAAAGCGGAAAGTGCCATCCCGGATTAGCCTGTGCAGACTGCACAGGCTAATCCGGGACGACACTTTACGCACATGCATTAAGACCGGTTTTCTTACGACGCGCCACAATTACAAATGCATATAAAACATTGCTGTAATAAAACGGTTTATTCTATGTTTGAAGTCTTATTCCAACTTCACATACATGTAATAGTGTGTTTTGGGCTCTTTATGTGGGTTAACAGCAGGAACAATACATATATGTCGGATGTCTCTGTCTCGAACTCTGTCTTATATACAAGTACACTAAGTTCAATTCAGGCATGTCTTAGGTTATATATTTGGGGAAAAACACAGAAACTGTAGGTTATCAGAAAGAAAGTTTGGTCAAATAAAACTAAACGCAGACTTCAAATGTATGGCCTTATCAACACAATGTTTTGTGGATGAACTGATAAGAAATGGATGCGTGACATCTCTCAACAGTTCAGATGATTGTAATTGCTTACATCATTTCTGTTGTAGACTATCAACTCAGGGATAACAATATTTGAAATATAAATGGCCGTTAGAGTACATTTTCTTAAAAACAAAGCCAGGGCTCTCTCTGGACGTTATTGATTTACTCTTGAATGTAGATACTTTTCAATGTGACTCATTTGGGATCATCATACAGAACTGTCTTAAATGGTTAAAGTCAACATAGCGTTCTCAGCTGGGGGAATTGGGCCTTTATTCAGCCCCAGAAAATTATGAAATAAGAGCCCTAGGAATGACCCATTAATGCCCTGATTAAACACACACTAAGAAAAATATGCATTTGGCGACAATTTTTTTAAAGTGGTGATTAAATACAAAAATTGGTGAAAGTTAGTGGCAACAACTTTTTTTTATACTTAATTAGTAAACAAATAGCGTGAGCAGACTTGAAGCAGCCATTAAAAATATCTCCTGTGTCAGCAGAAACACAACTATTTTTTAAACCTTAGTGCCAACACTGTGTTTGTAATGCAATAATTGATAACACTATCAGCAAGTATGGCTTCAGTTGCCATATGTCATAATTTGACGCGCTGATGTAACACAGTAAAAGTTTAACCATGAACTACAGAATGGCTCCATTTTTATGCTCCCCCAAAAATTTTGGTGGAGCATATAGTCGCCACTTTGTCTGTCCGTCACACTTACTTGTCTGGAGTATTTCTCAGCAACTACTGGCCGGAATTCAACAAAACTTCATAAGAAGCTTCATTACCAAGAAGAGGTGTGCATATTACCAGGACGTTCTGCTCCAGTGATTTTTCTCAGAGTTATGGGACTTAAAATACTTCTGAAATTGGTATATAGTGCACAAATCTTGACTTTCTCAGCAACTACTCACTGGAATTCAACAAAACTTTATGGGAAGCTTCATTACCAAGAGGAGGTGTGTATAGTACCAGGAAATTCCGCTTCAATGATTTGTCTCAGAGTTACATGTATGGGATTTTTTCAGACATGTATATAGTGCACAATTCTTGTCCGGGCTATTTCTATGCAACTACTGGCCAGATTTCAATGAAATTTCATAGGAAGCTTCATTGCCAAGAGGAGGTTTTCATATTTGCAGGATGTTCCACTTCAATGATTTTTCTCAGAGTTACTGGACTTTTCTGAAATATAGTACACATTGCTATTGATATTTAGTCATTTTAATATCTTTGCTCTTCTCATTGCATTTATATTTCTTGACAAAGCGCAATGGGGAGCATCCATCAGTTTTACTGATATCCTGTATTTAAAATGGCGACAGTTTTTACAAAGTTGTGAAATTGGTGGAAAATGATTAATATTTTCCAGTGAGAGCCCTGATATGGTTTAAGAAAATATTCAGTCAGGTTATCCATGCAGCTGTATTGTACGCGTAGATGTACGCGAAGCAATGGAAGGTTACAAGTGGCTTTGTATATTTGCACTGAGCATATTTATTTTAGGTTTTAGTAGTTGTTTGTATTACAAGCAAAAATATCCTGAATGAAAACAGATAAAATCTTAATTTTTTACTATAAGAGCACAGGCCAATGCTAAATTGTTGTATGACATTGAAATATTGTTCTAACCTTTTTTGTCAATAAACAACAGTTCTGCACAAACTATATACATATATTATACATGTCTCACCAACAAGTCTTACAGCTTCACAACCTTTAACATAAATAAAATACAATCAGCGATTTTATGTGCAGTCCGCAGGCTAATCCATAACGAAACTTTCTGCTTTTATGGTATTTTCTGTTTTAATGAAGTCTCTTTTAAACATAAATCCACTTTAGGCGGAAAGTGCCGTCCTGGATTAGCCTGTGCGGACTGCACAGGCTAATCCGGGACGACACTTTACGCACATGCATTGAGTCCGGTTTCCCACGATACGCCTCAAATAGGCCTTTCCATAGACGTATCCAGCTTTTACCACTAATAGTTTAATTTCCATTCATTGAATAGCACAAACATCACCACATGCTCTTTTGTGTGAAATAGTTTAAATGTTAAACTCGTGATATATAAGTGCAATGATTGCATGCATTGCAGATTAATTGGCATATTATATACATTGGTGGAAATGTCTAATGTGTATGCGATGCAAAAGGTTTCTGTTCTTTTAAGTTATATAGTCGATTCCTGAGGCAGTGAGTTGAAGTTGGTGTTGTTATATCTAATGATTAAATGATATAATCTGAGCAGCTGTTTGTGTTCTGTTCAGGTGCACGTCGGCGTGAACGGCCAGGTGGTAGACGCCCAGACAGGGGAGGTAATCCCAGGGGCAGTAATCAGCGTGCAGGGTATCGACCACAACGTCACCACTGACAACCACGGCTACTTCTGGAGACTACTGGTACAAGGGGACTATCATCTCACTGTGACAAAAAACAGGTATGAAGTGAAATGCTGTAGCTAGTCTAGGTCTGCACTGTCAGTCCCTGTTCAAATACCACAGACAAGACAAAGAAACAAATACATGTAAAAAATATATGTATTTGATTTATAAATATCATAGCTTCACAAATATTACATGTTTTCTTTCCATAAAAGCTGGTTATTATATTATTCAGAACTTTGCTATGCATTTAAGTAGGAAAATTAAGTTTTACCGAAAAATTTGTATGTAGTTTTAAGTAAATATGCATCATTTAAACATCTTTGATGCATTTTGTTCCAAATGTTCCATTTTACAGTTATGAAGACTTCCACAGCTATGCAATCACAGTGCCAGAAAATGCTGGAGTCAATGTGACATTCCAGTTACAAAAGAGATCCAGGTACTTTTGATGTATTTGCTACATTTTTAGCTCGACTATTCACCGAATGGTCTAAGCTACTCACCTGTTCATTGGCGTCATTTTAATGCTCTGGTTGAGGTTTGGGTGCAACAAGTACATATCTCTGTAACTACTATAGATTTTCAATTGAAACTTCACACATGTCTTTGGAGTCATAGTGTAAGGTCACTGACCAAGGCCCATAACTCTGACCTTAGCAGAATTATGCCCCTTTCTGTAGATAGAAAATTCTGGTTAAAGTTTGTGTGCAACAACTCCATATCTCTATATCTGCTACAGATGTTCATTTAAAACTTCACACATGTCTTCAGGGTCATTTTATAAGGTCCCAGCATTTTAGCCGAATTATGCCCCTTTTTTGTACTGACCAAAGGCCCATAACTGACAAAGCGGTATGAATATTCAAGTGTGCTGTCCTGAGACAGCTCTTGTCTTTTTGTTAAATGATGTAAAACCCTGCTAAAAGACCACTTACAGGTGACTTTATTATATATAATGGTTATATATAATGGTCATAATAGCGCGGTGGTCTTATTATGGAGGTAAGGCCTAGGCAATATTGTGACCATGTGAGACCATGGTCAGGTTAGTGGAGTCATTTTGAGCATTATTTTGTACATTCGGTCTGGGATTAGTGGTTGTAATATGGAATAGAGGATTGCACGTATAATCAGAGTTTGCAACCATTGAAATATATACTGAAACATTTTGTTCTTTTAAAAAGTGTTTGCTTTAATATGGTAGCTGTGAAATCTGGCCCCTCAACTACTAACATTCGTAAGCTCAAGTCTTAGTCTTAAATATTGAACCAATGGAAATAATAGCTCAAATGTTACAAGCATTCTCATTGGTCCATATTTTAGGTTGAGACTAGGTTTGAAATTGAGAACTTTTGTAGCTGTGGGGCAGTGTGGTTGTTAAAGGGATCTTTTAGTGTGTATATTTCAGTTTTATATAATTGCAGCCCTACCACCAGTGCCCCGGTCCACAGGGTGTACACGCTGGACATGCTGGTCAACGAGGTCAACCTGCTCAGTGACCACACCCACCGGCAGGTCATGACCTTCGTAGAGCCGACGGAGGTCCGACATCACGACCAGGAGCAGCTGGAGTCCCTGCTGCGACGCTACAGCGAGCAGTACCCGCACATCACCCGCCTCTACGACATCGGGAGCTCCGTGCAGGATAGGACCATCTGGGTGCTCGAGATCTCTGACAAGCCTGGACACCACGAACCTGGTCAGTGCCAGTTACTTCTTGTTTAGCTCGACTTTTCGAAGACAGGCAAGCTGTTCTACACGCCCCGGTGTCGGCTTCCGAGCTAGGTTTAAGTTTTTCGGTAAGCTAGTTTCTCAGGAATGGCTTGAGGGATTTCATTCAAACTTAAAACATTTATTCCCCATATATAAATGAACTCATAGGCCAATTTTGATAACTCTAGTTTGAAATTTGTCAAAATTATGGGCCTTTTTACACTTTTACATATAAGCTATATGGACTGGTTTAAGTTTTTTGGTAAGCTAGTTTCTCAACTTTTTTAAGCTATTGTAATGAAACATCAAACATAGATACCTTATAGCGAGACCTCGCTTGGGATTGCATATGGGGTGGGTGGGGTCAAGGTCAAGGTCAATGTTACTAAAAATAGAAAAACAGTTTCCACTCAATAACTTGGGAACCTATTTAGATATTTTAATAACTCTTCATACATAGGTACCTTATATCAAGACCTCAGTTGGGATTGCATATGGGGTGGGTGGGGTCAAGGTCACTGTTACCAAAAAAGTGAAAAACGTTTTCCGCTCAATAATTTTAATGCATTGAGATATTTTAATGAAACTTTATACATATATACCTTATATCGAGACTTCGCTTGGGATTGCATATGGGGTGGGTGGTGTCAAGGTCACTGTTACTAAAAATAGACAAACATTTTCCACTCAATAACTTGAGAACTCATTGAGATATTTTAATGAAACTTAATACATAGTTACCTTATATCGAGACCTCGCGTGGGATTGCATATGGGGTGGGTAGGGTGAAGGTCACTGTTACTAAAAATAGAAAAACGGTTTCTGCTCAATACATTGAGAACGCATTGAGATATTTTAATGAAACTTAATACATAGATACCTTATATCGAGACCTCGCTTGGGGTTGCATATGGGGTGGGTGGGGGTCAAGGTTAAGTTTACATTACTTTACAAAAATGCCAGTAACTCTGACAAGCACAAGAAAAGTCGAGCACGCTATCCTCCGACAGCTCTTGTTACCCCCGCCAATGAGGTTATGCTTTTGCTGGGGTTAGTTTGTCTGTTTGTTTGTTAGTAAGGAACGTGATGCAAAGTTATGAATACATTTGCATGAAATATTTGGGAAGGTTGGAAAAAATGATTAGATTTATACGGTGATCAAGATTTACGTTCTGGATCCAGGATTGTTTTATGATTCTTTATTATTGGTAGACAGAGCAAATAACCACAAAATGCTGTAGTGCTCATTAGTTAACACAGCACATGGGAGTTTGAGTATCCAAAAGGATCTTGGATCTAAGAATTGGGGAAAAAAGGAACATTGTTTGTTTAATGGGATCAAACTATTTGTTGTTAATTAAATATTCAGTTATATAAGATTAAAATGTTTCTGTGATAAGAAATTATAACACATGTGTTAAAATATTTGTCTGAATAACATTGATAGCTTTGTTGCCCAATCTTTAAGGTTTTGAGTATTTGTTCCTTACATGTATATACAGCTAATTTATATTTGGTTATATCATGTTATATATTGAAATAAAACAATTATATATTATATTATATATCCCTATTATTTATTGCAGTTGTAGGTGTAATGGATATCATGTCTGAGTTTCCATTGGGAGATCGTGTGTTGGTCCCTGTTCAAGGAGCTTTTGAATGATCTTTTACATATGATTCCAGGTACTGGTTCTTCCCATGAAACGAACTCGAAAGTGTCCCAATAAGCGTATGGCTTTCAACACAATATGTTAAAGCTATATATCCTTCTGATATTTCTATGTACTTTTTAAGCCATTATAAACATATGAGGCACGTCGTGGGAAAACGGGGCTTAATGCATGTGCGTTAAATTTCGTCCCGGATTAGCCTGTGCAGTCCATACAGGCTAATCCGGGACGGCACTTTCCGCTTTTATGGTATTTTCTGTTTCAAGGAAGTCTCTTCTAAACATAAATCCACTGTAGGCGGAAAGTGTCGTCCCGGATTAGCAGTCCGCACAGGCTAATCCAGGACGACACTTTACGCACATGCATTAAGTCCGGTTTTCCCACGACACGCCTCTTATTTCCATTTTACTTACAGGTGAGCCGGAGTTCAAGTACATCGGTAACATGCATGGTAATGAGGTGGTGGGTCGCGAGATGCTGATACCGCTGATAGAGCTGCTGTGCAGGAACTATGGAACCAACGAGTTTGTCACCGGCCTCGTGAATCACACGAGAATCCACATCATGCCTACGATGAACCCCGATGGATATGCTGTTAGCACTCCAGGTACGGATCGGGTGTACTTGAACTTTGCAGTGATAAGTTATTACTTTAAATGAGGCGTTTCGTGGGAAAACCAGGCTTTATACACGTGTGTACAGTGTCGTTCCGGATTAGCCTTAGCAGTCCGCAAAGGCTAATCCAGGACGACACTTCCGCTTTTATGGAAGTCTCTTCTAAACATAAATCCACTGTAAGAGGAAAGGCAAAAAAATATAATAAGTATACAGTGTGGATACTGGTGTCATGTTGCGTTTTTCTTCTCCACATATTTACTCTGTATCTTCTAATGAATGTAATATTTTGTGTATTAAAGGTGATGTGATGGGTGTAGCAGGTCGTGTAAACGCTCATGGCGTTGACTTGAATCGCAATTTCCCCGACTTGTTCGAGCATACCAACCTGAATGCAAAACAGGAAAAAGAAACCCAAGAAGTGATTAGGTGGCTTCAGGAGTACCCATTCGTTCTCTCAGCCAATCTCCATGGCGGGTCCCTGGTCGCAAACTACCCATTTGACGACGGAACCAAGGGGACGGTTTCCTACAGCAAGAGTCCTGATGATGCGGCATTTATTCAGCTTGCTGAGTCATACTCAACGGTATGATCCTGATAAATGTTGTTTACTCAGTGATGTAAAATGAAACATTTACACATGCATGTTGTTTATATATAATTACTGTTGAAGTACATATAATCCAGGGGTGGCGAAATCAAATGTCCGAGTTGTCCGAGTCTTACATTTGTAGGTCTGGGCAACTGAGTTTTTTCAATCAAGTTGTCCGTGGACAACCAATTTTTGAGAAACAGCTCGGAGAATTAAAAAAAATAAAGCCGAATTTCAGTTTTGCAAAACCGGATATTGACATGCGTTTGCATTGTCAGTGCTTTTTGCGGAGCAAAACGTGTACTATATACGGAGTAAAGCGGCCCACAGTACATGGAACGCATTGAAAAGCGTTCCGCATTTTCAACAAACGATCCGACTTTTAGACTGCAGTGTAGACAGGTTTCTATTTTTTAGCTCTCGTAACGGAATTTATCATGTTGCATTAAAATAAACAAAAGGCAGTCTGCAATCTTATTACAGACGTCTTTTACGGTAAACAATGGAACGTTTTTTACTAAAATCTTCAACTTCGGAACAGAAACCTGAAGCTTTGAATAGTCCACCACCCAAAAAAACTAAAAAATATTGTGATAAGAAATATGATTCAACTAAACGTGCAAGAAGTTTTCAGCAAACTTGGCTAAATGATTTCCCATGGTTACGTATTGACGATGATCAAACTGCTACATGTAAAATATGCCTCTTTTGGCAGATACTAAGTGTGGTCTTTACACAGGAATGACTCATTTTTATATATATACGGACAAGTGGATTTTTCAACGGACAAGTTAAATTTCATAATTAGTTGTCCGTGGACAAGTAAGTTTTTTTTAGATTTCGCCACCCCTGTAATCCCTAGGTAATCATTTTATCAGTGTTGAAGTGAATCAGTATACTGTAGAACTGGTTTTATTCCGTGGGTTTTATTTTCACTACTATAAGCGATTTTATTTTCTCGCAATTAAAAACCATCGTGAATAAATGTGTATGCCCGAATGTTAAAAATCCGAAAATATGCTACTTTTACCATATAATTGTCCAATTATGTTATTATAAGCAAATTATATAATGGCATAGGTGTGGATATGTGTGAAAAGAGCTTATTGTTACTGTGCGGTGTCTTTTTCACGTATAGCCATAACAAAAACACCTGCATAAAATCAATTATCGGCTTACTGGCAACTGACACGGTACATGCTAGGATAGCTGTAGTGGCAGTCGACGTAATTTTCCTTTTAGGTCAATCGACTTTCAGTTTTGAATTCGCGTCGAGACGTGAATTCAAGAACAAGCAAATTTAAAAGAGATTGTGTTGGGAGGAAAATGTGAAAATTAATCCCCACGAATTTAAAGCAATTAACACTAACAAGAACAGTTTATTGTGATATTTATTAATGGCATTATATGGTATGAAAAGGGAAAACTAGGCTTAGTGCACGTGCGTAAAGCGTCGTCCCGGATCAGCCGGTGCATTCAGCACAGGCTCATCCGGGATGACACTTCCTGCTTTTATGGTATTTTCTGTTTCAAGGAAGTGTGTTCTAAACATTAATCCACTGTAGGTGGAAAGTGCCGTCCCAGATTAGCCTGTGCAGACTGCAGAGGCTAATCCAGGACGACACTTTATGCACATGCATTAAGCTTGGGTTTCGTATAATACATGCAATAGGGCATTGGCTTAGTTATAAAGGATCTGTTGAAATGGTTTTCAGGCCCATTCCACAATGCACGACGGACATCCGTGCCCGGATATGAGCAACGAGTATTTCCAGGACGGCATCACCAACGGTGCCCAGTGGTACAGCGTCTCAGGTACTCCTGTGAAATACTCTTATACTGTATATCATGTATGTGTATCTTGATATTTTACCTTCATGTTTATATTTCCACACTTGTAAATTTGCATACCACATTGATTTGCAGCCTGCAAATTTTCAATGTTGATGCTTAAACATATAAATCTTCTTTGTTTAACTATAAATTAAAAAACAACAACATGTGAACTTTTGATTTGAAAAAAAAAACACAAAAAAAACTGTTTACTTAATGGGAAATCAATTATAGCTTCTCCATTGAAATGTGCATTTATGTCATTTATATATCCATTATAGAATGTATACCAATATATATCGTACAGTGTTTGCAAACATATCTTAAAATCACAGAAACATGAATGATTTGTTATGAGTTGATACATTAATATTGTGCCTAACTAAACAATTTCCTTTGCTGTTTGTAGGGGGCATGCAGGACTACAACTACGTACACACCAACTGCTTTGAGATCACCATCGAGCTCGGGTGTGTGAAGTACCCCCCTGCATCAGCATTGTCGGGCTTCTGGGCGGCCAACAAGTACCCGCTGCTGGTGTTCATGGGACAGGTAACGTCTTGGTGTTGTTAGAAACATAGTATTCTAGGTATTTGAGATCAGTGGATCTTAAACTAATGGTCTGTTTTCTGTTTTATTAGTAGAACCTGGGTTTTGTTAATTTTGGTAAAGAACTGGACTTGTATAGAGAAAAATATGCGCTTGATCATATTAGTGACCATGTACAGTAATCAGCAAAATGGAACTTTTAACATGAGAGAATACAGGCATGCTGCCTTTCAGTATGTTATTTGTTTCTTTGGGTGCAAGGTTTCTCTTTGAGGTCTTGGGAGACGTTTCATCAATATTTACGATTTTTCTGAGATCGTAATTTACGTATCGATATTTATGTAGTTGTTTACGATTATACATAAATTCGGTTTCATTAATGACATCGTAAATGCACATACATAAATATACGACTACATAAATTATGGTGTTTACTGAAAATATTGTGACGCAGTCTAATTTTTTTCAATGACGTCATTGTCGCGTGCTGCTTTCCAAATAAACAAGTTGAGGAACAGGGTTAAATCAAGGACGTGAACTTAATATTATTGTCACAGTGGTTATTTTTACTGTATTTCTTGATATGTTGATTATTTAAGACGAAGAACAACATGCACATAGAGCTTATTACTGTATGTGTGTGGTGTGCCTTGAAATCGATCTAAGATTTATGTGATTAAGATTAACGACTACAGTACTAAACACATTAAAAATAATGCACTATTGAATTGATAAGTGACCCCAAATGCAAGCTTCTACAGTAGGCCTACATCTCTGCGAAGTATTTATTTCAAAATGGGATATGTTCACGCATAGATGTAGCTATCTTATGGTTAAATTTTTTAGTCTTTATTTTCCAACTTAATTATGTTCTTTGGTCGCTTTTCATAGCAAAATTCATCAAAAAGCAACACATAACCTAAATATACGACCGCTCCTACCAGGTCGTAAATTTATGTATGAAATTTATATAGTCTGACGTTATGATTTGTTTGATGAAACGTGATTTCGGCGAAACGTCGTAATTTATGTAAGTCGTAGCGTACGACTGGTAGTAAACCGTTGATGAAACGCCTCCCTGTATTGAGCATGCCTGTCTTTTCTCCTCACACCTGGGACTGTATTCACCGACCTACTCTTAGACTTAAGACGTATACAAATAAAAAATGTCCTTAAAACTGTTTTATTCTAACATTGATCTTAATTTAAATCTTACTTTATATTCTTCAAAGCTCATAGTAGCATTCTTTATTAGAATAATTATGCCTATACCTGCCATCAAAGATGGCGGGGTATATTGGTTTGCTAGTCGGTCTGTCGGTCGGTAGGCCACTTTCGTTTCTGCTTTCTAAGTCAAATAGTTTTTACCCAATCTGAACCAAACTTCATGAAAATGTTTATCGGCATAATATCTCGGCCAATTTCTAACATCAGCCAAAACCAGTCAGGAATTGTGGAGTTATGGCCCTTGAATTATCTAAAATTCATCCCCATTCCCCTGCTTAAAAGGTATATATTTCCCCCCCTATATTAACCGTAAAATTCCAGTCAGAATGTAAGCTTTTATTTTGAAAAAAAAAAAAAACATCGGACAAAAATTTACTAAGATAGAGGAATTTTCGTAAAATATCCCAGCAATTTTTCATCAAACCAAGTTAAAGGATTTTATCTAAGTTATGATTTGTAGCAAAACAATTGATTTATTAATGTTTTATAACAAAGTATAATATAAACATTTATTAAATTTACTAATAATGCTTTTCTAACAAAAATCCTTTTGCCGTAAAATTCCCCGTCAGAAGGGCCCCGCCACCTTTCCCCCCAAGGTAAAAAAAAGCACTGGGTTAATGCAGGTCCTAGTATATCCTATTTATTGACCCACGTTTTTTTTTCACCTTCGGGGGAAAGGTGGCAGGGCCCTTGAGATGGCGAATTTTACGGCAAAAGGGGAATTATTTTGGTAGAAAAGCATTATTATGTGTATAAAACATTAATCAATTGGTTTGCTACAAATGATAACTAAGATTATGCACTTAACTTGGTTTGATGAAGAATTGCTGGGATTGTTTATGAAAATGCCTTTATCTTAGTCATTTTTTGTCCGATTTCGGTCTTTTTAAAAAATAAAGCTTACATTATGAGGAGCTTTTTAAGGCCAATATAGGGGAAAAATATACTTTTTTACAAGGGGAATGGGTCCAAATTTCGGCCCCAAATTGGCCCTAAACAAACACTGCCCATTTATTGACCTTTACCCAATATTCTGTCAGGTCCACAAGGGAGTGAAAGGCTTCGTGCTGGATGAGTCCACGAAGGCTCCGATCGCCAACGCCAGTATCGAGGTGGAGGGCATCAACCACACAATCTACTCTGCAGTGGACGGGGATTACTGGAGACTGCTGGCGCCCGGCACGTACAACATCAGGGCTGCAGGGCCCGGGTACGGAGTGTTTTTATTATATTATCAGGGCTTTGGCAGGCTGTGGCCGAGTCCCAGGCCCTATGTTTTTTTGCGGGGAAAATAATGCCCCAAAAATTGGTATAAGGGAGAAAAAGGTCCAGGTGTAAAGTCACAGTTTGGGGAAAAATGCTTGATTTTAAAGAAATGTTAACAAGGGTGATCCCTTTTAAGGCCCCCACTATGTTTTAGAAAATTGGCCTGATTATAAACTGTAAATGTGATTTACTGTGGAATCACTAATTTTCTTGAGGTCTAATTTTGGCGCTTTTCGTGCTCCCGCCATTGCGCAAATTTATAACCACTGCGAATATTTCCCATTTAATAATTTTAAAACACCCTCCTGGAGATTACACATACGTTATATTACATAGGTAGTATGTCGTTCATAAACATATGTAGATATATGTGAATGTCCTGATGAGAATGTTTTAATAATATTTTTTTCGGGGTTTAAACAAAAACGTTCATTAGTATGATCTGTTTGAAATAACGCATTCATCACTAAAAAAAATTTAGTTCTTGGTATAAAATAGGTAATGTACACATGTTGACAGTTTGTTTTCACAAGTTGACATATCAAGTAAAGAATTAGCACTCCCAATGTGGAGCCTATATTTAAGTCGGCATTCAATTAACAAAAAGGTGTCAGTTTGACACCACCTGTTATAAAAATTATCTGTGGTCTCATCTTCTAATGATGTGACCTTTATTATGTGGCGGATCCATGGTCTAGTGGTCATGCACTGGCTTCAAGACCTAGGGGTCACAGGTTTGAGCCCCCGCCACAACCAAACCTACTAACTTGTCTTTTGCATGAGACGTTAAACCGAGGTGCAGTGCACTAGGTGCTTCACACCTGGCACTAAAAGACCCAGGGTTGCATTTGGAACGGGGCGTCTCCTGTATCTTGCACTATCCCCCGTAACCCAACAAACAAGTCTTCTGGGGGCTATGGTCATATAGGCGGAAATCTCGGTGCACTCGATAAAAATGTACTACACACACACACCTCTATTATCCAGAAGTGGCGAAATGGACCCCTGTTGTCAATAAGAGTCTAATCCAGTACTGATACACTTGTTTATTGCAATAAAAAATAGGACCTTCTACTAGTGTTCTGCCCAGTGGGGCATTACAACGATCAATCGATATGTATTTTTTTGCAAAACACATTTGCGGGAAATTTGTACCATGCGAAATCAAGTGATTTCACGGTATATTTTATACTGTAAATGTAATATACATGTACATGGACTCAGGGTGAGTCATTTGATATCAAGAAGGTGAAGTGCGTGTCGTCCCTTTTACTTAAGCGACTCTATATTTAGTAAACTCTATATGACTATTGTGTACAAGACTTAATAAAATCTTAATATTTATAATCAAGTTTGTGTGTAGCGACAGTAGTTTTTCTTTCTTGTAGGGTAGTTTCATAAGAACCCATGTAGGGGCTACTTTTGGCAGCGGCAGTGGCCCCTTTAGCTTGTGCAGACAATAACTTGAGAAGTTATTGTCCAATCATTATGGAACTTTAGGGTAGTGTTATTATACATAAAAGGAAGGTCAAGTGTTAGTAGGCATACTAGAACGTTAAGTTTGGTTTTCGGCATAATTGCTCTTATCGTACTTGTCGTACTTGTGTTATGCGGAGTTCTAGTTTTGTGAAAATTTTTTAAATCGCACCCCTAAGTGCATCTTTTGGTGTGTTGTTGGCCAAAAAAAAACATTAAAATATTAAAGAAGACATTGAATGTTTGGATTTAGTAAGCAAACCAATTTCAGTTTGTTATTGTTAAATTTCCCCAGTTATGAAGGGAAGACAGTTGCGGTGCATGTGGGTCAGAACGCAGCGGCCGAGGTTAACTTCACGCTCGTCAAGTCCCCAGTGCTGTCCTGGTCCAAAGGCGAGGATTACAACATCCAAGAAAATGTGGCTAAGAAATACCTCAGCAATCAGGAAATCCAAGATGAGTTACGTCATCTATCAGTGGTGAACTCCGAAGTAATGGAGTACAGTATTATTCACAAGACTGCGTCCGGGATGGCCGTACCCTTGGTGCACATTGCGAAGAATCTGAAGGATTATGGTGCTGATAAGCCTCATATTTTGTTGATCGGCGGGCTCCATGGGGATGATCCAGTTACCATAGAGATGGCAATCCGTTTGATTAGACATCTGTTACAAGGTAATCAATTTGCGCTTGCTTAAGATATTAGCTTTTAGATTTGAGAGTACCCAGTATTTTCCTCTGTTTCCTTTCCTGTTATTGTTAAATGCAGGTTTATATATTAATTAAATTAATATTGATAAAATATATTGTATTATCTATTTCTATTAATTCAGGTTAACAGTTACTGAGGTGCTTTCCAAGCAAACTAATATAAGGCAGTCACTCAATTAATCTGATTGACATTTGTGTAAATGTCTATTCCAGGTTACTTACAAGAAGATCAGGAGATCCAGGACTTGGTGTCCCATAGTCACCTGCACGTGATTCCGGTTCTTGACCCGGACGGCATTTTCAATGCCAAGGTTGGGGACTGCTCCGGAGCACTGGACAACGGCACCTCGGAATTGCACAGTCACTCTCTCGAGGTAGCATCAAGTTCTGGGCCCGCATTCACGAAGCATCTTAAGTAATTTCTTAAATATTTTCACTTAAGTGAAACATTTTCATTTATTGCATTTGTTTACTAATTACAAAAATGGGTATGTTTTTGGCAAATAATATTTTAGTACTGATGTCATTTTGAAGTGTTATTTCATGATGCACTCTTTCTATACAATGTAATACAGTTAAGGAAAGATATAAGGATAAGGATAGCATTTATCTTAAGATGCTTTGGGAACACAACCCCAGGGCTGCTATTCACAAAGCTCCTGAGGCATATCTTAAGTTAAGTTGAGGCGTGTCGTGAGAAAACCGGTCTTAATGCATGTGCGTAAAGTGTTGTCCCGGATTAGCCTGTGCAGTCCGCACAGGCTAATTCAGGACGGCACTTTACGCTTGTAAGGTATTTTCTGTTTCAAGGAAGTCTCTTCTAAACATAAATCCACTGTAGGCGGAAAGTGCCGTCCTGGATTAGCCTGTGCGGACTGCACAGGCTAATCCGGGACGACACTTTACGCACATGCATTAAGTCTGGTTTTCCCAGGACGCGACTCATTTGTACTTCAAGTTAAAAATATTCGGATCAAATTTTCTGTGCGAAATCCACATATTTTGTTTTACAAAAGGGTAAAAAACTAAACAGCAGTATTTACTAGTTTTAAACATTTTAATGTGAAAAGACATATACATGAAACAACCACAGGCTGTTTGAAAGGAATTTAATAAATTTAAGAAATTTACTGAAGTTTTCCTTAAGGAGCTTAGTGTAAAAACAACGCTGGTATATATAAAGAATCTTAGTCGAAAACTAAGAAAAATCTTCAAATTCTCAAATTTAATGATTGGATTTTCTGACAAAGTAATGCATCTTTGGAAGATGTTGACACATAATTTGCAATATAAATCAAAGTGTATAAATATCTAGCATTAGTCATGCAAATGTTCCAAAGCATAGTGTTTCAAACACTAAGGCTAATTTTGACTTATGTTCAACTTAAGTTAAGAATGGCTTAAGAATCTTTATAAATATGGGCCCCGGTGTAAATGTAGGATGTCATGGCTACATAACTCTTATGTCATAATATTAATAAATTGTAAACTACATGAATGGTTTCAGGATGAATATACTAATTTATGATCAAATTTCAGATATTTATTTTTTCTACCATGTCATAGTGAATTGAATGTGAATCTATGCTGTGATAATATGTATACTTCTCTGCGCTGTCATGATGGGTATTTTTGGTTTGAGGCGTGACGTGGGAAAACCGGGCTTAATGCATGTGCGTATAGCACAGGCTGATCCGGAACGACACTTTACGAACATGCATTAAGCCCAGTTTTCCACGACATGCCCTTTTTTTTTTTTTTGTTGTATTACATATCTTAAAGGGGAAGTTTCACAGATTTTCGTATTGAGATTTTTTTTTCTAAAAGTGACTTTTTCCTATTCTAAAAATATATTTATTGTTTATATTTCAAGGTTTGAAAAGCATACTGCTTGTGCAAAGTTAAACCTTTGACTAATATCTTTTATTTTTCAAGAAAATGTGCTACCTGGTAGACATACCCTGGTAATTTTTTACACAGAAAGGTAAATAAATATCAGAATAATTATGTTTTACAACCAAAACTGCATAACAGACAGAACGTTTGTATAGATTCTACAAATTTCTGTTTTGCAATTCCATTTTTAGAGATAAGTTTTTCCAATGCCAACTATAAAACTGTCCCTTTAAAAGGTGCATGTCTCAAAAACAATCAAACAGAATTAAATTTCACACATATTACCCTTTCATTATGTGTAATGTCATTTGCATTGTTACACTACAGTCTCCAGCCCTGAAGGCCCTACATGATGAATTTGAGAGTCGCAAGTTCAACCTGGTGGCCAGTCTAGCTGCAGGAGGCCAGTATATAGTGTAAGTTAACCCAATACCGACCTTTTTGCATGAGTAGATTACAAGTCAATTATAATGAATTTGTTAGTTATGTCTCCCCCCACATAGCAGGTAGAACGACATACTGATTTTGTGCTGGAAAGATGCATGTCTGTCTGTCTGGATGGATGTATGTCTGGACTGGTGAAACAAAGTTTGTCTATGCTTGTTCTCCGTAACTCCTGGTCGGATTTTGATAAAACTTCACAGGATTGATCAGTACCAAGTGCAGTTGTGCATATAGTCGGCATGCCGTGGTCGGCGGATTTTGAGCAGAGTTATGGCCCTATGAAGTTTTTCACCTAAGAGACCTTGTCTGCGCTTGTTCTCGGTAAACCCTGGCCAGATTTAAATGAAACTTCACAGGATTGATCAGTACCAAGTCTATCTGTACATATTGCATGTACATGTCGTGGTCGACAAATTTCAGGTGGAGTTACGGCCCTTTGAAGTTTTTCACATAACAGACCTTGTCTGCGCTTGTTCTCTGTAACCCTGGTTGGATTTTAATGAAACTTCACAGTTTTGATTATTTTGTGGCATTCCAAAAGGTAAGAAATGCATATGTTAGACATATTATACTCTGCTCAGTTTATTATTTTGTTCTATCAAGATGGCAAAGTCATAAATGGTCACTATAACAAATTGAAATTTTGTTCCAGCTGTTCCAGAGTTTTTTTAGGCATGAGGTAGATTATTTGAGTACATTGATACTGAAAATAAGTAAAACAGCTCACAATAACCAGTGATTAAATGTACATGAACTTTTATGATTTTTGGTTTGTATGTAAATCTAAGTGTTTCAATAATTTAAATATTTAATGTAATATGACCAATGAGTGGAAATAAGCAAATGTAAGCAAATAATAATATATCCCCTAAAAATATGTACACTAATATATATGCAATAATCTTATGCCTGCTGACGTACTATGTTTCAGCATACCGTGGGAGAACCCAATAAACGGCCTGCCAATGACCGACGACGAAGACGTCTTCCAGATGTTGGCGCGATCATTTGCCGACGCCTTGCCTTCTATCTACGCACCAGGTACATGCGGGAAAGACCTGCCCAGTGGCATCGTCCACGGATCCAAACTGAAAGGAGACGGGAACGCTGTTATGATGGATGAAGTGTATAACAAGTACCACGCTTTAATGGTAGGTGACACTACTAGGCAGATCTTGCCAACCATTTTGTTTCATTCAGTCAGTTTCCCTCAGAATTTACAATATTTTTCAGTCAAATTTTTCTGCTGCAGTTAAGTCACCTTAAATAATGTTTGTCCGTAAGTCTGTCACATATTTGTTTATAGCCAGTTTTTAATCATTTCTGTCTATACATGTATACATTGTATAGCTTTGTAGTTCACAGTGTTAACGAAAGGTGTATGTATAGGTGATCTTGAATAAAAATAAATAAATTTATAATGTGAAAGAAACATTGTATTAGCTAAAAAGACAACAACAGTATGCACATTTTTTTGTTATTGTTGAGAGTTTAAAATGCCGTTTCATTTCGATGTATGTGATTACAGCTGTCAATCCACATATCTTGCTGCAAGTACCCTGAGCCGGAGAAAGTACCTGAGATCTGGATGAACACGATGACACCCTTGATGAAGCTGCTACGTACATCCACACAAGGTATGTTGCATTTCTGTCAGTGGTCTTGTCTCAGTTTATCACTGGTTCAAGTTCCAGTGCTGACTTTAAATTTCTTCATCAATATAGTAACTGACCTGGAAATGATCTTGTTCTCGAATTACTGTTGGTGACAGTAAATAAATTAAATAGTTAGGTTTGCTAAAATAAATTTCTTAAATCACTAACTTTCCTCAAGTCTGTGATAATTATATTATCATTGAATTTACTGTAAACTTCAAAGTTATTAACTTGTCACAACACCATATTGAGATGTTTCTCATGAAAAGTTGGTGTGAGAGAAAAATAGTATTTAGGCGCGTCCTGGGAAAAAGAGACTGAATGCAAGTGCGTAAAGTGTCGTCCCAGACTAGCCATAGCAGTCAGCACAGGCTAATCCAGGACGACACTTTCCGCTTTTATTGTATTTTCTGTTTCAAGAAAATCTCTTCTAAACATAAATCCACTGTAGGCGGAAAGTGCCATCCCAGATAAGCCTGTGCGGGCTGCACAGGCTAATCCGGGACGACACTTTACGCGCATGCATGAAGCCCGGTTTTCCCACGCCGTGCCTCATTTGAATTTTTTCACTTAAGTGTGAGACTTATATTAAATAACTACTTAGGAGGCTTATAAATATGGGCACTGGTAGACAGATGACCTTGACTTGACCTTGCAGGTGCCCATGGCAAGGTCACCAACAACAAAGGGGAAGTACTCACCACTGCGGAGGTGAAAGTTGACCAGCACATGCAGACCCACCTTGTCTCCAACTCGGGAGAGCTCTTCTTTTTGTTGACAGAGGGCACCCATATCATCGAAATATCTGCACCAGGTATTGTGAAACTACAAATATCACAAGCTTTTATTTTTTCACATTGTTAAATGTACAGCATAACACTTTTCAAGAAATCTGGAAAGCTTTTTGTTGGTAAAGTAGATGACTTTGATGGTTGACATATTTCTGTAAATAAATGGAAGCCTAAAAATATTTCATTCAAATAATTGATTTATTAATGTGTGGAAAAAAACATGAAAAGGTGGTAATTTTATAATGGTGAAAAGTTTTATGTATTTAAAATTTATTTTTGCCATGAGGATAAGAGCTGTGCTCATGCTTTCTCTTTTAGTTTTGTTCATCTGTGTATTAGTGTATTATTTATTTTAACAAATAATAAAATTAAAAATAAATAAGCCTGTATTATGCCACTCTGTTACCTAGGTTACGAGACATTGACCAAGCGAGTGCTGGTGGAGAGGTTCAAGGTCACGTACCTGCAGGAAGTGGCTCTCTCGCCGGACGTCTCGAAGTTCCAGTACCACCAGTACAGCGACTTCCAGAAGTTTATGTCCAACCTTACCAGTCTGTGTGGTACCAAACTGAGATCCGAGAGGTAGGAATCACCAGTCATCATTTTGTCTGAAATAACTTTTGCCTCATTTGTGTTCATATTCGAATTGTGATATTGCATTGTTTATATTTAATACTAACGTCCACCTTTGGGTTAAAATTTTGATGAGATTGTTTGGCCATAAAAACACTGAAAAAATGATGTTCTGAAGTTTAATTTCATAGGTAAGTTATAAATGAAAACGATATTCATGTTCCTAAATCTGCAAAATTTGCAGCCAAATAAGATTCACCAAGCAAAAAAAGTGTCATTTTTCCTGTCAAATAATACAAAAATACACATTGAAAGCAAAATTGGTAGAAATATGTTTCAAGTCCAATAATAGGTTGGTGAATACAGGCCCTGAAAATAGCCACAAAATGAAGGCTGTGGGTGCTTCCCCAAAACAAAAATGCTAGTAGTGAGTTTTATTATTAGTTTTAGTTTTATGATGGCATGTTAATAGACCTATCAATATTTTCCCCTAGGGGGGAGCGGCGGGCATATACGGGACTTTAGACTGAATGTGATTCCCGACAGGCGGGAATTTGACACGCCGAATAATACCGGGTCCCTGAAAATAGACTTTGTCGGATTTTAGAATCTGGGGCCCCCAAGCATCTCCCACTGTGGGGATTTAGATAAAAATGCTTTATCTAGGGTGGGGAATTAGACCCCAAAGAATAAAATTAATCTAATTTTCCTGGGTCAGCCTGCTGCTCCCACCCTGGCGGAAAATATTGATAGGTGCATAATTGCCAGATACTGCTTACAGCCTCGGCAAGACAGTCAACGGGCAGGACTTGTGGATGGTCAGGTTGGGTCCCGAGGCCATGGAATACGTCCCAGAGATCCTATTGGTTGGCAGTCTCCATGGCGACGAGGGGGTCGGATATGAGCTGAGCATGCAGTTGTCCGAACACTTATGCACCAACGCAGATAAGGATTTTGTCATTAAAAACGTACGATTTCGATAACATGTATACAATTCAAGGTTGTGTTTATATGCATCTTCGATGGTCATCCCATGATGCAAGTGTATTATAACATTTAAATAGTATTCGTTGTATTTATTCATAGACTTGGAACAAAAAGTTGTGACCATGCTTCTAATAAAGAAACAATTAATATTGAGACATTTTAAAGAAAGCCTATGTTGATTATAAAATTGAATGAGACAAGTGTAAGAATTTTCTGAGGAAAGCTTTTTTGTAACTGTTAAGATTATTTTTATTACTGTTACAAAAACAGTTTGCCTAATTGTATTACCTGAAAACCAAAAGGCATGTACATGGTTGCTTAGAACTTGCTATTCTATATCAGTTATTGGAGAACTCCCGGATCTACATCATTCCTACTCTGAACCCGGACGGACTGCAGACGGCAAAATCCGGAAACTGTGACAGCTCCACTGGACACCGCAATGGCAATAATGCAGACCTGGATCGTACATTCATTAGTAAGAGTAACTTGCATTAAAAATGTTGGGTAGAAGAAAAAAACAACTGTTAAGTTCATTCTCAAGAATGTGTGCTGGTATTTGTTTATTATTATTTTCTAATACCCAGGTCTCGAATTAGCTCGACTTTTCGAAGAATAGGTGAGCTTTGCTACTCACACTGGCGTTGGTGTCAGCTTATGAACATAGTTGAAGTTTTTATTCAGAAGTCTTGTAATCAGCTTATGAACATAGTTGAAGTTTTTATTCAGAAGTCTTGTAATCAGCTTATGAACATAGTTGAAGTTTTTATTCAGAAGTCTTGTAATCAGCTTATGAACATAGTTGAAGTTTTTATTCAGAAGTCTTGTAATCAGCTTATGAACATAGTTGAAGTTTTTATTCAGAAGTTTTGTAACTTTAAACTTTCATACGATATTCACTTGAAACTTTGAATATGCCTTTGTCATCCACTCCAGCATCAGGTGCAACAATCCCCATAACTCTGTTTTGTATTTTGTCACAGCTATGCCCCTTTTTCACTTATCAGAATAAATTTTAGATTCAAAAGTATTTTAACTTCAAAACTCCATAAGCTTTTCATTTAAAACTTGAAATATAACATTGTCATCAACTTTGGCATCCGTTATAATTGCTATAACTCAGCTTTGTATTTTGTATTTTGACAAATTTATGCCACGTCCACTTGCACCAATTGAAATACTTTGAACAGTCAAGTGCTCTGTCCTTTGTATTGTTTGTTGGAGTAGGGGAACTTTGGTTAGTTGCGAGTGGTTGCCATGTATCATAGTTCTAGTTAGTAAAACTGAGTATTGTTAAGTAAAGATTTTGTTTGGATTGATTTCTTCACAAGTAATCCAAGAATCACCAGTGTCTGTTTTTCCCCCGTAGCCCCTGACAACGCGCTCACGGCTAGTGTGGAGAAGGAAACCCAGCTCCTGATGGCCTGGCTGAAGAAGCTGATCAACCCAACTGTCACAGTGATCCTCCGCGGTGGAGACATGATGGTCCTCTATCCACATCAGGCCACAACCGGTAAACTGTGATTGATAACTAGCAGAGAGCATTTGGTAACATTTTTTTGTTTACTTTTATTAATATTTTTTTTATGGTTCTCTGCCTCGACCACTCTGCAACTGGTAAACATAAAAAAAATGATTTTTTATTTATCATTGTTTATCGGCTAACTATCAATGGTTAAGAGGTCTGATGAGTTGGATTCAATCCATGAGGGCTTTCCAACAAATGGTTCTTTTTTACAGATAATCAATGATAATGCAAAAAATATTTGTGGTGCGTCGTGAGAAAACCGGTCTTAATGCATGTGCGTAAAGTGTTGTCCCGGATTAGCCTGTGCAGTCAAGGATAATCAATGATAATGCAAAAAATATTTGTGGTGCGTCGTGTGAAAACCGGTCTTAATGCATGTGCGTAAAGTGTTGTCCCGGATTAGCCTGTGCAGTCCGCACAGGCTAATCCAGGACGGCACTTTCCGCTTTTATGGTATTTTATGTTTCAAGGAAGCCTCTTCTAAACATAAATCCATTGTAGGCGGAAAGTGCCGTCCTGGATTAGCCTGTGCGGATTGCACAGGCTAATCGGGGATGACACTTTACGCACATGCATTAAGTCCGGTTTTCCCAAGACGCGGCTCATTTTGATTCTAACTTGACCTGACCAGCAAATTCTGAAATTTCAATTTGAACAACATTTTACAGTTATGGACAATTTTTTCTCGTTGTGTTTTTCAGGTTTAATACCACTAAATTTTGTTCATTGGTTTTAGAAAACTCAGCGCGTGTCATGTCAGAATATGGTGTTCTTATTTTGTTGGTGTCAGTTACATTGATGCAACTGCAAAGTGGTCTCAGAACTTCGCAAATGAAATACTTAATCTAATGAGGCAAATATACTTTTTTAGATAGACTCACTTTTGATGTTAGAATTTTCTTGGTTCAGTTCAAAGTGAAAGTGCCCTTCTTATAGAACAAACGTTCCACTGTTTAAATCAGTATGAAATGATTAGTATGAAATGATAGCACTGAATAAAATGGAATTAAATATCTTAACAAAAAAGAGAAATAGGTCTTATTAAGGTGATATTGTTTCAAAAGATATGAGGCATGTCATGGGAAACCCAGGCTTAATGCATGTGTGTAAAGTGTCGTTCTGGATTAGCCTGTGCAGTCTGCACAGGCTAATCCAGGACGGCACTTTCCGCCTACAATGAATTTATGTTTAGAAAATACTTCTTTGAAACATAAAATGCCATAAAAGCGGAAAGTGTCATCCTGGATTAGCCTGTGCGGAATGCACAGGCTAATCCAGGACGACACTGTACGCACATGCATTAAGCCCAGATTTCCCACGACACGCCTCATATTTTTTGCATTTTTGTATTGTGTCATGAATGTTCCTGTTGTTGGTGTTTGCAGCCCCTCTCGGAGAGGTGGACAGATCTACACTGGTGAACCTCGGCCTGTCCTACACGGCTAGCCACCCAGAGATGAGCACGGAACACTTCAGGTGCAACTCCTCCAAGGGTAAATATTGAAATATTTGAGGCTTGTCGTGTGAAAACCAGGTGGAATGCATGTGCGTAAAGTGTAAGAACGACACTTTCCGCTTTTATGGTATTTACTGTTTCAAGAAAGTCTCTTCTAAACATAAATCCACAGACTGCACAGGCTAATACGGGGACGACACTTTACGCACATGCCTTAAGGTTTTCCCGGTTAAGTGAAATCATGTGTCGACGACGGGAAATAGGACCTTGAAGTAATATTATATAAAATGCCAATCCGGGGACGACACTTTACGCACATGCCTTAAGGTTTTGCCGGTTAAGTAAAATCATGCGTCAGCGACGGAAATAGGACCTTGAAGTAATATTATATAAAATGCCAATCCGTTAATCTTTAACAACGATTGTTCCAATGATGCCCCTGGGGGTCACATGGCTTATATACATTTAAATAGCAGAATGACTTTTAAAATCTCTGCAACCGCAAGGCCCAGTGGTTTCATATTTGGTATGTAACATTGAATAGTGGTCCACTACAAATATTTTTCAAATTATGCCCCTAAGGTAGAAATAGGCCAAGCCCTGTGGTTCACGTGGTTTATATAGACTAAAAAACTTCTGAACCTGCAAGGCCCAGATTTTTATACTAAGGTAAGGGGTTTAGTGCCATTTTGCCCTCTTGTTATTAGCCATTTTGATGCCTTAAACTCAGGTGAGCGACCTAGGGCCATCATGGCCCTCTTGTTATAAATAATTGTATTGTTATTTTATATTATTTGACACTTACCAATGGAGAATGAGTTACTTTCATTAGTAAAATTGGTTTTATTTTTGCATTTCTGTTAAGCATTATTACTAGGTACAGTAAGGGGCAGAAACAACAAAACAAAACCCAATTAGGGCCAGCTGATAAAAACACTGCACATTTTCTCTGGACCTAATTGGGTGCCATCCAAATCCTCCATGTATTTCTACTGGCTTTTTTGTAACATATTTTCTGGGCTCAATGAATTTGAAAATTACTGTCTGGTACAGTAACCTTTCATTTGGGGGAAATGTACTGTTTAAGACATCTTTCAACTATAATTATGTACAAAAATATGTTGATATAGTTTCCATGTACAATCAAATTGAATCAATAAACATACTGTTTACATGTGTTTATTCAGTACATGTCAAACTAATTTGGGTTGACAGAAACCTGTAATATAATCTTAAACAAATGTGTAGTGTTTTACTTTCCAATTATAAAGGGCAGTCCATATATTTTTGCGAAAATTGCTATTTTCAGTGGTCTTTTTTCCACCAAAAATCAGCTTAGAAAATGTCACGTGAATTTTATTGAAACTACATGTAGTTTTACTACTGGCCTTTCTGTACAAGATTACAGAATTTTTTAATTTTTCTGCCCCTTACTGTATCAGTAGCATTTTCAGCAACATTTGTTATTGTATTTACAAGATTGTATACCTTAAATATTTTTTCATACATATAACTTAAGGTATGTGCAAAGGATTAATCAGTTTAATAGCGGTGAACATGAAAAATGCAGACACTATCACTATGTCCATTACTTCTTTTACAGGGGGTGAAGCCAGAGCGATGGCAATTATGGAAGCCTCTGCATTTGATAGCCATGCTGGCAGTCTGATGGTAAGGCTTGATCTGAAACTCAGATTGTTCCAGTTTGAAAAATATCTTTAGCAAGAATATATATCTAGCAAGAATATATCTCTAGCAAGAATGTATATACCAAATATATATTTCTAGCAAGAATATATCTCTAGCAAGAAAACATCTCTAGAAAGAATCTGGTCTGCTAATGATTTTATGTTCTTGGAACTCTAAACTTGCTGTTTGCAAACAAAATTGTAATACTGTGTGAATAAAACTAATTAGTAGGAAGTTGTTTTTATTAAATTTCTATGAATATCCTTTCAATATATAAATAAAAATTCAAAGTGATATAAATCACCATATGTGAATGCATAATGAAGTATTTTAATTGTATTATATTGATTTGTATTTTGTAAGATAATTATTTTCACAGCCTTAGCTTGTTTTAATTGTATTGAAAAGCAATTTTATGAAGCTTGTTTACATACAGAGGTAATCTAGTTCTCTTGCGTGTATGGTGTTGCCAGCAGAACAGTGTGATAAAATGTTTGACTTGTTGACCCAACTTGTCTTTACTCTTATTGCTGTTCACTAACCAAACCGTATTATTATTTGTTTTAGGACTATGTATACGACACAGTTCACAGTGCGGTGGTGTCAGTGTACATGAGCTGCTGCAAATACCCGCCACCCGCAGACCTTCTCGAGATCTGGAAACAGAACAGGAAGTCTCTCATCAGCGTGCTGCAGCAGGTACATGTTCATTGGTTTATCAGATAGCTACTAGATAGTGATAAGTTTTGTAATATTTTGTTCTTTTACCTTCACCAAGAAGGTTTTTTGTTTTTTTCTAACATTTGTTTGTGTGTTTGCCTGTTCGTGGGCAACTTTATGCAAAAAAGTTATTAATCGATTTGCATAACATTTTTTAGAAGGTTGGGAATGGAGCAAAAACAAATGATTAAATGTTACTACTGATCTGAATCACTGTCTGGATCCTACAATTTTTTAATGAATTATTATTAAGTTTTCAATCAGGCCCAAAAAAAAAAATTCAGTGTTTTGGGCAACCCGACCCTACCTAGAGAAAACCCCCCAACCCTAACTTTTTTAGCGAAGATTTTTTTCCATGAAATCCGTATTTGTCAGATTTTAGAACATTTTCAATGTTTTTTTACCGAAATGTGTCAATTAGAAAAAAACAAAAACAAAAAAAACTCAATCCAGACCCTACCTAACTTTTTTGAGACCATTGCCCGAGACACACTATTTTTTTTGGCCTTGTGTAAGTATTTAGTGAAAAAACAAGAAGATTTGAATTTCATTATGCATGTAAACATGAAGATTTTCTGTTACAGATAAAAACAGACAGCAAATGTGTAGCCAACAACTTTTTAATGTTTTAGAGCATTAATGACGTTAGACCATAGTATCAAGAAGTAATCATTTCTCTGTGTTTCAGGGAAGCTATGGTATTCATGGTGTGGTACTGAACCCTAAGAGGGAACCGTTATGGAACGCCTCCATCACCATCAAGGGCTCGAGTCACATCTACAGCATCGATGAGCACTCGCGATTCTGGGTCTACCTGGCCCCTGGACAGTATGAGATCACTGTCACTTCCCCGGGGTACGAGCCTATAAAAAAGGTAGGTCAAGGTCATAGTAAAAAATCTGATATTTTTTTGAAAAGTTTGGCATGTAAATGGAATAAATAAGAACACAAGAATTTCTTTGATATTACACATTCTTTGCAATTATGAAAAATGTTTAAAAAACATTGTTATAGATAATGCACACCAAATTTACATAGCTGCGAAAATAAGGTAAAATTAACAAAATATGCTGTCTTTAATGGTATGCAGTAATTAAATCAACACAGCAAATTAGATTATAAAGTTACTTCTTGGTTTGGGCTTTGGAAACTATTGCAATCTGTGGATGTTCTGTTTCTAATATTTTTTGAAGTCAAATATTTCGCTCATCATTGTTTTTAATTCTCATAAACAGCAAGTGACTGTGGAGAAGGGATTTGAGACGGCCGAGCTAATGCTGACCCTTTCCCAGGTTGTACTGGTCGAGGGCTACACTCACACATTCCTCGTGCTCGGCATATGTAAGTAACTGTGTGTGTGTAGTATATTTTCATCGAGTGCACCGAGATTCTCTCTCATATGGCCATCACCCCCAAAATGCTTATTAGTTAAGTTAAGGCGGATAGTGCGAGATACAGGAGACGCCCCGTTCCAGGGGCAGCCCTTGGTCTTGTAGTGCCCGGGTGTGAAGCACCTAGTACTCTGCACGTCGGTTTAACGTCTCATGCGAAAAACGAGTTAGTAGGTTAGGGTGTAGAGGGGGATCGAACCTGGCACCCCTGAGTTGTGAAGCCAGTGCGTTACCACTAGACCACGGATCCAACACTTAGGTAACTGTTGATACAATCGAATGCTTTTATAAGTAACACTTTTCATATAATCCTATTCGGTGTAAAAGTTAAAAATATTGTTTTTGTACAGGATATTTTCTGCGTTCACTGCTGGAATAAAATATTAGCTTTCATTTCAATTACTTATCATTTCTAAGGTTTTATATATATAAGTTCATGTCGATGGAAGAGTCCCAGTAAACCATCTCTGTTACATTTTCTGTTTACATTTTCACTTTTACGTAAATATTTCTCTCAGTAAATAAATTGTGTCGGCATTTATTGCTGAAAATATTTGAAATTATAGGAAATGTCACGGTAGTGGATACTGTAAAAATAACACTGTATTATTATATTTAATTATGGTCAATTCTGCTGAACTAATGTGCATTACTTTGGTAAATTCTGCTAAATCAAGTTGCATTACTGTTGTGATTATTGTGGTGAACTCTGTTGACTCAATATGCATAACTGTGCTTAATTCTGTTGAATCATTATGCACAACAGTGGTTAATTCTGCTGAATCAAAATGCATAACTGTGGTGAATTCTGCTGAACCAATATACCGGGTAGATAACTTGGCAATTCTGTTGAATCAATATAGATGACTGTGGCTAATTCTGTTAAATCATTATGCATAACTGTGGTTTAATCTGCTGAATCAATATGGGTAACTGGGTGATTCTGCTGAATCAATATGCTATGTATATCAGATGTTAGTCTAGCAAATTCTGTAGAATCAGTATGAAGCAAATATTTATGTAACTGAATAATCATTATCTTGACAGACAACACATATCTGTAGTTGATTCACTTGTTGAATCAGTCAATTGCATTGTTTCATTTCTATTTCAGCAATAATCGTCCTACTGTTAATTTTTGTGATAACCACCATAATGTGCCTTCGGAATCGCAAAGCCAGTCCGTATTCGTCTGTGGGTTTCCGACGTCTCAACGTTGACGATTCTGACGAAGAGGAAGATGAAATCTTTGGCGATCTCGGAAAACCGAAGAAAAAATTGTTCAAAAACGGCACAAGAGAGTACCGCGATTATTCAGACTCGGACGATAATGATAAGGAAGAGCACAAATTGTTTGATTCACGTTTGACAAGAACCTAACAGCGCATATGAGGGTGAAATATAAAAACATTGTGATCTGCATATTTTCAAAAATTGTGATCTGCAGATTCAAATATTTTTGTATGTGGTGCAGGTTTTTCAGCAGTTATGTTATATAATTGTTTGCTAATGTATGTGTTACCTTTATTAAACTATAGGTAAAATGTAACTATTATTATATAAATACATTTGAGGCACGTCGTGGGAAAACCGGACTTAATGCATGTGAGTAAAGTGTTGTCCCGGATTAGCCTGTGCAGTCCGCACAGGCTAATCCAGGACGGCACTTTCCACCTACAGTGGATTTATGCCTGTGAGGACTGCACAGGCTAACCTGGGACAACACTTTACGCACATGCATTAAGCCCGGTTTTCTCACAACGCGCCTCATTTATGTTACGGCTTATTACAATTCTGTTTCAAACAGACATAATACAGGTTTATACATTTTCAAACAGACTTGCCATGAAATTTCGAAATGTTGATGTTTTGTTGCAAAAGCTATTTTAAGACTATGACTTCGTGCAGATATCTTAAGAAAAATTAGATTTATTTCATTCTTGCTCCATGAATGTTTTAAACGTTTGTGATGTCTGTCTCACTGTTAGTTTATTTTTCTGTTGATTATACCATCATTCTAATTGTTGGTCGTCTGATTTAAACCTAGTCGGGTCGGCATGCAGCGCGCTAGCGTCTCATTTGGGGTCCATATGCTGCTTCATTGTGGAATGACTGAACATAAACTTTGAACAGCAACAAAACTATGCTTAAAATAAACTTATATCCAGTGCAGCAGATGAGGCACGCATTTGAGTACTTGTAAATAGCCAATTCTCAAACACCATTTCTGCAATTAATTAAAAAATGTGTGTATGACAAAACTAATTTCATATAATAAATACTCAAAAAGTGCCAAACAGATTGCTTCAAGATTGGGCAATGTTTAACTGATAGGCATATAGTGACAATATCAGTGTTCAATGTAAGCTAAATATGACTTGTAACTTGTAGTATTTTGATCCTATCATTGACGCATAATTGTATTGTATAGGCATATTGATGGAATTTGTGTGTTACAGATTTATTTCCAACAATCAGTTAATGTTAATGGCATAACTTTATTTCAAGTACTCCATTAAATAACGCAGTACTTAATTATTTAAAAAATGATGGGGTTATACTCAGTTCTGGCGAAAGCCCTATCTGTTGCTCAGATATATTCAGTGACTTAGTTCTTGTTTTATGCTTCAGGTATACATTTAGCTCTAGATGTGCCGTTCAGTATCCGTTAGGGACCAAATTCATAAAGCATCTTGAGTTTATATTAAATTTGAGTTTACCTAAGTTCGAAGCTTTCTTGCAAACACTAAAACTGAAAAAAATCATTATTTACACATAGAACATGTATTTGCAGTACGTATCATTTCATAAACAACTTCCACCCTGAAATAATTGTTAAACATATTAACACTAGAATGTTGGACTTAATTATAAAATGGATCCAAGATGTTTTTAGTATACCGACCCTTGTGCTTAGCTGTTTATTTATTTGACGCTTGTCTTGGATTGAAATCTGTGCAAAGTATTTTCTCTTGACATGTTTTGAATGTGCTTACTGCTGACCGCTTCAGTATATACTAGTTTGTTGCTTTATCGAACTTCCTTTTTTTGTACAAAAATGTTTTTGTTATTGTTTTTTTTTGGTGGAGGTATCGCCTCATGGCCCATATTCTCAAAGCTCCTTAGGGAAATTTAAAAATTAAAAATTACTTAAGTCTGTGACTGTGAAATGTAGATCTATACCTCATTTTACATTAAAATATTTAAAACTGGTAAATATTGCGAAAATGTTTTATATTTTACCCTTTTGTAAAATAAATCATTGGATTTCACATAGAAAATTTGAGCTAAAATTTTAACTTTTTAAAGTATAATTGAGGCGCGTCATGGGAAAACCGGGCTTAATGCATGTGCGTAAAGTGTTGTCCCGGATTAGCCTGTGCAGTCCGCACAGGCTTATCAAGGACGGCACTTTCCGCTTTTATGGTATTTTCTGTTTCAAGGAAGTCTCTTCTAAACATAAATCCACTGTAGGCGGAAAGTGTCGTCCTGGATTAGCCTGTGCATTAAGTCCGGTTTTCCCACGACGCGCTTCAATTTCAGTTAGGATTTCTCTTAACAGCTGTGTGAATACGGACCTTCATGTGACCATTTTATCATAGGCAAGCATTCATTGTTGATATCCGCTTGAGAATTTAAAGATAGGACAGATATTTCTTGAATATGTATTTCAGAAATATATTTATTACATTTAGTAATGTATCATATTTGAATCAGAAAGATCTCATGATTGCAAATAGTATATTTTATATGGTAATTTTTAAAGTAGGGGCTATCGATTTCATTAATAAAGACATTATATTTAATTAGGCAATAGACCATCAGTTTTATTTTCGCTATCTTTTGTGACATCTATGCATTAATTGCTGGAAATAGCACATTTAATGCTCTTAAGATTTGGTGTCGACATCTTGATGTTTCATGGAAGACATTAATATGAAAAATGACTTGTGTATAGTAAACGTTAGCTTGGCAGTGCTTAAGCCTTAAATACCAACAGCAGTTGTAAGTGTTCATTTGTGGCACGTCGTGGGAAAACCGGACTTAATGCATGTGCATAAGTGTCGTCCCGGATTAGCCTGTGCGGACCGGGACGGCACTTTCCGCCTACAGTGTATTTATATTTAGAAGAGACTTCCATGAAACAGAAAATACCATAAAAGCAGAAAGTGCCGTCCTGGATTAGCATGTGCGGACTGCACAGGTTAATCCAGGACGACACTACGTACATGCATTAAGACTGGTTTTCTCATGACGTGCCACATTTGTTTTATGACACGTAAGTTTGGTACATACAATTTCTTAAATGTGTTGAAACTTATATGGTAGACAAATGTTTACTTTCATAGTTGCATTTATTTATAACACAGAGACTATACCAGTATAGATATTTAGTTACAGTTGAACTATTTGATCTCAAACTGACCGACAGTTCACAAATGACTTCAAGATGTCAGATGTTTTGCTTGTCCGAATATACATGTAGACTTTTTAGAACAGCATGTATTTAGTCCAAATGTTCAATAAATCGTAATATTAAATACCGATCTTTTCTTCATATACTGAAATGTAAACCAGTGATCAATTGCGAGTTTAAATGAGAGAAACGAGGTGTGAAGATGTTTGCAATGTGATACAAACTTGGGTTATGGTGTCCAGGGCCCATATTGATAAAGATTCTTTAGCCATTCTTAACTTAAGTTGAAAATAAGTAAAAATTAGAATATGTTTTTGAAACACTTTGCATTGGAACATGTGTATGCCAAATACTAAATATTAATACACCTTGAATTATACTGCAACTTCTGTGTCAAAATCTGGAAATAATTTATTTCTTTGTCAGAAAATCCTATTATTAAATTTGAGATTTTACTAAGATTCTTTATAAATACAGCCCAGGCTTCAAGATAAACTGAGAGAAATTAGTTTGCAAATATGTGTTGGCATAGATAACCACTTGGACCTAAACACAGATTTGATTTAAAACTTTGAGATATATGTGGCGCGTCGTGAGAAAACCGTTCTCAATACATGTGCATAAAGTGTCGTCCTGGATTAGCCTGTGCAGTCCACACAGGCTAATCCAGGACGGCACTTTCCGCTTTTATGGTATTTTCTGTTTCAAGGAGATCTCTTCTAAACATAAATTCACTGTAGGCGGAAAGTGCTGTCCTGGATTAGCCTGTGCTGCTGACTACGCACATGCATTAAGACCGGTTTTCCCATGATGCGCCTCCTATAGGATCTGACACGAGTTGTCATTTCATACCATATTAACGAGTTCAGGAATTTGGTTAGTAAGCGAGCCTTTGGTGAGCTTACTAACGAATTTCCTGGACGAGTTTAATAAAATATGGTATGAAATGACGAGTGTCAGATCTTTGTTATCACATGCTTTTAAATGAAACAAAAATCTTCAAATTTTACCAAAACATGTTGATAAATCAAAAAAGTTTTGTACTGACAGGACGTCATTTCATGTTGACGATGTCATGTCACCAGAATATACTGTCATCCGAATGGTCAGTCAAAGAATATGTAGCCAATGAAAACGCTCAAAATGTTATCTTACACATGTGTAAGATAGAAAAATTCGTAATGGTTGTATTACACGGGAAACAAGGTATAGCATGTGATAAAACCATATTTAGTTTATATACAAAAAGAAGGAAGAACATCCATTTCAACATGTCTGGAACTTTTACCAAAGCAAGTTTGAAATAATGAAGTTTAGCGGTATATAGTTTACATTGAGTCTTCCAAATAGAGTTTCTTGATTTTAGCTGTTGATCTGCATTGAATCTTGTAATATGATTACAGATATATGTCCTTGCCATTTTAAATGCAGTCTAAATTTCTGGTCTTTTTGACTTGACACAATTAGAGTTTATTTAAATTCTGAAAAGACTACGATTTTGTATAGTACCAGTATTAAAACAGTGCTTATGTAGCCATTTTATACATGAAATTGTTAGTTAAACTTATTAGGCAAGCTTTTATGCTCAAGCTACGATATTGAGCAATCATTCTGTAGTGTTATAAATCATTTAATTCATGTTTTCTACTGGATGGTTAAAAACCATGAATGCATCTCAAAAAATAGGAAAAACATGATATTATTGACTAATTTTGTGTTTGATTGTTTGATTGTTGATACTATTTGATCGCTATAAAGTCAAGGGGCCATTTTCTCAGATTATCTTAAGCATAATAGGTTAAGTTTCTTGTTTCATCAATCAGAATTATTTGTATTCCCTCGAAGGAGGGCATATAGTAGTCACACCGTCCGTCGTGGGTAGGTGGGTCAGTCCGTCCAGACTTCGTTTCCGCTCTGTAACTTTTTAATGCCTCGATGGATTTTAATATAACTTCAGATTGATATTCCCTATGACTAGACAATGTGTCGCGTACAACTCCCATGATCGTCGGTCAAAGGTCAAGGTCACAATTCAAGGTCAAAGGTCATGAATTTTTGTTTCCACTTCATAGCTTCTAAACGTTTGGAGGGATTTAAATGTTACTTCAAATTATTATTCTCTATGACCAGAGAATGTGTCGCATACAACTCCCATGCTCGTCTGTCACAATTCAAGGTCGAAGGTCAAGGATTTTCTCCACTATAACTTCTAAACGTCTATAAGGATTTTAATATTACTTCAGATTATTATTTCCCATGACCAGGCGATGTGTCATGTACAACTCCCATGGTCCTCGGTCAAAGGTTCAATTCAAGGTCAAATATCAAGGAATTTTCTTTTGCTCTATATCTTCCAAAAGCCTTGAAGGATTTAATATTACTTCAGATTATTTTTTCCCATGACCAGATGATGTGGCGCATACTACTTACATGTTCCTCGGTCAAGGTATGTGGGTCCAAGGTTACACTTAAAAGGTCAAATATTAGAATGAACTTTATGTAGGAAGCATCATTTTTGCCAACATGTAAGGAATTTAATAACTTGGTGTGAATGAAGATCATTATAAGGCAGTGTGTCACAACAACAAACAGTTGTGTTGCTGAAATCTCAAGATATTTGTCCAGGGCATGATATTGTACTCTGACATTGTTTGCCTTCTTCTGACGAGCATATGCTTCAGGGGCACATGTCACATCCTGTGACAAGCCTTGTTTTAAACTGGGCTCATATCTACTAACCTATTCTTGGACTTAAGAATAAAGAATAGACTTACATTTAAAAAAAAATGAGTGTTCTGGTACCAGTGTCGTTAATGTCACTGACAAATCGTTCTAAACAAAGAATGCTATAAGCAGAGTTAGTGAATACCAAATAAGATTCAAATTAATGGCCTTTGGACAGAACAGTTTCAAGGATATTCCTTATTCTTATGTCTTAAGTCTAAGAAGGGGTTGGTGAATACAGGCCCAGATGTTACAATGCAAAATGATATATATTGTGAGTATCTGACATACAATGTTCATTCAAATTGCAATATGTCTTATGAATATTGCTTATGAACACTTTGTTGCAGTATGAAAATAATAAAATTAAGCTAATCCTGTTATATAACATACGTAAGACATTTTGAGAAATTGGGGCCTGTGGACGTACTGATTGAATCTGATTGTTATTTTGTACAATGAATTATTGCAGTTCAAGCAAGAACTCCATGACAATTGTTGCCGTAATCTATGTAGAGAAGGTTGTTTTAAACGTGTGTGGTTTTCGTTATACAGAAATATACTGGATGACTCTTGTATGTCATACATATTGTGTGAGTACAGTTAAATCTTCATTTGAGGCGTGTCGTGGGAAACCCTGGCTGAAAGCTTGTGCGTAGTGTTGTCCGGATTAGCCAGTGCGGTCTGCACAGGCTAATCCAGGACGGCACTTTCCGCTTTTATGGTATTTTCTGTTTCAAGTCTCTTCTGAACATAAATCCACTCGAGGCGAAAAGTGTCATCCTGGATTAGCCTGTGGTGGACTGCACAGGCTAATCCGGGACGACTATTTACGCACATGCATTAAGCTGTCTTTTTTCCACGTCTCGCCTCCTTAAACATACTGGGTATGTTTTGTGTTTGCAGAAGCTTTTGTAATTGCAGTTGGTACTATATCAGAATTTCTTTTAAATGTTTGTCTAATTCTGATAAATATGCATTTAAATTTATTTCATTTCACCTGATGTAATATAATAAATGTATATAAAATGTCCTGTTTATATAGTAAATGCTTAAAGCAGGGTCAATATGATATACCAATATTTATGTTTGTCCTTATTTACCAGTATATTTATTTTTGTTGATGGCTATCCAGAACATGTTTGCCATTATAGTTTGACCAGAAAAACAGAACCTTTCACATCATTATTTTAGCTTTGTTGATTTTTGTGTAATGACAAACAAATTATAGTTACCTTCTGTTGATAAAACACTGTTAATTAAATTGACCATTGTGACATATATTTTTTGAAGTGAAGTATTTTTTCCCTGGTAATTGGTGTATTTTACTCATGCATGCATTGTAGTAACCTTTGTCTTCAGACTGTCCCATTATTTCAGACTGTCCCATTATTTTGGGCTAATTGGTTGGTCTCGAAAATGCAAGAAACCATAAGTGTTCTGTCTGTTGTAAGTGTTTTTCTGGAAGTGTTAACACAGGCCATTACTCGATTGTGGCCAACGTTATTGTTTCTGTTTACATTGAATGCATTTAGAATTGAACAGTTTATTAATACCAATATTCATGAGCAGTATTTTTGTATGACCCAGGCTTAGGATTGATACATTTTACATTATGAGAACTCAAAGTTACTTGGATAACTTTAATAAGACCAAATTCACCGTTTGTTCATTGGCACATTTTCAATCTCCCAGAAAAAAAAATGATGCAGACCTGGGCTGATATTCACAAAGTTCCATATGGAAAACTTAAGTTACATTTCTAAAATTCATATAATTCCTGAAGTCTCTGGCTCTTTTAAGTATCGGTCTTGGTAAATTTAATGTTTTAAAGGAGAAAGTATTGCTTAGATGTGTATTATTTTACCAATTTGTAAACAGAAATCATTGAATTTCACATAGAAATATTTATCTAACATTTTAAACTTAAGAACAACTTAAATTAAGATTTCCCTTAAAAGCTTTGTGAATATGGACCCAGATGCATATGCACTGTAAGACCTTTTATAGAATTAATAACTGTTATTTTAAATGAGGCGCGTTGTGGGAAAACCGGTCTTGATGCATGTGCAGTCCGCACAGGCTAATCCAGGACAGCACTTTCTGCTTTTATGGTATTTTCTGTTCCAAGGAAGTCGCTACTAAACATAAATCCACTGCAGACGGAAAGTGCCATCCCGGATTAGCATGTGCGGACTGCACAGGCTAATCCGGGACGACACTTTACGCACATGCATTAAACCCGGTTTTCCCATGACGCGCCTCATTTGTAGAATTAATAACTGTTATTTTAAATATTGTTTTTTTCTTCTCACAGGCATACATAGAGGATATTTGTTGGTTTCGATATAATATGGATTTTAATTCACGAGTGATCATAGAAATGTATATTTTCATGAGTGGCAACATGAGAGTTAAAAGTTGATATTCTACCGAAACCAGCAAAGTTACTTTTTATTTTATGCTTTTTCCACTTTTTGATTTTAAATGCTATCTAAGTGGGTTTTATTGGAAAATACCACGGGACTCATTTGAGTCAGGCATTGTTGACGGTCCATTTCATTTACTGTTTTAAATCGGGAACCAGAATGAAACAGTGAAAATTATCATAGCGTTAATTTTTCATTGTTTTAAACAATAAATTACTAATTGTATTATACTGGTATTTCCCTATAAATAACTGAAAAGCATAAAATAAATTGTATTTATGCACACCTAATTGAATATAAACATGTAACATGTTAATATTTTTTAAATGTCAACTGCACTTGAAATTCCTATTAATGGTGGTGGTTTTGGTGATAGGAATTGCTTTTATTATACATATGAGTGTGTCGTGGGAAAGCCGGGCTTAATGCATGTGCATAAAGTATCATCCCGGATTAGCCTGTGCCGCACAGTGTCGTGGGAAAACAGGGCTTAATGCTTGTGCGTAAAGTGTCATCCCGGATTAGCCTGTGGGATGGCACTTTCCGCCTGCGAGGATTTATGTTTACAAGAGACTTCCTTGACACAGAAAATACCATAAAAGCGGAAAGTGTCATCCCGGATTAGCCTGTGCGGACTGCTAGTCCGGGACGACACTACGCACATGCATGAAGCCCGGTTTTCCCATGACATGATACAACATTTGTCTCATAGATCATTTCACCCTTTGCACAGCATCTTGATCATTTCATTTTAGTTACATTTTGTGTGCACAGTGTGTTTTGTTTTTACTGTCTTTAAAGTACATAAAAGATACCTTAATCATAATAAACAAAAATCAATCATTCATGAATATTGTTTTAATACAGTTGCAGGCTTTGATACATTTTCACCAAAGATTTGCACATTTCCTTGAATGTCAAGTATTTTAATGTAAGAAAATCACATGCATACATTTACATGTACGACTAAAATAGGAACAGCAAGTTATGTTTACAAAATGTTCAGTTGCACTTTTGAGTATGATATTGAGATTAAAAATATTTTTGTTGCAAGTTCAGCGAAACGCTAAGAGGATTTTGTGCTGAAACTGTTGGCAATCCTACAAAGGGCATGTTATGGGAAAACCGGGCTTAATGCATGTCGGTAGTGTTGGAAACTGTTGGCAATCCTACAAAGGGCATGTTATGGGAAAACCGGGCTTAATGCATGTCGGTAGTGTTGGAAACTGTTGGCAATCATACAAAGGGCATGTTATGGGAAAACCGGGCTTAATGCATGTCGGTAGTGTTGTCCCCAATCAGCCTGTGCAGTCCGCAGATCTGGGACAACGCTCCACTTTTATGGTATTTTCTGTTTCAAGGAAGTCTTTTTAAACATAAATCCACTGTAGGCGGAAAGTGTCATCCCGGATTAGCCTGTGCGGACTGCACAGGCTAATCCGGGACGACACTTTACGCACATGCATTAAGCCTAGTTTTCCCATGACACGCCTCATATATTTTCAAAACAACAAGAAATACGAGGTAAATTAAATATAATAGAGCAGATGATGGAACACGAATGAACAGCCTTATGGCTTTGCAAACATTTATAGCTGGCAACATTAACCTGACACTTGTGCTTTCTGTTAGCATAAATTACGCGCTTGAATTGTTCCCTAGATTTATTATCCTTTTTGTTCGTGCTCAAGTTTCACAAGTTTAATTATACCATAATAGTATTTTAGTGGGGTACTCTTTCATCGATTTAAATTGGTTTCAATACGGAAATAAATACTAGTATATTCGTCGAAAAGGTAATTTTTTTAATGCATAATGGTAAGTGTTGCCGAGCTATAACCTGTAACAGATAGTGGTTATCTTATTGACAGTTTCTTTATTGCATATTGGTTTTAAAGAAACTTTCAATATTAATTTCATTAGACATTGAAATGTGTTTTGGTGCGTTTCCCTGCCATTATAAAGGTCAGTACTTTTTAACCTACCCGTATCCAAGTACATTCAATTGCTTAAGATAAATATATGCCTTTTGTATGTGCACACATTAGTATATTTTGGCACATCATTTGCTACATTTTGTTACGCTTCAGTACAATATATATACTATCATTGTAACACTCAGTTTTTGTCTTCTATTTATAAACCTGGGATAGAATATAACAACACTGGTATTTTTTTTTTTTTTTCGAATGTTGAATATGACAGTGCGGTGCTGAATTATATTAATACTGTAAGACATTTTCGGTTGATTTTATAGTTGATTCTATTTCACATGTTGAATTAAAGGTTAAATATGTATACTGATTGCAAATAAAATTCTTGTAAAACCACTTTTTTGATCGCCCGTTGTCCGTCGTGCTTGTGTGTGTGCGTGCGTGCGTCGTCAACTTTTCATTCAAACAACATCTCCTCCTAAACAGCTTGGCAGATTTTCACCAAACTTCACAGGAATGATCCTTGGGTGGACCTCTTTCAAAGTTGTTCAAATCTGTCCGGTCCGCTGCATATGTAGGTCACCAGAGCTAAAAATAGATTTAAAAAGTGAAAACTTAAAAAATCTATGAAACCGCACGGCTCAGAGCTTTCATATTTGATATGTGACATCCTGTAGTGGTCCTCTACTAAGATTGTTCAAATGATGCCCCTGGGGTCAAAACTGGCCACGCCCCAGGGGTCACATGGTTTATATAGACTTGAATAGCAACATGACTTTTAAAATCTTTTCCTCTGAAACTGCAAGGCCTAGGGGTTTCATATTTGGTATGTAACATTGTATAGTGATCCTCAACAAAGATTGTTCAAATGATGCCCCTGGGGTCAAAACTGGCCACACCCCAGGGGTCACATGGTTTAAAGAGACTTAAATAGCAAAATGACTTTAAAAATCTTACCTGAAACCGCAAGGCCCAGAGGTTTCATATTTGGTAGGTAACATTGTATAGTGGTCCTCTACAAAGATTGTTCAAATGATGCCCCTGGGGTCAAAACAGGCAACACCGCAGGGGTCACATGGTTTATACAAACTTAAATAGCCAAATGACTTTAAAAATCTTCTCCTCTGAAAGTGCAAGGCCTAGAGGTTTCGTATTCGGTTGGTAACATTGTATAATGGTCCTCTACAAAGATTGTTTAAATGATGTTCCTGGGTTCAAAATTGGCCACGCCCCGGGGGTCACATGGTTTATATACATTTAAATAGCAAAATCTTCTCCTCTGAAACCACAAGGCCTAGAAGTTTTATATTTGGTATGTAACATTGTATAGTGGTCCTCTACAAAGAGTGTTCAAATGATGCCCCTGGGGTCAAAACTGGCCACACCCCAGGGGTCACATGTTTTATGCAAACTTAAATAGCCAAATGACTTTAAAATCTTCTCCTCTGAAACTGCAAGGCCTAGAGGTTTCATATTCGGTTGGTAACATTGTATAATGGTCCTCTACAAAGATTGTTTAAATGATGTCCCTGGGTTCAAAATTGGCCACATCCTGGGGGTCACATCGTTTATATACATTTAAATAGCAAATTGAATTTAAAAATCTCCTCTGAAACCACAAGGCCCAGAGGTTTTATATTTGGTATGTTACATAGTATAGTGGTCCTCTACAAAGATTGTTCAAATTATGCCCCTGGGGTCAAAACTGGCTACATTGTTTATACTGCAGCACTGTAATTTCAATCAGCCTGTAACACTCAAAAATTAATATAGCAGACCACATTCCAGCCAGGTGTATACAGTGTGCTAATTTTAGATCTTGTGAAACCAGCTAGCCAGTTACACAGTGTTGTGAGAGTGCTTTAGAGAACTGTTGGAGATGACCATTGAAATGCATAGAAAATATTATTCACCAGCATGGTCAATCATGTTGTTGCGTAAGTAAATTAGCTGGATGTAATGTTTAGGCAATGTGTAAGAAATGTAGTCAATCAGTCTTAGTATATAAGACCATCTTATATCAAACATTTTCACTTTAGATCTACAACATTGAATTTGTTTACAGGCGAATTGTTAGCTGTACTTGTAAGCCCTATGCAAACATTGAGCTACTTTTTATATGGGCAATGTTTGCTGACGGGCTGTACCAGGGAACGACCATTTCTGTGGTGGAAAGTTTTCCTTCTTTGTCTATATTGTTCTGACAGGAGTTTGATCGCTACTTTCACGTCCAGAAATTAGATAGTTATTGTGAACGGTTGCAATAAAAGTTACATACCTGGACAGATAATCCATTCCTAATTAATGGTCCATAAATATTTATATGAAAACACTTTCATTTTACATGCCTGAGCTATTTAAACCTACACACACTATTGCATTTTAAAATAATCTCGCTGTCCTCCGCTGTGTAAAATTAAATCGATATTCTGCTACGCTGTAGAAGTGTTATGTCATTCTATTGGTCAGTATCAGGATAGCCTCACTCTGATTGGTTTGAGTGCTAAACGATGCTGCAATTTTGGGAATTTATACATACATGTGATAGATTTATACACAAGTTTAAATCGGATTTAAATGCTTGTATTCGGTAAATTTCGGCTCATGTTAATCAGTTTAGGTGTTGTTAAAGTATAAAACGTTGATAGATAAATCTATTGTTGCAAATAATAGAAATTTAAGAAAATTAAAATTTTAGGTTTCCACCACATAAATGGTCGTTCGGCGATGAGACGTTCCAGCGAATTTAGCACTATATAAAAAGTAACAATAAATTCGCAGCACGTCTCATGATCAAGACTAGCGAAGTGTATATTTCTAATTTAATAATGAAATGCCAAATATGAAATGATAGCATTAGATCTATATCTAGTCTAACTTAGGTGGAACTGCACAATTTTTTTGTAAGGCAAAATGATGCAGCAATCGAGTCTGTGACTCTGACACTGCAGTCTGTTTCACCAGCATGTACAGAAACACGTAGCATAGAGTTTAGTCATCTACTTTAAATCTTTCATTTGTACAGTTTAATTAATTGTGCAGCACACAAAAAACTACACACAGATCATGTCTCTCCAATAAAGTTCTTAATGCTTTGTTGGCAGCAGCCACCCAAGGACCTCTTCTCAGAACAACTTTTTAGTACCAGATATTGGACATAGACACTATGCCTCATCAACATGTGGGTGGACATGTTGCACAAGCAGAAACCATGAAGGACAGCTTTCTAAATTTGTGTATAGGGCTTGCACTAAAATGAAATGTTTGTGTTGGATATAAGCGTTGGATAGTGGAAGACCTGAACATTTCAGACATGAAATGAAGTATAAAATAAAGCTTTGTTTTAAGTCATTTCTGATAATTTTGTGATAATATGCCAATCACTTCATTGAAAGAGGTATACATTTAGGTAAACCGTGTCATTATCTATTTCCAGGTTACATTACTTTTGCCACTTATGTTGTTGTTTCCTTGATAATTTTATAGTGTATGAATTTTATGATTATGTTATGTCATTGGGAAACAAAAGAGAGGAAAAAAAACTATATCAAAAGGCTGTTTATTGTTGTGCTTCTGTTAGCTCTCAAGTACTGTAGATTTTGATTTAGTACACAAGTTTTTAAAAATCTTAACGTAGAAGGGGGTACCCTCCCACCCCCACCCCCAACCGCGGTTATTTGCCCCTGTGCCTTGGCAAAATCCTTGGTATGTAATATTGAATAGTGGTCCTCTACGAAGATTGTTCAAATGCCTCTCGGGTCAAAACTGGCCACATCCCGATGGTCACATGGTTTATATTGACTTGAATAGTAAAACGACTTTAAAAATCTTCTCCTCTGATACCCCAAGGCCCAGAGGTTTCATATTTGGTATGTAACATTGTATAGTGGTCCTCTACAAAGATTGTTCAATTGATGCCCCTGGGGGTCAAAACTGTCCACACCCCGGGGCTCACATGGTTAATATAAACATAAATAGCAAATTGACTTTAAAAATCTTCTCTGAAACCACAAGGCCCAGGGGTTTCATATTTGGTTGGAAACATTGTATAGTGTTCCTCTATAAAGATTGTTCAAATGATGCCCCGGGGGTAAAAACTGGGCACACCCCAGGGGTCACATGGTTTATATAGACTTAAATAGCAAAATGGCTTTAAAATATTCTCGTCTGAAATTGCAAGGCCCAGAGGTTTCATATTTGGTATGTGACATTTTATAGTGGTCCTCTGCAAAGATTGTTCAAATGATGTCCCAGGGGTCAAAACTGGACCTGTCCTGGGGTCACATTGTTTATATAGACTTAAATAGCCAAATGACTTTAAAATCACCTGAACCGCAGTGTTTTCGTATTTGATATGTAACATTGTATTGTGGTCCTCTACAAAGATTGTTCAAATTATGCCCCTGGGGTAAACAGTGGCCATGACACGGGGCGTCACATGATTTATATAGACTTATATGGCAAGTGGGCCTTAAAAATCTTCCTTGTTGAAACCGTAAGGCCCAGAGATTTTATGTTTTGCATGAAACATTGTGGAGTGGTCCTCTACAAAGAATGTTCAAATGATGTCCCTGGGGGTCACATGGTTTATATACATTTAAATAGCAAAATGACTTGAAAAATCTCCTCTTAAACCGCAAGGCCCAGTGGAATCATATTGGTCATCATATTGTAACATTGAAAAGCGGTCCACTACAAATATTGTTCAAATTATGCCCCTAGGGTACAAGGTGGCCATGCCCTGTGGGTCACATGGTTTATGTATACTAAAAAAACATCTGACACTCCAAAGGCCCAGACCTTTATACTCAGGTAAGGCGTTTAGTGCCATTTTTCCCTCTTGTTATTAGCCATTATGATGCCTTAAACTCAGGTGAGCGACCTAGGGCCATCATGGCCCTCTTGTTTGTGTAATTTGTTGGTAGTGTGGTGTGTAGAAACAAAAATTCTAACAAGAAACACGCAGAGTTTTCTATAGAAAAAGAAGAAAATTTCCATTGTTCAATAATAGACAATTCGAAAAAGTAGTTTCGTAACTGTAAATATAGTTCGCATTGTAATTGTAGAATAGATTGTCAGGTCATGTTAGAATCTAATAATCGCTGTATCATTGCTTACGGGTATCTGTAAATAAACAAAAATTGAGGCGTATTGTGGGAAAACGGTACTTAATGCATGTGCGTAGTGTCGTCCCGCATTAGCCTGTGCAGTCTTCACAGGCTAATCCGGGACGGCACTTTCCGTCTACAGTGGATTTATGTTTAGAAGAGACCTCCTTGAAATAGAAAATACCATAAAAGCGGAAAGTGCCGTCCTGGATTAGCACAGGCTAATCCGGGACTACACTTTACGCACATGCATTATGACCGGTTTTCTCATGATGCGCCACAATTGTTCATTCTGATGTGTGTATATTAAACCACTAGTCCTAATGCCCTCATGGTTTAATTCACATGTACCAGATCTTAAAATCGAACAATTATTTCTTTAATAAATGATTGGCAGTATATACAAACGCCTCAAATTTATAAGTATATAAAGGATATTTGTTGATTGTGGTGTATGATCAAATTTTATTTCACAAATGGCTATAGAAAAAAATATATGCCACTCGTGAAAATATAATTTTCTATGACAAGTGTAATAGAATTCGATCGTTCATTGAAATTGATCAATCTTCGTTTTATTTAATGCGTTTGGACAGTAAATAAGTAAAATTGCGTGAGATATGCTTAAGCGTCACAAGTGTACTTTGACATCATAATACACATATGCAGTTATTTTTGGTTTTCATGATCCCGAATGATGCAGGTTTGGAGATACAATGTACACGTATTAGTAACCAGGTGTCATACCCACAAAGCTCCCAGTAACCAGGGTCATATCCACAAAGCTCCTAGTAACCAGGGATCATATCCACAAAGCTCCTAGTAACCAGGGCACATATCCACAAAGCTCCTAGTAACCAGGGCTCATATCCACAAAGCTCCCAGAACCAGGGCTCATATCCACAAAGCTCCTAGTAACCAGGGGTTATATCCACAGAGCTCCTTGTAACCAGGGCTCATATCCACAAAGCTCCCAGAACCAGGGCTCATATCCACAAAGCTCCCAGTAACCAGGGGTCCTTTCCACAAAGCTCCCATTAACCAGGGGTCATATCCACAAAGCTCCCAGTATCCAGGGGTCATATCCACAAAGCTCCTAGTAACCAGGGCTCATATCCACAAAGCTCCCATTAACCAGGGTTCATATCCACAAAGCTCCCAGTAACCAGGGGTCATAGCCACAAAGCTCCCAGTAACCAGGGTCATATCCACAAAGCTCTTAGTAACCAGGGGTCATATCCACAAAGCTCCCAGTAACCAGGGCTCATATCCACAAAGCTCCCAGTAACCAGGGGTCATATCCACAAAGCTCCTAGTAAACAGGGCTCATATCCATAAAGCTCCTAGTAGTCAGGGCTGATATCCACAAAGCTCCCAGTAACCAGGGTCATTTCCACAAAGCTCCTTGTAACTAGGGGTCATATCCACAACACTCCAAGTAACCAGGGGTCATATCCACAAAGCTCCCAGTAACCAGAGGTCATGTCCACAAAGCTCCCAGTAACCAGGGGTCATATCCACAAAGCTCCTAGTAACCAGGGGCCATATCCACAAAGCTCCTAGAAACCAGAGGCCATATCCACAAAGCTCCTAGTAACCAGAGGTCATATCCACAAAACACCTAGTAACCAGAGGTCATATCTACAAAGCTCCTAGTAACCAGGGCTCATATCCACAAAGCTCCTTGTAACCAGGGGTCATATCCACAAAGCTCCTAGTAACCAGGGGTCATATCCACAAAGCTCCTTATAACCAGGGTTCATATCCACAAAGCTCCTAGTAACCAGGGGTCATATCCACAAAGCTCCTAGTAACCAGGGGTCATATCCGCAAAGCTCCTAGTAACCAGGGTCATCCACAGAGCTCCCAGTAACCAGAGGTCATATCCACAAAGCTCCTAGTAACCAGGGGTCATATCCACAAAGCTCCCAGTAACCAGGGGTGATATCCACAAAGCTCCCAGTAACCAGGGGTCATATCCACAAAACTCCAGTAACCAGGGGTCATATCCACAAAGCTTCCAGTAACCAGGGGTGATATCCACAAAGCTCCCAGTAAACAGGGCTCATATCCACAAAGCTCCTAGTAACCAGAGGTCATATCCACAAAGCTCCCAGTAACCAGGGTTTATATCCACAAAGCTCCTAGTAACCGGGTGTCATATCCACAGAGCTCCTAGTAACCAGAGGTCATATCCATAAAGCTCCCAGTAACCAGGGGTCATATCCACAAAGCTCCCAGGAACCAGGGGCCATATCCACAAAGCTCGCAGTAACCAGGGGTCATATCCACAAAGCTCCCAGTAACCAGGGTCATATCAGCAACGCTCCCAGTAACCAGAGGTCATATCCTTAAAGCTCCTAGTAATCAGGGGTCATATCCACAAAGCTCCTAGTAAACATGGGTGATATCCACAAAGCTCCCAGTAACCCGGGCTCATATCCACAGTGCTGCCAGTAACCAGAGGTCATATCCACAAAGCTCCTAGTAATCAGGGGTCATATCCACAAGCTCCCAGTAACCAGAGGACATATCCACAAAGCTCCCAGTAACCAGGGGTCAGAGCCACAAAGCTCCCAGTAACCTAAGGTCATATCCACAAAGCTCCCAGTAACCAGGGGTCATATCCACAAAGGTCCCAGTAATCAGGGGTCATATCCACAAAGCTCCCTTTAACCAGGGTTCATATCCACAAAGCTCCTAGTAACCTGGTTTCATATCCACAAAGCTCCTAGTAACCAGGGATCATATCCACAAAGCTCCTTGTAACCAGGGGTCATATCCACAAAGCTCCTAGTAGTCAGGGCTTATATCCACAAAGCTCCTAGTATCCAGGGGTCATATCCACAAAGCTCCCAGTAACCACAGGTCATGTCCACAAAGCTCCCAGTAACCAGAGGTCATGTCCACAAAGCTCCCAGTAACCAGGGGTCATATCCACAAAGCTCCCAGTAACCAGAGGTCATGTCCACAAAGCTCCTAGTAACCAGGGGTCATATCCACAAAGCTCCCAGTAACCACAGGTCATGTCCACAAAGCTCCCAGTAACCAGAGGTCATGTCCACAAAGCTCCCAGTAATCAGGGGTCATATCCACAAAGCTCCCAGTAACCAGAGGTCATGTCCACAAAGCTCCCAGTAACCAGAGGTCATGTCCACAAAGCTCCCAGTAACCAGGGTTCATATCCACAAAGCTCCTAGTAACCAGGGGTCATATCCACAAAGCTCCCAGTAACCAGAGGTCATGTCCACAATGCTCCCAGTAATCAGGGTTCATATCCACAAAGCTCCTAGTAACCAGAGGTCATATCCACAAAGTTCCTAGTAACCAGGGTTCATATCCACAAAGCTCCCAGTAACCAGGGGTCATATCCACAAAGCTCCAAAGGAAAATCTGGTCATATTTCAACTTAAATTGTCCTTATGAAAATTAGTGTTTTATATTTGAAAGATGGTAAAATAATAAGTATTGGTTTATTTCTTTTACCCGATTAAACCATTTAAGACAAACTAAGCTTGAAATGAATTAGCCAGAGAATTATGGAATTTTATGATTTTTAAGAAATTTACTCAAGTTTTCACTAAGGAACTTTGTGGATGTATTTTTTTTTAGTGTGGCCTTTTTTTTCAATCGAAAATATTATTGAGGGTGCATATACAGTGAACGTTGTGTAGTAGGTAAATTAACATTTGGTTTATTTTAAATAAACTTACTTTGTCGATCTCTTACGGCCAGTCTGCAACATGCGCATTGTAAAATTATATGTCATGATATATTTGCCTTCAAGTTATTCTGTAAGTTTAGTAAACCCAGACATAATAACCTTATATACAGACTTGATGGCTATTAGCATGAAGTCCACATTTGGTACAATGATGCAGTCCGCACAGGCTAATCCAGGACGACACTTTCCGCCTACAGTGGATTTATGTTTAGAAGACTTCCTTGAAACAGAAAATACCATAAAAGTGGAAGGTGCTGTCCTGGATTAGCCTGTGCGGACTGCACAGGCTAATCCGGGACGACACTTTATGCACATGCATTAAGTCCGCTTTTCTCACGACGCGCAACATATCAATTCAAAGGTACATCATCGGAATATGCAGTGAAAAGGAAAATGTACTAACATTAAAAAAAAAACATAATATTATCTTAAATAGTGTACACGTTTAGCTAATATTATGTTAAGAGGATGTAAATAGACAAACAGACCCAAAAGGCACCAATAGAGATTGGAATTCACACTTAAAATGGATAGATTTAAGTCTTATGTAACTGGTTTGCATAGTGATTAGTGTGTGGAATTTACCAGATCACAGACAATGTAGAGCATGGCTCTTGAAATAAACATTCAAAGTAAATAACGTGTGTTCGAATTTACCAGATCACAGACAATGTCGAGCATGGCTCTTGAAATAAACATTCAAAGTAAATAACGTGTGTTCAACAATTATGGTAAGAACTTCCTGCATGAATTTGACATATGTTGATGAACATGCAGGGCATATCAATATGAACAAAATCACAAATGTTTCTGTAAGCTTCATTACAAACAACTAAAGGTATAACAAGAAAGTACATGTAATTTGTACATAATTATACATAATATAAAACATTAAAAACATTCTGATATTGCAGAATTATGTTTATATAAAAAAAGTTACTATTTATCACAGACGATGGTTTTAAAAAGTTAGTCACCTGTCACCTTTCCCATGTTAAAAAAGTTATTTCATTGCAAAAACGTAGTTATAGTTATATTTGCCATTGTTTTATAGACAGGTCTACACTGAAATACAGGCCATAAGCAGCAACATTCTACCAAGCAATTTAGCATAGCAGCTAGTTACAGAATAATACAAATGAATAACAAGGAAGCAAGAAAAGAAAAAAACAAGCAAATAAATAATATGTGCAAACAATATTTATTAATATTATTTATGCTTGAAACAATAATAAAATGGAACAATACAAATTTCAGATCTGAATCATATTTTCAGACACTACTTGCAACAAGAGCTGACGGAGGACAGCGCGCTCGACTTTGCTTGTACTTGTCAGAGAAACTGGCATTTTTTTCTAAAACAAACTGTTTGGATAGTGGGATCAATTAAACAGAGTTAATTTCGTTATCTATTTACTGAGTGGAAAGCATTTTTCTAGTTTTCAAAACAGTGACCTTGACCCCACCCAACCCCATATGCAATCTCATGCAATGTCTCGCTATACGGTATCTATAAATTGTGTTTCATTAAAATATTTCAATTTGTTCTCGAGTTATTGAGCAGAAACTGTTGTTTCTATTTTTAGTAACAGTGACCCCACCCAACCCGCCCCAAATGCAATCCCAACTAAAGTATTGCTTTAGGGTATCTATGTATAAAGATTCATTCTCACGTTAGAGAGTGGAAATCAAAAGTTGACGCCTCCACTCCACCTGTGGGAATGTAAAATTTCAAAGTGTAAAAAGGCCCATAATTGTGACAAATTTAAAACTGTAATAAAAATTGGCCTATGGGTTCATTTAAATATAGGGAATAAGTGTTTTAAATTTGAATGAAATCTCTCAAGCCATGCCTGAGAAACTAGCTTACTGAAAAACTTGAACATATCCCGGACGCCAACGCCAGTAGAACAGCTGTCCATCTCTTTGAAAAGTCAAGCTTAAAACGTATACTATGCAAGATACAAGCAATGTGAAATCTGCCTAAACAGAACAATTATTCAAGCCCTATGACCAATGAAGTTCTCAATGTAAAACATTAAGTATCATCTACCAATGAAATCGCTTGTTACATAACGGTTTTAATTTTCATTGGCCAATATAAGTGAAAGACCAAGTTTAAGAAAGTTGGTAATAATGAGGCCAGACAGTGTCAATTATTTAAGATTTCCTGGGGATTTGATATACTTAATACTCATGTTATGTAAAATGTGTTCTTCTGTTGTTGCTTTTTTTCACATATTACCTTAGCTAAAATGTGTGCACACTGATAGGCATAAATTGAACGCCACCTCTCAAGAAACTATATAATATTTTGTTTCAACAAACAAGTAAACTGACCTTTCCAGTTTTCGCCACTAAAAATTTAAACCCCTCCCCTGCTATTGTTAATAAGATTAAATTCCATTCACCAGTTCTCACAAATACTTCACAACCTTTACCATGTGCTCTGTTGTGAAAATAGATTAATCACTAAACGTGATATTCACGTGCAATGACTGAATTAAAGAAATAGATTAATTTGCATTTCACTGACATTTATGGAAGCGTCTTGGTAAAAGCATACACATTAAAATGCTTTTTTTAAACAGTAATTTTATATGCCTTAAACGTGCGACAACAACCAATAAAAACAAGTTACCATTCCACTCAATTGGCTGTTAACTGCGTATGTTTTCTGCAATGGTGTTTACAACCAATGGGAAAGCCAGGTCACAACTGACCAGACATTTAGTTCAGTTTATTAATTATTTTGTTTAATCGGTCTTCATTGAAACTGATTCTTAGAAGAACATTGGGACCAAAACATCAATTTGTTTTAGGCAGGTGCAAAAAGTATATATTCAAAACAAAAATTCATTAACAACAGGGCAGAGCTAACAACAGGGCAGAGCTACTTATAAGGCCAAAAAAAAATAAGTTGTGTGTTTCTTGTAATCAGGATTGATTTTTCTTTTTAAACTGTTTTACTGACACATTTCGGTAAAAAAAACATTGAAAATTATCACAAATCTGACAAATACGGATTTCATGAAAAACAATCGTCACTAAAAACCTCAGGAGGTTCATAAAGTTTCATCACTCTAGCAATAATAATTTTCGAGTCTCTTCTAATCATAACTGCACTGTAGGCGGAAAGTGCCGCCCGGATTAGCCTGTGCGGACTGCACAGGCTACTCCGGGACGACACTTTACGCACATGCATTAAGTCCGGTTTTCTCACGACGCGCCACAAATTTAGCTTTTGTCACTTCAGATTTGGGAATTATTTTCCATTGCAATTGAAAAACAAGATTCTGTGTTTGATAAACACACATGCCCCCGGTTGGGCTATCCAGCACCAACCGGGGGCATGTGTGTTTATCATTAAAAATTAATGAGTTAAAATAATCATCCAGCATTAGGCAGAATGGTCCCTATTTGCTTATATACTGGAGCTAGGTGGCTTTTGATAGTTTCCAAACTCTGGCCCCAGATCAAGCAAGCATTTCTTGGACTCATCCTGGCTGTAGTCTTCGTCGACCTGAATGTAGAAGTTGTCTCCCTTGTAGTTACTTCCCTTGGCAGAGTTGCTTCCCTTTGAATGGTGGTATGGGCTAGAGCCAAGCAGAGTTACGGGTCTTGCTGGTCTGGCAGTTAGATGTTTGAGGGCATACACCAGCAAGGCGAGGATCAAGACGCCAATTACCACACCTGCAATAGATTTTAAATATAAATAATACTTGCAAATGCAGTATTTTTACTTATATCAGGTGTTTGGGAATCATAGTATGCACTTTTACATTTGCTGTCAAGTTGTCCGTGGACAAGTACAATTTTGGTGAGTACAAAAGTAATAATGTAAAAGTTAGGCATTAATTATTATATTACTATATAATTTATCAACTTTATTTTAATAAATTTAAATGACAAATTGTATTGGGAACGCCCAGAAGCAAAACTGTATTTCTTTATTTTGAGAAGACTTTTGCTTGCAGACAAGTTAATTTTTCAACAAACTTGTCTGTGGTCAAAAAAAATATTTTGATATGTCCACACCCCTGATAAAATCTTGGAAAATGCAGAATTTTAACTATAAAGGACACAGAAACATCTACAAAATTTTAACAACAAATTATAATTAGAAATAAAATATTGTATTACAAAAACAATGGTAATATTGAAATATTTTACCAATAAATAACACTAAAACAAACCTCATACGTAAAATCAGGAAATAAATTGAGTGATTGGGTTGCAATTTTTAACAAAGTGAATTTAGGCATTTATAAATAAACAATATAAATACATCCTGCCTGTTGAAAAATTATGACTTTAAATCTTACATACCAATTACATATACTGCAATTGTTACGAAACTTGACTTCGATGGAAATTCTCCAAAGCACACTGCAATTTCAGGCGTGTTTTGCATCGTCGAAGATGGGTCAGTCCCCGTGTTGACCACTTCCGATGCTTGCCTACTGGTGTCATCTTTGTGGGCGGAGTATGTGGTCCTAGCAGACGACCAATCACTGGGGGCTGGTTTGGACACAGAGGTTGTAGTCTGCTTGAAAGTACTGCCTGCTCCGTTCTGAAACGTTGAAAAATGTGTACATTTTAACAAGTATACGGGTTGCACATATTTTTGTGTTTCTGATATTTTTATTTCTCTTCAATGGAATAGAGAATGTGAAACCAGATGGCTTGTTGTGCAAAACTTGAGACACATTTTAGTTGTGTCTTGAATGAAAAGAAAGCATAAAAGCTTAAAGGTGGGAATCCGATCATGATATCCGAAGTTTACACAGTACCAAACTAGACCTGTGTCTGAAGGACACGGAAGCCCCCACATTCCGCTGTTTGTAACAAAACTCTGCTGATGTCGGAAAAAATGCACCAAAATAGCCAGGTGCAAAAGTTCAGATGCTGAGAAATATGTTTATAAAGTTTTATTAGTCTAGCAGTAATACTTTTTGAGTTACGCTCTACACAAGTCCAAAAATGTCATTTTTTGCTAAAAAACGGCCATAACTATGCTGATGTCTGAAAAAACTGCACCAAAATATCCAGGTGCACAAGTTCACATGCTGATTCATAAAGTTTCATCACTCTAGCAATAATAATTTTTGAGTTACATGCGAACAAGTCCAAATATGTCATTTTTTGCTAACAAGAGGGCCATAAGGCACTAGGTTGCTCACCTGAGGGGCTAAGGAATTAAACTGTTTTAAGCAAGTTACATGAAGATAAGGCTAAAAATGTGGCCTCTTAGATTCTTCGCAAGCTTGTTTTTTTCAATTTGGCTTGGTGACCTAGTATTTTACCACATGTGACCTGGGTTCTAACTTGTCCGATGTATCATTGTGACAACACAACTGTTCTGAGAAAGTTGCATGATGATTGGAATACAAATGAAGCCTCTAGAGTGTTCACAAGCTTTAAAAATTTTCAATTAACCTGGCGGCCATGTTTTTCAAAGGATCGGAACCATTTCCTTACTCGGCCAAGATACTATATGAACAAATGTTCTGAGCAAGTTTCATGTTGACTGGGCAAAAAATGTGACTTCCAGAGTAATCACGTTTTTTCTATAGCTATATAAGGTATACTGCCACCCCCCATCCCCCTGGCGGCCATGTTTTTCTACGGACCGGATTTTTTTTGCGAACTTGGCCGAGAACAACAAGGATCCGAGCAAGTTTGATGTTGATTGGGCAAAAACTGTAACTTCTAGAGTGTTGACAAGCTTTTCCTAATAGCCATACAAGGAAAACTGACTCCCCCCGCCCGCCCGGCGGCCATGTTTTTCAACGGACCCGAACCATTTTCCAACTTAGTCAAGATATCATAAGAACAAAGGTTCTAAGCAAGTTTCGTGTTCATGGGGCAAAAAATAAGACTTCTAGAGTGTTCACAAGCTTTTCCTTCATATAGCCATGTAAGGAAAGCTGCCCCCCCCCCCCCCCGGCAGCCATGTTTTTCAACGGACCGGTACCATTTTCGAACTCAGGCGAAATATCATAAGATCAAAGGTTCTGGGCAAGTTTCATGTTGATAGGGCAAAAAATGTGACTTCTGGTGTGTTCACAAGCTTTTCTATAGCCTTATAAGGAAACTGCCTCCCCCCACACCCTCTGGCGGCCATGTTTTTCAACAGACCGGTAGAAAAATTTTCAAACTGGGCCGAGATATCATAAGAACAAAGGTTGTGAGCAAGTTTCATGTTGATTGGGAAAAAAATGAGCCTTCTAGAGTTTTCACAAGCTTTTTCTATAGCCATATTAGGAAAACTGCCCAGCCCCCTGTCGGTCATGTTTTTCAATGGTTGTGAGGAAGTTATTATGTCATGGTTGAATGTGATTTTCAAGGCAAATATTTTACTTTTATAGACTTTAAAAACAACTTTGCAAGGGTCATCTATCAGCCACTTAAACATTTGGGACCAGTTCATGTGTTATTTTTACATAAAATTAACTGAAATATTGAAGACAAAATATTATCGTTACAAAATAATCAGTAGCCTTCACTGTTAAAAACAAATAAGTGCAACACAATTACCAAAACATCACTGAATAAAGTAAGAATTGGATGCTTAGATTGGCAGATTTCTAGAAATTGAGAAGCGATTCCTAACACTGCCAAATACATGAAAGCTGTCTTATAATTTCTTCAAATAACTAAACTTGTCTGCAATAGTACTCTGCCTAAGAACTTAGCACAACAATGTGCATGTGCAATTTTAATTATAGAATGATGATTGGTCACTGTAAAGTCCACATGTGTCCCCTATCACTTTGGCAGCTTTGTCTTGGTTTAAAACTTGTATGGAGGTGTCTTGCTTTGTGAAAAACGTCATCATTTGCAAAAGGCCCAGTAAACTCAACATTTTTGTTTACGTTTTCGACTACTATATGTCTGTAGTCTACATTTATGTGATGACATTGCACTTTCACCCCTGTAGAAAAATTATTTGTTTTAACAAAACATTGATAATTTACTTGACTTCAAATCATTTCAATCTTAATATCTTATATATCACAATAAACTGTAGTTCTGTTTGAATGAACACTGTTTTCTGTGTTTACCCATCAAGATTATTTTCACTGGGTGCCACAATTTGCAATTATATAACGTAGTACACAAGGCCTCGATTCCTACCCAAATTACAACGTAACTACAGCGTATTCTTACTTCCGCGTGGACAAACATTGTGTTTGCAAAAAAAAAAATCAACGCTAGTCTTGTATTTTTTCGTGTACTTATACTTCGATCATCGCAAATGTAAATCCAAGGCTGTTTTCTAAAATTCAAGGACTTTGTGTCAAATTCAAGTACCATTTGGGCATTTTTTCAAGGCTCTACCCAATTTAAGAACTTTTCAAGAGCAACTACGTTTTTAAGGACTTTTCAAGACCAGTGTGAACCCTGTATGTTGATTGGGCAAAAAATGTGACTTCTAGAGTGTTTGCAAGCTTTTTCTATAGCCACACAAGGAAAACTGCCCCACCCCCTGGCGGCAATGTTTTTCAACAAATTGGAACCATTTTCGAACTCGGCCGAGATATCATTACAACAAATGTTATGAGCAAGTTTCATGTTGATTGGGCAAAAAATGTGACTTCTAGTGTTCACAAGCTTTTTCTTCAATTTGACCTAGTGACCTAGTTTCTGATTGCACGTGACCCAGTTTCGAACTTGGCCGAGATATCATGGGGACAAATGTTCTGACCAAGTTTCAAGAAGATTGGCCAATAAATTTGGCCTCTAGAGTGTTCACAAGTAAATGTTGACAACGGACGATGGACAAAAGGAGATCACAAAAGCTCATCATGAGCACGATGTGCTCAGGTGAGCTAAAAACAAGAGGGCCATAAGGCCCTAAGTCTCTCCCCTGAGGGGCTAAGAAACTGTTGTTCTGTGCAAGTTTCATGAAAATTCACCTAAAAATGTGGCCTCCAGAGTGTTCACAAGCTTTCTTTTTTCAATTTGGCCTGGTGACCTAGTTTTCTGGTTTTGAACGTGTCCCAGATATCATTTGGACAAATGTTCTGAGCAAGTTTGATGATGATTAGGCCATAAATGTGGCATCTAGAGTATTCACAAGCTTTCTTTGCTATTTTTCCTGGTGACCCTAGTTTTTGAACCGACATGAGCTTGTTTTGAACTTGTTCGAGATATCATTTAAACAAATGTTCTGAGCAAGTTTCAAGAATATTGTGCAAAAAATGTGCCTTCTTGAGTGTTTACAAGCTTTTTCTTCAATTTGCCTTAGTGACCTAGTTTTTTAACCCACATGACCCAGTTTTGAACTCGTCCGAGATATTATTAAAACAAATGTTCTGGGTGAGTTTCAAGACGATTGGGTAAAAAATATGACTTCAAGAGTGTTCACAAGCTTTTATTCAATTTGATCTAGTGACCTAGTTTTTGACCCCACATGAAGCATTTTGGAACTCAGCCGAGATATCATAAAAATAAATGTTCTGAGCAAGTTTCATGTTGATTTGGCAAAAAATGTGACTCCTAGAGTGTTCACAAGCTTTTTCTATAGCCGTATAAGGAAAACTGCCCAGCCCCCTGGTGGCCATGTTTTTCAATGGAGCGGAACCATTTTTGAACTCGGCTGAGATATCAAAAACAAATGTTCAGAGCAAGTTTCATGTTGATTGGGCAAAAAATGTGACTTATAGAGTGTTAACAAGCTTTTTCTTCAATTTAACCTATTGACCTAGTATTTGACCCCACATGACCCAGATTCGAATTCGGCCCAGATATCATTGGAACAAATGTTCTGACCAAGTTTCATAAAGATTGGGCAAAAAATGTGACTTCTAGAGTTTTCACAAGCTTTCCTATAGCCATATTAGGAAAACTGCTCCCCCCCCTGGGGGCCATGTTTTTCTACCGGACCGGAACCATTTTTGAACTCGGCAGAGATATCATCAGAACAAAGGTTTTGAGCAAGTTGCATGTTGATTGGGCACAAAATGTGACTTCTAGAGTGTTCACAAGCTTTTCCTATAGCAATATAAGAAAAACCGACTCCCCGCCCCCTGGCGGCCATGTTTTTCAACGGAGTGGAACATTTTCGAACTCGACCGAAATATCATAAGAACAAAGGTTCTGAGCAAGTTTTATGTTGATTGGGCACAAAATGTGACTTCTAGAGTGTTCACAAGCTTTTTCTATAGCCATATAAGGAAAACTGCCCCACCCCCTGGTGGCCATGTTTTTCAACGGACCGGAAACATTTTCGAACTCATCCGAGATATTATTAGAACAAATGTTCTGAGCAAGTTTCATGTTGATTGGGCAAAAAATGTGACTTCTAGTGTTCACACATTTTTTCTTCAATTTGACCTAGTGACCTAGTTTTTGACCCCACATGAGTCAGTTACATACATGGCCGAGATATCATTGGGACAAATGTTCTGACCAAGTTTCATGAAGATTGGCCAATAAATGTGACCTCTAGAGTGTTCACAAGGTAAATGTGATGCCGCACGACACACGACAGACGACGTTGTGCTCAGGTGAGCTAAAAAAGGGCCATAACTCCGCTGATGTTGGAACAAACTGCACCAAAATACCTAGGTTTCCAAAGTTCACATGCTTAATAATATGTGTATAAAGTTTCATCACTCTAACAGGAAGACTTTTTGAGCTACGCGCGACACAAGTCCAAAAATGTCTTTTTTGTTTAAAACAAGAGCCATGTCGGAAAAAACTGCACCAAAATACCCAGGTGCACAAGAACCGATGCAGATGAATATGCTTATAAAGTTTCATCACTCTAGCAGTTATACTTTTTGAGTTATACGCGACACAAAAATCCAACAGACGCACAGGACGGACGGACAAGGGCAAATCTATATGCCCCCCTCTAAAGTGGGGGCATCAAAAAAATAATGAAATTGTTTTAAAACAATTAATCAAATTTTAAAAATCAATCATTCTTTTTCAACTGAGGGACAACATTAACATGTGCTACCTAAAACACAGGAAACTATGGCCACATCCATAAAGCTGCGATGAAAATCGTAACTTACATAATATTTACGTGAAAAATTCAAATAAATTTTCCTTGTATAAATCAATATTTCATATTCGAAATATGATACACTTAGAAGCTTGTTTGTTCGTTTGTTGAGATTTTTCGCCGTATCTAACAGTATTTTAGTCATATAACGGTGGTCAGTTAACCTACTCACACTTCCTGGGCAAGCTTAGCCAAGGTTAACCAGTACTAGTGCACGTACTTATGCCAGAAACTGACATCAGATGTAGGGGGGAAATGGCCGTAGAATAATTTCATGACCAATCCCACACAAGTTATGTGGCCAGGCTGAGGAGCGAACTCATGAATCCCTTATTGCAAGTCCTGCGCTCTACCGAGCTAGTAACATTAATTTAGCCAGCCGCAGTCTTAACAAACACCATGATTTAAAGAAATTTACTAAGAAGCTTTGTGGAAATGGGCCCAGGTTTTACCTGTTTAGTCTGTAGGCCCGCAAAATTGGAGGGGTGAAATATGACACTGCTGGCAGCCCCTTCTCCCACATGAACAGAGACGGATTGTGATTCATACCTGAAAATACATCAGTGTTCAACACAGATCGTTAATTAGTTAACATCAAAATAAGGAAACTACAACAAACAAGAGGGCAATGATGGCCAATACGCTCACCTGAGTACTGGCAATGACAGAGACCAGATCTGGTATCTGAAGGACAAAATGACTCAAATCAGACAACCTTATCTGGCCAATACGCTCACCTGAGTACTGGCAATGACAGAGACCAGATCTGGTATCTGAAGGACAAAATAACTCAAATCAGACAACCTTATCTGGCAATCAACGGGTGCAATACAGTCTGTCCGGCCTTTTTCCGTAGCTAACCTGGCAACCTACAGGCGCTATACAGTCTCATGCCTGTCCGGCCTACTTCTGTTATTTACCTGGCAATTAAAAGGCGCAATACAGATGCATTTACGGTCGAAACTATTGGGACCAAGATGAACAGAGAATAATCTAGGATTTACTATCTATGAGTCTTCAGACTCTCCAGTTTCAAAACAATGAGTCACTGCCAAAAACCAATGAGTCACACTTGAAAAGCTATGAGTCAAATTTCTATTATAAGTCACCATTAAAGACAAACAAGGGACTTTTCTACTAGTTAGACGGTCGGCGTAGCCGAGCATCATTAGAGCTGTTAACTGCCAGCGTGTATTGCAAAAAGACATGGCACCCCAGAACACAGCACAAACAAAATAGTTCATGTCTGTTATGCTCTATTTGGAAAATGACAGTAGAAATATGGCTTTGCGTAGAATCCAGTTTATAAACTACCACACATTTTAACGGCATGACGCAGCAAAATAACGACATCATATTTACAAGATTAAAACTCTCCAATCTGCGAAGAGATCTATGTGTTTATTCATACATATGTTCATTCATAGATATTTGATTCACACTACTTTTTACGCGACGCTAGTTGCGTGTGATTTAAGCAGGTGGGATTCTCGGCAAAATCTATAGAGCGTGTAAGTATTTTGTACCTTATGGTGCAACATTGTATTATTCTGTTTTTGATGGCATTATTCCTTACTCATTATTTTCATTTGAACATTATTAACCTTGGTTTGGCGTAATTTCCGGTTGCTATAAATCGCTATATCGGTGCATTAAGTTTAACGATATTAAACGAAAGTCACCAGTGTTTATATTAGCAAATATATAGTTAATCCTATGTTTTTAGTAATTGAAAGAAATGCATATACTTGCCCCATTACGTATATGCTTATTCCCAATAAAAGTGGCAAAACGTCTCAGGGTCCCAGGGCGAAACTTTTTCGGGGCGAATGATCCCGTTACCGTTTACAGTTGCTTACGTCATTAAGAATGTCAATAATAATATTTCTAAAAAAACAATGCGACATAAATGCGAAATAGTTACTGTGCATGTCAAGATTGGATGCAAATAAAGTCTATATGTTGGAAAAAGGCATTTTTGCATTTTTTGTTGCATGAAAAAGGGGCAATAATTCTAGTGTCACTGGTGCGATCTGGCTCAATCACAATCCTGTTTGAGATTTTATGGTCATACACAAACTGTACAAGTATGGTCATGATTGGATAAAAAATGAAGTCTCTATCGACTATCGTGAGAACGAACAAATTGTTCACAGCATACAATTGACGACGGACGCCACAGGAGAGGTCCCCGATACCAACAGTTCACCGAGGACATGGCATATGCTTGATGACAGACGATGCAGGAGAGGTCCCCTATATCAACAGCTCACCGAGCACTTCGTGTTCAGGTGAGCTAAAAATCAACAAACTCTGACATAACTGTATTTAAAATCTAATTATTATTTTAAATAAGTAAAAGCATCCGAGTTTGAGCTTTTGGGACATTTGTTTTTGAATATTTTTAGACGATACTCACCTATTTAATAGGGTAATCTATTTATATGATTATTGAAACTACATAATTTTATTTTCAGTTAAGACTTGTAGTAAGAGACTGCATGTGTAGTTTAAATGCAAGCAACACCAGATTTGACCACAAAACTTATTTTGGCAAATTTACGGGGTTTTAAGTATTGGGCCGAACTAGTTTTAACTTCTAAAAGACCCAGGTTGCATCTGAAACTGGGCGTATCCTCTATCTTGCACTATCCCCCGTAAACAAAACTAACAAGTCTTCTGGGGGGCAATGGCCATATGGGAGAGAATACCGGTGCACTCGATTCCCCACATGTACGCAACATCATATTTAATGTAATTTTGTTGCGACTTGATCAAACTTTATTTTAATAAGTTTACTTTTCATTGTACATCTATAAGTGCATAAATGAAATAAAACATTGCCTGCAGCACTGTTCATCTGGAACCAAATCAGCCAAAAACATTCAAGATTCCAAAACGAACGTTTGGTCAGAAAAATCCTGTTCAGAGATGTTTTCAATGTAACTGGTTCTAATCACGGCTGTGGCTTCATTATGATGAAATAAAAAATTATTTTATATTGTCAGTGTTCTTTGTTGTACTACGAGTCTACGACAGTTAATATGACGGTTAAATTTAAGAGTGGTTATTTACATATTCGATGTTTGAAATTAAACCAAACAAAAGCAGTGTGAAGCGCACCAGCAAATCCATTCGTGTAACTCAACCAGTATTGGAAAAAAAAGGACAGCCAACAGAAACATTTCATATGCAAATATCTTGAACATTTATGAATGGTTATGGCTGCTATGATAAAACTAAAATATAAGACAACAATACTGACGATGACGCCAAACACGATAACTGCCGAAAAAGAAGGAGAGGTTAATCTAAAAATGGCTTGCAAAAGGGTTAAAACAGTCTGAGATATGCTGGAAAGCGCTCTTATGTGTGTTTCCACAATCAAAACTTTTCCAGGGTGGGCATGCCCCCAGAACCCCCCTCCCCATAGATTTTTTCCACATACACTTTGGCCGGACCACTTTAAAATTGCTGGTGAAAGTCTGTTACCAAGCTCATGAATTTTTATCGGGACTAATGCCAAGAATAAATCTTACTCGCCATCTGTAATCTTGCGGTATCACTATTCTCACGGTATTTGCATAACTCCGCCTACTGTGTGTTTACATCCGTCATCTGATATTGATATTGCATATCCAAGTTTAAAACATATTTTTCCATCACCATGAGCTCTGTTTGGGTAAGTAATATAATTATTTCAATAAATATTATATATTTGATTACAAATGTAAATTAATTCAGCCGTTTTAATTCAACATTTTCCGCAAATCACTTGTTTACAAAATTCATCTGCTAAGACCCTTTACAAGGCTTATAAATTATGCAAATAAGCTATGAGCTTACAGTCTGCCAATAGTTGAACACCCAAAAATGTATGAAATCATTTATTTTTTTAAAAAGCAACAACAAATTTTGTAATGGTTCTGGTCTTGTCTGGTGTCAACTTGACAGTCTAGGTGTGACAAGGACAATATTTCTTTGAAAAAACTCAAGTTAAACAGAAGCAAAAGGCCTTACAATAAAATGAACCTTAACAGAGCCTTTCAAGCATGTTTGTGTAAAAAGCCTCGCGGTTTTATGGGGTGCCAGAGTGTACACTTAGGAATCGAACCACACATAATGTTGAGCTAAACTGTAGACCAGGGCCTGCAAGAATTTTCACTGAAGATGAGGAAAAAAAGCTAGTCGATCACATAATTTACATAGTGAATATTGGCTATGGCTACACAATCGGCGAATTTCAATAAATGGCTACTGAGTACGCGCTATCTATTGGCAAATATGTGAAAGCAAGAGATAGCCTCAGTCAAGGATGGCTTTATGGGCTTTTGAGCCGATGGAACGAACTAAAGGTTGTTTCGATGCAAAAAGTTTCTATTTGGTGGGCAAAGGCGGCATCGTCAGATACATTGGCTCAGTATTTTAATGAACTGAGTTCAATCATGGATGAAAACGAACTGTCCAACTGCCCGGAACGAATATACAACATTGGTGAAACCGGGTTTTCAGCACAGCACACTCCACCAAAAATAGTGTGTGCTAAAGATTGCAAACCACAGGCTGTGATCTTTGCCAGGACGAAAACGGTGACGATTATTGGCGGTGCAAATGCCGTCGGTAATCACATCCCACCATTTTATATCTTTCCAGGCAAGAGATGGAATGACGAACTACTAAGTGGCACATTAACCGGCTCAGCGGTTGAAATGTCTGAAAGCGGGTTTGTCAACAGGGGGGGTTTTGAAACCTATCTCAGAGAACACTTTGCAAAATATGCTGGCCTGACGAGAAGTTGTGACAATCCTAAAACCCTCGTACTTTATGACTTTATAACGGTCATAAGTCACACCTGTCATTAACCTTGACGAACCGGGCAGCAGATTACTCTGTTATACTGTTCGTATTGCCCCCGCATTCCAGCCACCTCACACAGCCCCTCGACGTAGGCGTCTATGGTCCGTTGAAGCATTATTACAATCAACAATGTCTTTTATTTCCAAAGAATCTTTGGATTTACATGTCGGAACAAACGTAAATTTCCTATTGTACCAAGGATTAATTACATAATAAGTAAATATATTGAAAATTTTGAAGATATGTCAAGTTTTGACAATAAAACTCAAGGACCTATATTACCAACTTACATAAAGAAAATAGTAACCACTCCTAAAGAAGAAAAACATACTTATAAAATATTAATCCAAAATAGCGACATTCCAACTAGTCAAACAAAATGGAACTCATAATTTTTTAATATTGACTGGAAAAACGTACATGCACTTGTGTTCAATATAACTAAGGATACATATATTAGATGGTTCCAGTGTAGAATAGTCCACAGAATCTTGGGAACAAAATCAACTATGTTCAAGATGAAAATGGCTGCTGACAATCTATGTACATTCTGTAACAATGAAGTAGAAAACATTACGCACTTGTTCTGGTACTGTCCATATACCCAAGAAATTGTGAAATTTGCTGTTGAGATTATTCATAGAAGTAGACCAAACTCACCTATTCAGCTGACATGTCAGGACCTAATACTTGGAATTACAAATCCAAAAATGAATGATTTAAACATTCTGTGCCTCGAAATTAAACGGTATATCTTTCAGTGTCAGAGGAAAAACAGAAGTCCTTCAAAATTTGGGCTTGTGAATAGTATGAAGCAAACGTTTGATATATATATAACTACAATAAAACAGACGAAGAATTGAGAGACTGGTCCCTTGTCAAAATATTTACAGACATCTCTTATAACGACACTATTCATCATAACACATAATATATATATTGTTTACCACACCAGTATTTTGTTAAGTCTGCATTATCAATGTATTATACACAATGCAATTTAGCACTCAGGTTATCCTGCTTATGTACAGTATTATATAGATAGAAGATATGCATGCTCACATCTATAACTTTATATAGAATGTTTGTGCAAGTTAGTATTTGCGTAAAATGTTTTGAAATATAAAACAGTATATATTGTATATGATTGTATGTTTACAACTGAATTTATATACACCTTTGCAATACAATTACACGAACTACTCTGTATATAACATGCATGTATGTATTATTCTATGATGAAAATAAAATTTTACAAAAAAAAAAAAAAAAAAAAAAAACAATGTAAGACCTACTTGCATGCAAACCCAGGTGTGTCCATTACCCGCTATGAAATCGCAAAACTTACGTATGTGCACAAGTTTTCTTGACTGAGAACGTAACATCTGCGTTCAGAAAGGCATCTTTCCATATAACAGAAACATCATAAGTCACACACAAACAGCCCCTTCCACCATATACTCAACAACAAGCGAGAAAACAAATGATCCGTCCACACCAGTCGCCACTCCAGAAACTCCGCAAGAAGCTCTGAAAAGACTATTTCAAAGGTAAAAATATCACCGCCCTCGTACAACGTTCTAAAAGAAAGTTTGTGCAGCCTATTAAAGTATTTGTCGGTAGTTTCGGCATGTAATGAGGCACATGTCACAACTAATACTTCAAAGCCGTCAACATCTAGAGACAGTATTTCAACAGGTGCTCCAATTAACAGATGCGACGAAGCGTCTTCCGTTGAAACCGATGATGGGTATGATGAAGACTCATTATGTCGTGTCTGTAGGAAGCGGTTCCCAACTAGTTATCGTCAATGCGATGTGTGCATGCATTCGGTTCACATGACATACTGTAGTGATATCAGAGTGCTGAGAAGGGGCAGCACTTTTCGATGAGTCCACTGTCCCGAAGAATAAATTTGGGGTCAAGACATTCAGATGAATCAGTTTTGATTGTTAAAATGACAATAAAGCAACATTTAATTAAGTTACATTTAGTGTCCATAACTTAAATTTAATTTATTATAAGGTAGTGTTAAGTAACCTGACCTGAATTGAATAGTTTGGGTCGTTTCCTTTGAATACCTCGAGAATTGTGATGTCATTTAAATATTCATGGCCGCTACGGTTGTTGTGTTGTTAGTGCAGGCCTTTCCCCAGACGCTTTAAGAACAGTGGCACCGCTGTGCCTTAATTTCCAAATCCTTGTCACCGCAATGCTTAAAATCCCAAAATCAGTCTACTGCAGCACAGCAGATCTATAATTTCAGTAAGCGTCTAACAGTGGCTCACTCAAAAATCAATAACAGCAGACGACATTTCAGCCAGGTAGTTCTCAGCACAGTAAGGCGTATACAGCGTGCTATTTTAGATCTTATGAAATCAGCTATCAGTTACACAGTGTTGTGACCTAAGTGTCAGAGTGTTAGAGCTAAGAGGTGAACACCATGTGGTAATTTTCGGCTTCTGTGTGTTTTGACTTATGGCCATAGTCAACAGCAGATTAATGGCTTCAAGTTCAGTAAGCTATTGAGTTGGAATTCCATGTTAATAAATGCTAAACCACTCAAAGGTGCTATAGAGGATCGTTGGAGATGACCACTGACATGGAATATGTTCCCCACCGGAATGTTGTTGGGTAAATAAATTAGCATGATGCAATGTTGAGGCAATGTGTTTGAAATGTAGAGTCAATCAGTCTTAGTATGTAAGACAGTCTTATATCATGGAATTTTGACTTTAGAGCTACTACATTGAATTTGCTTACAGACAAAGTGTATATTACTAATTTTATAATGAAATAATAACTATAGATCTGGATCTAGTCCAACTGAGGTGGAAAGACAAAATGATGCAGCAACTGAGTATGTGGCTCTGTCACTGCAGTCCGTTTCCCCAGCATGTACAGAAACATGCAGCATAGTGTTTAAGTCTAGTCATCTAATTTAAACCTTTCATTTGTACATTGTAATTAAATGTGTGCAGCACACAAAAGATGTTTAATACATTTTTTTGCAGATTGTGACAGGGGATTCTCAACCATGTACAAGGTGAAAACTACACAAAGATCATGTCCTTCCAACAAAGTTCTGAATGCTTTGTTGGCAACCTCCACCCAAGGACCTCTTCTCAGAAGAACAACTTTTTAGTACCAGATATTGGAAGTGAACACTACGTATCTTCAGCATGTTGATGGACACATGGCACTAGCAGAAACCATGAAGAACAGCTTTCTAAATCTGTGTACAGGGCTTGCACTAACATGCAATTTTTGTGTTGGATATAAGCATTGGATAGTGCAAGACCTGAACATTTCAAACATGAAATGAAGTATAAATAAAGCTATGTTTAAGGTCATTTCTAATAATTTTGTAATAATATGCCAATTACATCATTGAAAGAGGTATACATTTAGGTAAACAGTGTCATTATATATTTCCATGTTACATTATCTATTTCCAGGTTACATTACTTTTGCCACTTGTGTTTTTTGTCTTTCTTTGATAAAGTTTTAAATAGTGTGTGTGTTTATTATTATGTCATTGGCAAACAAGAGAAAAAACTATTCAAAGGCTGTTTAATTTTATGTTTGTGTTAGCTCTGAAGTACTATAGATTTTTATTTAGTACACATGAAAAGTATTTTAAAAATCGGAACGTGGAAGTGAGTATACCCCTTCACACCTAACCCCTACCACGGGTATTTGCCCCTGTGCCTTACCAAAATCCTGGGGAAAGGCCTGTAGTGTTATTTCATAAATACATGTCTTCTTTTGGCATCATTTTTAGTTGATTAAGTTGTGGCTGAGAATGGTCAAAATAAAGGAACACAGTTGTTGGTAAGTTTATTACATTCTCAAATTCATCTCTCAAACCGCTAGTACCGCGAGAATACAAATCATGCTACAACTTTGTTTTGATTTACTTAAAAGTTGTTTATGTAATTTCTTTGAAAGTCCAGCATATCAGGATAACTATAAATAATCAACGTGGCTCTGAATGAGGGCAGTGCATGATAATTTTTAATATTAAAATCTAAGTGACTAATTTGTCTTTAGCATAAAGTAACTTCAGTTTACTTCAGCATTCAATTTTGAGATTTTTTTTTCATTTGTATCATACCGTTCAGTTGACATTCCATTCACCAACAATCGTACATTAAGAAAACATGCGTGTAGCATGATGGAATACACAAACAAGAATCCAATCATTGTGATTTAAAGGCAGAAAAGAATATGAATCTGAATGATGTATGACAAAATGGTTGCTTTGTTGTCAATGTGCGAATTTCACATAACAAATAGTTCGTGTATGAAAATTCGGTAATGTAACGACTCGCCCCATTAACGACTCGCGCCATGTTTAGCTAATAAAGACACGTCCCATATATATAACGATTCGCCCCACAAATGTGGTTGTAGAAATCTGTTATATTTTGATGTTTTGTAGCTTAATTTGTGTGTATATTAGGCATGTAAACAAATAAATATGGTATAATAAGACGATGTGGTATAATTGTGTTATATCATTAAATGTGTATACTGCCTATGTAATGTAATAAAATATGGAATTAAAAGTTGATTTGTGACTGTATTGAAATGTGATCGATAAAATCGCCGACCTTTAATGATCGAACATTTTAATTAGTTTAAATTTTTTTTTTCACATGCAAACAATGTGGTGTAATAAGAGGATGTGATATAACTGTGTCAGTTCTTACCACTATGTTTGTGTGTCTTACGGATAATATAACCAGAAAAATAAGTACAAAATAATGTGTTGATACTAGTAAAATTTAACATATGTTTATGTAACATTTTAAATGTTTAAACGTTTGCATGTTTATGCCAAATTTTGAATGTGATCTTGGTCACTTGCAATTTAAATGCTGTAGAAAAAAGCACGCAAAGAAGTAAAAAAAAATTATTTTGTTGAAAAATAAGCGGTTAATGGCAAAGGAATAATCATACTTTTAAATTACATAAAATGATAACAAAACAGGAGTAAAACAGATAAAATTAACACAAATATATTACAAAATGTTTATTCTTATATTTGTTCCCGACTATTTACTTGTTTAAATTTAAAAAAAATGTTTTTCGAATGTTTTACTAACTACAAATGTATGTATTTTTTCCACATTGACAAGGCACCTGTTTATTAAGTTTAAATAACTTGTGTATTTGTCAACTTAGGGTCAACAAAGGGTCTAGCAGTCATCTAAGGCCTAAGTTAAAATTAAGTTAGTTTGCCCTTTACCGACCGACCGACAAAAAAAGCCGCCGACCCAAAATATGTTATTGCCAAATCTGCGGTAAAATTGTTTTATTGAGTTATTTTTTGCTTTAAATTTCGTATTTTCTTCCACTCACAACTTTCTAACGCTACAATTTGGATCATTAAGGCCACTGATCTATATTAATAATCTTTCTTTGTTAACCTTTCTTTGTTAAATTGTCATTGAAAAAAAAAATTATATTTGAAAGGACGGAGACATCGGAGTTAAGGACATTTCTGATGTTTAGCTCACGGTGAGCTTTCGGTATAGAAGACTTCTCCTGGGTCGTCCCTTGTCCGATGTCCATATGTCGTTAACAGTTTGGACTGTAATCGCGATAACGACAATATTTCTGTTCAATCTTGACCTAACAGTTTGTGTATGACCATAAAATCTCGGATGGTATCGATAATGGGCCAAATCAGATCAGAAACCTTAGAGTTAATGACGAGAAAATAATGACGCAGACATAGCTTTTTTCAATAAAGTTCTATTCATTTTGTATCTAATCTTGACTAAACTTCCACGGTTTGTGTTTGACAATAAGGTCTCAGTAGAAGCCAACAATGGGCCATATTGGGCCACAAACACCAGAGTTATGGCCCCTTTGTGGTATAAAATGCAAACATGGCCTTTTTCATGCATGGAGATATCATTTTTCATTCAATCTTGATCAAACTTCCACAAGTTTTTAATGACCTTAAGATCTCAGCGCAAGCCGCAAATGAAACAGATCAAGCCACAAACACTGGAGTTATTTTCCATTAAATGTGAAAAATAATGCAAAAATGGACTTGATGCATGACAATGGCTTCATTTTCAACCAATCTGGACCAAACTTGCACAGATTGTCTATGACCTTGAGATCTAAAGCGAATTTGAATATAGGAATGGTAAATGACAATACACTCCACTCTTTTTAGCAAGCCACCAAGCATGACATGACCTTTGCGCAGCCGTTGCCGTTATCATTCAGAACTGCAGCATTAACACTATTCTTCCGAAATTGCCTGCAAAAACCAGAGAACATATATTTAGTCTCTTTCTTGATTAACCCAGTTTATGTTTGTCTTTGACAAGGAATAGCAAGCTATGGAGCAAAACAAAAACATATATGAAAGTTATTAGTTAATCAGCTAGACAAATTATTTATGGACAGAATGGCGTACATTCCCGCATTTGGTCAAGCCTGTCACAACAGTACAGGCTTTCATCTCTGTCACTACTCATCATGACCTTATTTATTTGTGACATTTTCATTAAATTATTTTTGATTTTCAATTAATTGATTGATCTGACATTTTTCTAGTCAAGCAGTGTGTATTTGTACTGTATTCATATGAGCGTGACTGTCGAGTCAATTCAGCCGTTAATTATAATACACATGTTTTCTTGTCAGAGAGTATGTGTCTATGCTGTATTAATTTATAGCGTGTCTAGTTAGTTTAAACATTGGTATAAATGGAATACATGTACTTAGCACATTTCTAAGCATTACTTATTCTATTTTATGTTTATGCTCCTTATGTTAATAAAGCCAGTTTTACCGTGTTTATTCTTGGTTGTATCAATACAGATGAAGAAAGCAATCGTGATTTTCAAACAAAGATAGTTATTATTCATTCATTATTGCTATTTAAGTGACGACATTCATGTATGACAAAGGTTAAATTCTCGGAATATAAAACTAAAATATTTTCCTACCTACCGACCCACCTCTAAAATGTCGGGTCGGTAAAGGGCAAACAAAATATTTTTTTAATTTAGGCCTAATGGTGTGAACACGTGTTGTTTTTACAGGTTTCACACGTTTCATTGTTTGTATTGTACTATTAATCTCAATCACTTTATCAGCTGGACAAGTCCAGTTTTAAACATAATTGAGTCCCACAGCAATTTGTTCTTTTGTGTTTTTGCATTTTTAAATTTAATTTCAAAAGGTATTCGACCTTTTGAATGCAATGTTTATACGTAGAAAAAAAAAACACATTACACAACTGTTAATGTTAAGTTAAAGTATACACCATGGCAATCGATATTTTGTAAAGTTCAAATGAGAAAAAAAATCAAAAAATATTCTGGTTTTGCGAAGGCTTTCAATAAATGTTGACTACGATTTACACTGAAAACGTTTTTATTACACATTAAATATATAAAATACGAAAACAAAACAAAAACTAAATTTTTTCTTATTATTCAGTAAATGACACATTTTCTCTATGTTTAATAAGCTAAGAAAAGCTTGAATAATAATGCTAAATTTTTAGATTATTTGCTTTACCGATTGATTGGTGGATTAAGAACTATATTCTGTAATTTTTTACACACTAAAACCTAATAAACATTAAACTGCACAACAAACCTACTGTGATGGGCGAATCGTTATTCACATACATATGGGGCGAATCGTTATACATATGGGGCGAGTCGTTATTAAACATGGGGCGAGTCGTAATGGGGCGAGTCGTTAATGGGGCGATTCGTTACATATTCGAACATTTTTAATGGAGTTTATGGCAAATACTATTCGACAACCACCTCAAGTGAGAGGCGGACCAAAAGTAATCACGTGGTAGTGAGAGGCGGACCAAAAGCAATCACGTGGTTGTGACATCACAGAAGCAAGATGGCGGGTCCCGCGGAGAGTACGTTAGTGAGAAAATGTTACTTCACTGGCGAGGACGCTTTACAAAAGGCTGAAGAGTTGATATTTCAGTATGAAATGAAGAGTTTGACATCTTTTGTAAAGGTCAAGTCACCTAAGAAGATAAAATTACCGGGTAAATGCCTAGTAACACATAATTTCGCGACCCTTAGACAATCGTCATACATTCTCAAAGAGTTGATATTTCACTTTTTCAGTATGAAATGAAGAGTTTGACATCTTTTGTAAAGGTCAAGTCACCTAAGAAGATAAAATTACCGGGTAAATGCCTAGTAACACATAATTTCGCGACCCTTAGACAATCGTCATACATTCTCATGAATTTAAACAGAACAATGCTCCCGGCGCATGTGAGTTTGGTTGGTGGTCACCCCCCCCTCCCCCCACAGCACAAGACCACACCAAAATTAAATATCTTCAGTAAAAAAGGAAAAAGCTGGAAATTGCAGCTATCATTCAAAATTTGTCCAAACTTTCGTGAGTCTAAAATCTGATTAGGTAGTAGAACAACAAGTTGGTCCCTTCACGGATATTGAGTTACTTTTTATATGGGCAATATCCGCTCATGGGACCAACAGCTGAAAGACCAATTTAATGATGGAAAATAATCCTTCTTTGTCTATATAAACGCGACCAGATTTTGATTGCGAACGCGACCAGATTTTGATTGCGACTTTCACGCCCGAATTCAGTATGTTACAGTCAACAGATTGCAATAAAATTTACATACCTGCTGAGATGGTCCATTTCTGATTAATGTTCCATTAATATTTGTATAATAACACTTTGATTTTACACGCCTTAGCAATTTAAGTCCAACCACTATTCAAATTTTTAACACCTCTCGCTTTCCTTCACTGTGTAAACTTTAATCGATAGTCGAAGTACTCTTGAGAGCATTACGTCATTCTATTGGTCAAAATCAGGAAAGCCTGTCTGCTTCCTCGCTCTGATTTGTTGATGTGATGAACATGAGGGAATTTCCACATAAATGTTATAATAACAATAATATTGTTATGTACACAGTTTAAAATCTGGATTTAATGCACATTTAAGGTAACTTTCAGCATATATACATCAGATTAAGTGTTTTTACGATAAAATACATTGATTGCTAGGTTTATAATTGCAAGATATTGGAATTTACGGAATTTAAACCTTTTCGATTTCCACCACGTAATTGTTCTTTCGGCGTTGAGACGTTCCAGCAAATTTAGCCCCTATAAAAAGTAGCTCTAAATTCGCTTTTAACGTCTCATTTATTATACTAATTAGGTAGGAGTACTGGGACACACTCTGGGTCCACACATAATGCAGCCTCATGCGCGGAAGGACATAATAAACTTCTAAATACACACACACACACAATCGTTACATTACCACTGAAATTAACAAATCCATTTTGTTTGCAAACACAATGTTTCTGTTTAAGCCACAATATGTGTACGCTACAACCTTGGAGAATATTTATTTGGGGGCTATTGTAACGATTTTTTTAAATATTTTCTTATGCAATCTTCTGTACAGATTGTCATTTGTATTTTGCTGTAACAAATACAACATGTAATAATGAACTGTTGTTTAATTATGCGAATGAATGTTTCTGTGACCTTCACCTCATTGTGGAAATAATACTAGGAAGTATGGATAGGTATAGAAATTTCATACCCCTGGCAAGTACATTATTGCCACATGAGATGTTGTTTACACTGTATATGGTTGTTCAAAGCTTATTGTATAAATTAATTTGCTTTTCTTTTTTAGTTGTATAACCTTTCACTTCTGTGTTTCAGCGTTGTCTGAATTAATAAAATAAAAAAAATTCTGGGAGGAGCATTGCAGCCAAGAATTCCCCTTGTCTTTTGATGGGGTGCCATTTGTTGTGCTGGGAAGCCAGAAACGTGAGTGCTGTCATGGCCCAGACAGACATAGGTCAGAGAAAAAAAAGGCAGCAGTAGCAAATGACTGCAAAAAGGTTTGTATACTTTTACATTGCCTGTTAATGGCTGTATTAGGAAATGATAGGTTTTAAGGCTCGGGTGAAGGGTCCCTAGCCTTCATATATGGGGGGAAAATAGCGTGTGAAAACCAAATTTGGGGATAATTTTCACGCGACGTCACTCATAGGGGAATGAAATTTCCAGGTGAAAGTTTTATTTTGGGGGAAAAGTGTATGAATTTAAAAGAAAATTTCTGAGGGGATGTAGCTTTTATGAAAATTTCTGAGGGGATGTAGCCTATATTTGGCTACAGCTATAGAATTAAAAAAAGCCCTGTAGGTAGATCAATTGTCCATTAACAGTTTCTTAAAAAATTACCTTTCCTACAACATTTCACCAAAATTAAAAAAATCTTTTCCAAAACCACATGTGTCACCATAGCATTGATTTACAGGCAGACCATGAATACATTAGAAATGAAAAACGGCATTTCATCCAAACCACCAAAAAAATGGATTGTCCAGCAAGCGTTTTCATTAGATCGGTGGTTCGTTTCCCAACCTACAAGGTAATATAATTGTTAATTTGTACCCTTTAAACTTTTTTTATTAAATCGATGGAGCAGTTATCAAAACGTTTTGCAACATCCTGTCAAATAGTGGTCAAAGGACCTGTAGCTTTTACTAAAAATTGAACAAAACTTAAAAATTAAGATAATAAAAAAGTGAATGACAATATTAATTTATCACAAAACTTGGTATAGACATATAGCTATTGGTTTGCCACATGTTTTGTCTGTCCTTCCCTTCCTTTGTCCATTTGTCTGTCCAACTGCAAATGTGAAATAATTCAACAAGGACATCCTGCAACATTACATTATTATGTAAACATTACATTATTATGTAATGTTGCAGTAGTATTTTTTAGCTCACCTGAGCACTTTAGTGCTCATGGTGAGCTTATGTGATAGACCTTTGTCCGTCGTGCGTCGTCCGTCGTCAACATTTGCCTTGTGAACACTCTAGAAGCCACATTTCTTGTCCGATCTTCATGAAACTTGGTCAGGACATTTGTCCCAATGATACCTCGACTGAGTTCGAAACTGGGTCATGTGGGGTCAAAAACTAGGTCACTAGGTAAAAAAAAAGAAAAACCTTGTGAACACTAGAAGTCACATTTTTTGCCCAATCATCATGAAACTTGCTCAAAACATTGGTTTTATTGATATCTCGGACGAGTTCCAAAATGGTCCAGATCGGTGAAAAAACATGGCCGCCAGGGGGCGGGGTAGTTTTCTCTATATCTATATAGTGACAACCATGTGAACGCTCTAGAAGTCACATTTTTGGCCCAATCTTCATGAAATTCGGTCAGAACATTTGTTTCCTAGATACATCAGTTGAGTTTGAAAATGGTTCCGGTCCAGTGAAAAACATGGACGCTAGGGGTGGGTGGGGCATTTTCCTTATATTTATATAGTAAAAAACGCTTGTGAACACACTAGAAGTCACATTTTTTGCCCAATCATCATGAAACTTGGTCAAAACATTGGTTTTATTGATATCTCGGACGAGTTCGAAAATGGTCCCGATCGGTGAAAAAACATGGCCGCCAGGGGGGCAGGGCAGTTTTCTGTATATGTATATAGTGAAACCATGTGAACACTCTAGAAGTCACATTTTTGGCCCAATCTTCTTGAAATTTGATCAGAACATTTGTTTCCTAGATATGTCGGTTGAGTTCGAAATTGGTTCCGGTCCGTGGAAAAACATGGCCGCCAGGGGGGGTGGGAGCATTTTCCTTATATTTATATAGTAAAATAAGCTTAAAAATTGTGAACACTCTAGAAGTGAAATTTTTTGCCCAATCATCATGAAACTTTGTCAAAACATTGGTTTTATTGATATCTCGGACAAGTTCGAAAATAGTCCCGGTCGGTGAAAAAACATGGCCGCCAGGGGGCGGGGCAGTTTTCTCTATATGTATATAGTGAAAACATGTGAACACTGTAGAAGTCACATGTTTCACCCAATCTTCATGAAATTTGGTCAGAACATTTGTTTCCTGGATACGTCAGTTGAGTTTGAAAATGGTTCCGGTCCATTGAAAAACATGGCCGCCAGGGGGGGGGAGCATTTTCCTTATATGTATATAGTAAAAAGGCTTTATGAACACTCTAGAAGTCACATTTGTTGTTAAATCAATGAGTTCGAAAGTGGTTCCGATCGGTAAAAAATACATGGCCGCCAGGGGGTGGGGCTGTTTTCTCTATATGCCTAAAAGTAAATACTTTGAAGCATCTTACCCTTGAATTAAAGTAGTCTTGTCATATAACTGTTCTGAAATATTTGCAAAATAGTTTAACTCTTTGTTCCTTTTAATCTCAGGCCCTCAGGTGAGCGACCCAGGGCCTCTTGACCCTCTTGTTTCTTTTGCATTAAAAATCCTTGAATTTTTTCCTCTTTTTGTTTGACAAGAGTCGCTTTTCAGACAGAACGATGAAAGAGATGAAAATAAATCTGTCTCTTGACTGCCTTGTTTTAGATTGAAGAAAATGCCGACTGGTCCAGAAGAAAACAGGGTAAGAAGCTTCGTGCAGATCTAATGAACAATGTGGATGTGGTATGGGAGTATCGTGTGTTCGTTTCCTTGCCGTCTCATGATGAACATAAACACCATCTGACTGATGAGGTATTTCATTACTTTATTTCTGATCATTGATGGCAATAAATGATCTAATGTGAAATATTGTTTGTGAGAAAAATGTCCTTTGTCTTATGTTCTTAACTGTCATATATGATGATAAAATATTAACCTTTGATCGTTAATGCTCTTGTTAGCTTGACTATTCAACTTCAAGGTCTTACTAACCTAGGTAGTAAAATATTAATTCAGAACACAAGTCATATTATCAAAATAACCACTAATGAGTATGCTTTTGCATTTGAACTTAATTTCAACAAATGTTTTTATAAACATGTTGCTAAATTACTTAGTTGTGGTTGAACTTTAATGTACTTGCACCACTGTTGTTTTTTAATCGGAAAATTATTTTCAGATTGGTTCCATTAACCACAATGTTGATGCCAGGGTCATAAAAAAAATTAACTCGCTTGTTTGTGATGGCGTCAAAGATGTAGCAGAAATGAAGCGGCACATCAAGACGTTTTCAAAGAAAAATTTTCCTGGTGTACCTGAAAGCAGCAATAGGTTTTATCCCAACAACAGATGCCTAAGGAATCAAATGTATGCAGCTCAGAGTCTGTCTCAGCAAGTCATCTTCATTGAGTTTAAGTAATAACCTTACAAGGTCAAGGTCACATGGGCCATAGTGAATGCAGTCTTCAAAGTTGGTTATTTTCCACACATTGGTATGGTAACATTGATCGATCGATTATTTATAATGGATTATACCTTCTCTTATAAAATGTTCAAGATGTGGTTAAATGTTTGAATGATATTTGTATTAGGTTTTCTGTTTTTTCTTAAAGTTTGGCTATAAAATTGTCATAGCCTTGCCGTCATGCGTTCTTGGCATGAAAACTTAACATAAATTCAATCTGGTATACATACTGACTGTATCATTATTCACCACTCACATATTCAGCAGAGAGCCTTTCACTTTGGTCTTAATTATTTATTTTGTGTGTGCTCTTTTTAGCTCCACTTTTCGAAGAAAAAAAGTGGAGCTATTGTCATGACCCTCTCGTCGGCGTCGGCGTTGGTTAACTTTTTTGTTAAGGTCCATTTCTCAGAAACCGTCATGATATTTGGTTCAAACTTGGTATGCATGTTTACTATCACACGGGGAACACATTACACAAGGGCAGATAACCCTAAATTTAATTTTGTCATAGTTATGGCCCTTTTTCGACTTAGAAATTTCATTCTTGGTTAACCTTTTTGTTAAGGTCCATTTCTCAGAAACCGTCAAAGATATTGGTTCAAACTTGGTATGCATGTTTACTATCACAAGGGGAACATATTTGACAAGGGCAAATAACCGTTAATTTTATTTTGTCATAGTTATGGCCCTTTTTCAACTTAGAAATTTCACTGTTGGTTAACCTTTTTGTTAAGGTCCCTTGCTCAGAAACCGTCAAACATATTTGGTTCAAATTTGGCATGCATGTTCACCATTACAAGGGGAAGATAACCCTGAATTTAATTTTTGTTATAATTATGGCCCTTTTTCGACTTAGAAATTTCATTGTTAGTTAACCTTTTTGTTAAGGTCCATTTCTCAGAAACTGTCAAAGATATTTGGTTTAAATTAAGTATGCATGTTTACTATCACAAAGCCAACACATTTCACAAGGGCAGGTGACCCTTAAATTAGTTTTGACATAGTTATGGGCCTTTTTCGACTTAGAAATTTCATTGTAGGTTTATCTTTTTGTTAAGGTCAATTTCTCAAAAATCACAAAGATATTTGGTTTAAATTAGTATGCATGTTAACTGTTACAAGGAGAACCCATTTCACAAGGGCAGATAACCCTATTTTATTTTTGCCAAACTTATGCCTCATTTTCAACATAGAATGTTGAGTATCACAGGAAAGACTCATTTCACAGGGGCAGATAACCTAAATACTAATGGCTTCCACTACACTATCCAACACTGAGAAAAGTGGAGCGCGCTGTCCGTGGATGGCTCTTGTTATACTTCAAAATTACTGTCAAAACTGATAGTGACAGTATTTTGAAAATCTTTTAAGATATTCAATCGAATTTTCGTGTGCACTTGGCTAGTATCAATACACTTGTCACACTGATGGACATGTCTTTTTGTTGAATGTCATATCATTTGTATCTTCTGAACAGGTTTTGCACAGAAGATCAGGAAAATCTTAAGCAACATGTTAATGCCTGGAGAACAGAGAGGCCTGATGATGGTTTCTACTTTGTACCCAGGTACTGAATTAGTAATGTAATCTCCACCTAACAAGGGAGGGTTGTGCTATATAGGCATAGAGTTTGTATATCACAGAACATGATTGTTTGTGACAATTTCATTCATAACACAAAAAGCCGTATGTTATGTTTCTCATGTTTTTTTCCCCCACATGTGGATATTGTTTATGCGTTGTCCCTTTGTCATATTTTTGTCCATCCAGAGCTGTTTCTGAGGATCTGTTGTTTGGAATGTCATAAAAATGAATGTGAATTATCATACTGCGGTGGTAAACACATAAATAATGCCGGCATCAACTTGGTAACACAAGAGTTGTGCCCACTAAATTAATGAATTTTTTTCCGCCCAGAGGTGTTTTTCCGTAACTATTGCATGGAATTTCATGAAATTTAAAAATAGATGTGTATTATCATACTGTGATAGTGCTCTTTTTTCGGGATCATCCAGAGTTATGAAATTGAGGAATGTTGTCCGTATGAAAATGTTTCTCATTAACTGTTGTATGGAATCAAATGAATCTTGCAATAAAAACGTGTATCATCATACTAAGGTGATGCAAGCTTAATGCTGTCGGGATGTACTAGGTAACTGTATAGTTATGCCCTCTTAATTGATTGAAATTGTGGAATTTTGTCCGTCCAGAGCTGCTTCTCAGTAACTATAGCATGATATTTCCGGAAACTTAAAGATAATGTGTATTATCATACCGCAGTAGTTCACGTTCAAATTTCGTTGGGATTGACTAGGTTACAGAGTTATGGTCCCTTAATTGGAATTGAAGGTTTTTGTTCTTCCCTGTCTGTTTCTCAGTAACTCTTATAAAATTTCATTAAACATTTATTAAATTTAAATAAATGTGTATCATCATACTGGGGTAGTGCATGAGCAAGTTTTGTTGAGATGGACCTGCTGACTCCTGAGTTGTGGCCCATTAAGAATCAATAATATTCGGCAGGGTCAATTATTTTAATTTGCTTGTTTGTCAATAAATTTTCTAGTCCAAAACCATTTTCACCAGAATTGACTAGGTTTACTGTTTACTTACGATGTTGACACAAAATGACATTGTTAATACTTATACGACAATATGTACTGTTTGTATTCTCCAAAACTTTCTCAAATGTGATTAATCATACCTTTTGCAAGTTTCTTAATATTTGTTACTATTTAAATGGCAGTTATCTAATCTAAGCTTTCTTTTCTACTGTTTGTAAGTTATTAACCATTAATATTGGCTTTTCTCATGTTAATTGTTTTCTTTCAAATGCAGTCATTCTGTCAGTTTAATTTCTTTGTTTGCTGTTAATCTATACGCTGTGGTTGTCCCTGTATATTGTTCATGCTATTCACAGCCCAAAAGAAGAAACCCTTGATAGTGATGCGGAGGACTTCATCTTTGCCCATCAGACAGCATGGCAAAGGAGACTCCTGTCCATGTATGGGAATGAAATATGCCTCATGGATGCCACTTACAGTATCTGCAAATGTGATGTTGCTTTGTTCTTCATATGTGTCAGCACAAATGTAGGATATATAACTGTTGGTTGCTTTCTGCTGCCGTCTGAAACAGTGAACAACATCAGTAGAGGCCTGCGTATACTAAAGCAGTGGAACCCAGGCTGGTCTCCTGCCTTTTTTATGACAGATTATGACCAAAAGGAGATAGCTGCCATAGAGACCATATTTCCAGGTAATGTATACAATCAAGGTAAATAATTATAACTACATAAAACAAAATCTGTGATACACATTGCATCATAGATTGAGTGCCAATTTTTAAATATTGTGCTTGTGATATTTTAATAACATCTGTATGCACAGTTGGACTAGTTGGAAATATAATTTATGGAATAATACATTCTTCATTCATGTACAACTTTGTATAAAATACTGATTGTACTTTTCAGCATGACATGGATTAAGGTAATTGTCACATGTATCTAAGCTTTGTAAGTGTTTCGCTTATAAGTGTTTAGTTTTCACACTGTACTTAGATGTAAAGATATGTGTAGCTAGATAGACAACAGAATATTTCAATTTTTCATGAGCTCATAGTTCAGATGGAAATATCCCTGAACTATAGAATTCTTGTGAAAACGAGGCTCTGCATAAACACAGTTACAGTCTCCAATAAGTAGAATGTACTTTTTTACATTATTCTGTGGTCTTGAGTTACATGTAGCTCCAAAAAACAATGCACTATGTATCCAAACTGGTGGTCGTTTATTTCATGTGTATGTTAAAGGGACTATGGCAACGAAAATCCTAACGCGAAATTAACTGGTAAGTTTATTCAGTTTAAGCGGAAAAAAAAATTGTCACACTCTTATATTTTGAGGCATTAGATTTAAAATTATTTATGATCAAACAACGAAAGAATATAGGTGCAAAGAAAGCTTCGATTACCCCCCCCCCCCCCCACTTTTGATTTAAAGCTTTGTTGCTAAATATGAACTACGGCGTTGCTAAATTGACATCACAGCTCTTGATATTTAAAATATCGGGTTAAAGTACATAATGATAGGTTTTTGTTTAATTAAATTGATGTATTTAATTGGTCAATCAATGTGTTAACGGCTTTCCTGGCAGTTGTGGCAAAAGAGTTTATGACTAAAATTGTAAACATGAATAAAAATGGATTGTCTAAACATTGAAAAATAAACTGTTTTTTTAGATTATCTGAACATTTTCTAGTAATTATTTATGAGTTAATTTGACGACATTTTTAGACAGAATAATATTGTATACTTAATTTTTTTCATTAAACTTCCCCTTTGGGGGGGGGGGTTATAACTGCTTTAGCCCCTTTAATTTATATTACCTTATTTGTATGGTAATATATTTAAGGTGATGGTGTTTGTCCATTGGTATAATCATTCAATGAATGTGTTTCTTTAACATGTCACAACATTGATGGGAATTCAACAAAATGATTTGAAAATTTGCTGCACAGGACATAGAAAGTTTTATTTCTAGCAAATATTTTGACCTTACCAGTGTTGTTCGTCTTTCGTGGACCCTTAGTCTGCAATGTATATTTCCATATTAAGTTGCTGAATTTTTTTGCCTATCATAATTATGTCTCTTTGCTTTTATTGGTCCTTTAATCAGCTGTTACCTGCTTTCTTTGCTTCTGATCTAAAGCATAGGAACTTACCCATTTCATTCCTTGCTGTAATTTCAAGCTTTATTTCTTCTTTAGTATTTCTGAAGTATCTTTCCAATGCAAGAATGCTGTCTTTATACCTTAATTTTGACATGGTTGTATTTTTAAAAAGGGTTTTATGGTTAATATTTTGTTAAATTTCGCACCAGGTTGTTACTAATACTTGTGGTGGATTATTAATATATTGCTTGTGTTCAGTAAGGGCCAGGTTAAAGAAGAAGAATTTTTATTCCAATCATGGGTCATATATGACATTTACAATCAAGTGTAACAAAATGAACTGTTTATTAACAAGGATATTAACATAACAAAGGCTTAATTCAGATTGGCAAAATACAACTAACTTAAACATTATAACTAACAATGACCAGAATAAAAAAAAAAGGATGCTTACTTAATTTGTCATATCAGTATGTAGAATAGAAATGGTTTAAAATAGAGATTATAAATTTATTATTCCCCTTTAACATACATGCACAAAATCTAATATGCCCAGTTAGAACTTTGAGTAACATGATTTGTTTTCTTAAACAATTGATTGTGTGCATTAAGTTTAAATTACATGCATTTATTTATGACCAAATTAAAATGCAATTTGCGTAAAATGATATCTTTCTCTCAGCATTTTTGCAAATTAGACATTGTGTTACAGTCCTTTTTGCATACATTATTTGTCATTTTCATTTAAATCTTATTTGGTTGTCTTTAAATAATTATATTTATCTCAGTCACTAGTAGAAACTTTATTTTGGTATTAATATTATTTGGTTTTGATTTTAAAACATTTAATAGAGAAATTATTATTGTTTTGTTGACACAAAGTTGCACGATAGTGTGGTCTTATGCTGGGAAACCTACCCGTCCATCTTGGTGACCACAAACCAAAATCACTTGCACCCAGGCTGGGTTTTGAACCTTGGATGCCTTTGTGAGAAGCAAGTGGATAACCTTAGTGGCTACTTACTGAACTTGACTTATGTGCATGTGGATTATTGTCTTCAGGTGACCATCACTATGAGTGTTTTTAGCTCACTTTTTGCGACCAGCCTTTGTCCTGGTCTGCTGCGTTGGTTGGTTGCAGGATATAAAAGTAGATTTTTGAAACCAATAATTTTAAATGACTTCCTAAACACCGTTTTTTATGGATCAGGTTAGCAATATAGAGCCATTATATATAGGGCTAATAACTTTTCATTCATACAATTAATGCTTTTTCCAGACTGCTTTACCTACTTGTGTGACTTTCATCGGGAACAGTCTTGGGATCGTTGGCTGAAATCCAGTGCAGTTAAGGAACATAAGAAAGAGTTACTGCACATGTAAGAACGAAATCATAAGGAGTTCATTAAAACAGGATTTAATCACATGGTGGTTAAATTGACCAGTATATAACTGTTACTCACTGACTGTATTGACCAGTCATGGGTTTATATTTGTAGTGGTAAACATATGCACATGTCTCTTTAATGAAAGTGAAAGTGATTAAAAAACAAAGCAAATGAATAGCTATAACTTTCGTTATACTGGTTAATTTGGGTCCACTGCATTGATGCTCACATTTTAACTATTTTAGATGTTCGCTTCTATATAGCTAGTGTTTCAGTTAAAGATATGGAATCCACTTTCCAGTTTCCATCTGTATCTCACAGATGATTGTAAATTTTGTATTTGGCTTTATTAACTTGTTTACCGTCTGTACAAGATTTAATTGTGTATACATGATTTAAATCACATTTTGTTTTCATACAATATAGTCTGTGATTTATATCAAAACGTTCAAATATTTTATAATTTGTTTCACACTTTATTCAAGAAGTATTGCTGCTAGAGTGATTAAAATGTACAAACATAATTTATCACCTGCAACTTAGTAATGATCATTATTATTGGGTGTTTTTTTTTTACATTTTTCTGATTTTGAGTAAAGAGTGGAATGTCTGGTCATCTGTCACCGTGTCTCACAGAGATATCTCTAGTTTTACCAATGTTGGCAAATGCTCTATCTAATTTCCAGCTATGTCTTATTCTAGAATGCGTGATATTGCCCATGCAGACAGTGAGGAAAATTTCGAAATTGCTGTCACATCTTTAAAAGAATCTGAATACTGGCAAAAGAGTGAACATTTGCGTGTGTGGTTTGAGAAGCAGTGGCTGTCTGCCTCAAAAGTAAGTATTTCATGAACACTTACTCATTTGTTTGTTTATTTGGTGAAGGTGAATAAATAATAAAATGTGTATTGAAGATCATGAGAATTGCCTATTTTGCTAATTTATTGTTCCCAATGAATCTTGAGATTTGTACTTAACAATAGCCCTCATAAGTTTGACATTGACATTAATCAGATAAGGAAGCTCATTTTAATATATTTTATGGCCACTCTTTCAGAGTGTCTGGTGTCATTGTCCATTGATATGCTTTTTCTGTCCTCTGTTGATATCTGTGTTGTGGGTAAATAAAGAAATAGACATCTAGCTAGTTTATTTTATAAACAAGAAATAGGCCTCAATCGAAACATACTTTTTTATATGTGTTTTAATGGTACATGTAATATTAACTAACCACAACAATATGTGTAATAAGCCCACATATAAATCTTTTGCCCAAAAACTGCCCTATTCTTTTCATTAAATGTTTATTCTGGTTATCATGTACATTCCAGAGATGGGTCCGCTATCACAGACAGTCGCTTACAAATGTCCGAGTGACAACCACAAATGGGCTAGAAAGGCAGCATTATGAGCTTAAGCACAATTATTTAAAACAGTATACGTCAGGCACAGTGACTAGCCTGGTCTTAACAATCATTAACCACTTTCCAAAGGTTAGAGCCTTTATTTTTTGCGTTATTAAAAGTGTCGTCTAGAGCATCACTCATAAAAATAATGAAGTTGATTTACTAGAGCATCACTCATAAAAATAATGAAGTTGATTCATAGAAAATTGAAAATGCGTAAATTCCTCCTTTCACACCCATTTTTTATTCCAATGGGAGCCCATATGGTTGGTATGTAACATTGGTTGTATAATGGTCCTTTACCAAGTTCATTTTGTTCAAATCATGACCCTGGATAGCCTATTTACTAACTAATAATCTACAAAAATTATTACTCATTTTAGCCTGCTTGTTTTATTACTGAAATGTTTGTATTTGTATGATTCTAAATTAATATATGATACTTTCTTTGCAAGCAAACAAAAGTTTGGAGCAAACTTTTCATTTCACATTTTATGCAATGATTATACAGTTCATTTTAGTACATAGTTTGATGGTGAAAAAAGTTTCATTAATTTATTTGTATAAATTTTAGGCAAGTATCGGTATCTCAGCTGCAGGAAACATTGTGTGTGGTCATTGCAGGTCAGTTGTTTGCCATATTTGTTTAATCCAGTATCTGATCTGTCTTAATAGGCAACTGAATGTTTGAGCAGTATCCAGCGAAGATACATGTTTCAAACAATAACATTGCATTGGCAAATTTGGAGAAAAAAAACAATCCCTTGTTCATTCCAAAAAAAAAACCACAGCAAGATTGGCTGCCTATTTGTTTCCAGATGAATAAGAAACCAGTTTTATATCAGATCAATCTCTGAACTTATATTATATTTTTGACAGTCTCATTTGTTGTTGTTTACCACTATTCATTTTCTGCTTACTTAAGGCAAGACCAGTGTTTGCAGGCCATGCATATCATTTCATGTCTCTTATGCTTATTGCATGTGATATTGCTCATTAATACTCTACAAAATAACAATACTAATTGCAGTGAGACATAAAATAACACATCTTATCCTTTGATGCTTATATAATAATTATGATAATAAAAAACAGAATGCTGATTTGTTATTGCTGCAATTTCATCAAAATTGCATAGGTGCAGTTCCAACCTACAATCTGATGCATTCTGATAGCACAGTCTGCTATTAAAGCCTTTAAACACAAATAAAATCTTTTGATAAATGCATGCGAAAAAGCAATTGTATTCATGTGTCTATTTTTCACTGTGAGCACATTGTAGTCCTGAAAGAAGAAAGCGCCATGACCGGTTTAGAGCAGGCGAGGATGTTAGGGAATTAAACTATGGTGTAGCATGGTTTAGTTTTACGGTATAAATTCTTGGATATATATAATGATAAGGCTTTCATGGGTGGCAAAATCAACTGTCCGAGTCGTCGGTTTGTAGTCCCGGACAAGTCCATTTTTCCATTTGAATTGTCCGTGGACAAGTCAAAAATTATATTTCCATTTGTAAAAATACCATAAAAAAAAAAAATTGTTACCGAAATCGTATGCATACTATATTCAAAAATGAACATGAAATTACTAATTCAAAAACTATCACTAGAGGGCTGTCACAGGCCGGGCTGTCAATGACTTTGACCTTTATTTCCCACCTTCATAGGAATAGTACTAAGAGGGATACCAATGTAAATTTAAATTGTATATTTTCTTATTAAAACAGTGGTTTGGAAAATTAACTATACTTTTTAAATAATAAAAACGGACAAGTACTACTTTTGTATGGACAAGTCATTTTTTTCAAATTACTTGTTCGTGGGCAAGTAGACTTTTTGTGATTTCCCCGCCCCTGGCTTTCAATTGGGCCATATCCCTACTTTTTCATGAAAAAAAGGTGTTTTTAGAAGAATGCAAAAAGGGAAATAAATACTACTTAATGCTACATTTCTTTTGGGAAGCAAGTTTCATTCTGATTTAATGATTCTGCACTGTTATGAAAGTGATTCAGAATTGCAATGGCTTTGTTTTATATAGTCACTTTTTTGCCCTTTCTCACTTGGAATTGATGTGTATAAAATCAATATTTCTTACAGAACAAACTTTATTCAGGATGATTATAATTTATACTATTAGTTCCAGATGATGCCATAATTAAATTTATGTTGTTGTTTTTTTAATTTGAAACTTGACTAATTGCTTTTAAAAAATACAGTTAAAGGTTTGTGTTGATAATGTTGTGTTGGTAATATATAAGTTTTATTTATCATGAACCATTTGCTTCAACTATTTTTGTTATCTTACAATGATCACTAATACACACACTATAATATTTCAGGCTAAGGAATTTTTAAAGCACAGATTGATGATGTGTTTTTACGAAAACTCGTCAGAGTAAGTACTTGTGTTACGAATGCCATGCAACAGATGTATTAGATAATAATATGTACATTGAAATAAACATACCTGTTTAGACCAAAATGTATTGTGCCATCTTTGCAATGAATCTATGAGCCTAATTACTAAGCTAGCAACCTCTCAAAGAGATGTACCTACGACAATATTTTTTACTCATTGCTTACACATTTACTTTATCTGTGTTTCAAAAAGTCATTTGAACAGTATATACAAAAAACCTATGCATCATGTTCTGCTCCAGGTGTGTTTTTTTTTTCAAAGTGACCATTAATTTTTGAACTTTTTAGGCGTTATGTGCCCAATTTTTGATTTTATTTTATTCTAAATGTCTTTAATGGTTTGTCAATACCCATGGCAACAGCTAAATACTAAGATGAGCAAAAGATTATAGAAAACAACAGCACATTCAAAAACCAGGAAATTATGCATCGTTTGACAGTTGAGATAAAAAAAAATGCTTATAATATCAATGTTAATGTCATTAACAAAGCCTTCATATGCAGCACTCCCATATTAAAATAATTCCCCTATTCGGGGCTTGGGAATAGTAAATGGAAATGTTATGTTAGCAATTTGCTTCAAAAAAATCCCTTATTTCAGATCATTGTTCTCCACCCACGGAAGGGTTCCTCAATTACAAGATGAAATTTTGCCAAAAAAAATGAAAGAAGATGGACAGTAAGTGTAGTTGGTAGTTAAAAGTGTAGTTTTATGGTATGTTGTGTTTCCCATTATCTGTTGTTAGGGTGCCCTTTAGCAATCAATCTTTTTAGCCTTCTAGTCTCTGTCTTTACATCAAAAACTTAAAAAATTGTTGGAACTTAATTTGTGGATAAATCTAATTCAAGAGAAGTGAACAAGAATTTAACTTTATGGTATTTTGTATATAAACATATGGCTGTATTATGGTACTGCCATCTTTAAACACGTTCAAGCATTAAAATTAAATCATCTAAGACATGAAGTTTGTAAAAAAACTGTTCCAGCCAGTTTATTTACTGATTTTCATTACTGGCTGATTGATATCGGTAGTGGAGAGGTATCATTAAGTGTATTAAATGTTTCTGGGGAGGGGGATTCATTCATGTTTGAAGCAAACATCTCTCGTTTGTCAATAATTTTACAGTTTGCCATTTAAACAAACATTGATATTTTTACATTTCAGTTTGGCACAGCAATATATGGAACAAGTGTTGTTGAAAGAAGCCATGGTTGGGATTGTTTGTTCCAGTTTGGGTCTAACAGTGGATGAAGTCGAAGCCTACCTCCAGTCCACAGTGTCAAGATTGTTGACAAATGTTATGTACACGTTTGAAACAAGTATGAATATACAGTGTTAAATGTCTTCCTCATTTTAAGTGAAAATTTCTTTCCATATTTAGTTTTCTGTAGTAACAATCAATCATTGTGTTTTTAAAAACCTGTTAATGGTAAATGAAATTGTCAATTTTTTCTTTATTCCATCTTAAACAATGAAATTACAGATAATAATATGAATCAAAAAAGCGAAATAAATGCTAATAATAAAAAAATATTAGTAACCTCTAATGGATTATTCGAAGAATATTTTAAATACTGCATGAAAGTAAAATATAAAATGCACAATAATATGTAGTGTGTTGTTGGTTTTTTTTCTGTGAATTTGATCCTCATTAAAGCAACACTGGTATCTGCTTAAATTTCGTGGAGACATATGTAACTTTTATCCATATTGGCCTTTTCATTTGTCATTTGTTTTTTCATATGTAATGTTTAAATCAACAGTCTTTGAAGTTAATAATATAAATATTGTTTTTGATGTACTTTATACTTAGAAACGCAGAAAACAAGCACTTATAAAACCTTATGGGGTGGTTGTGGTTAATAACTAAAACAAAAACTTGACTGCTCTGAGGTATTGTTTGCCATCACCATTCGCTTTGTTTTTCATTGCAGGAGATGACATCAAAGCAAAAAATTGCAACAATCTTCAGCGATACATGGAACGGTATAACTAATTATGATGTCATTACAACAGCCCTTGTTATGTTGTAATGATCCAAGTTATTTTTTTTAACTAATAGCAATTTTTTGTCAGCGACTTAGAGTTCAATTCTAAACAAATATTTTCGTCTTGCAATTTCATATTAGAGACTCAGGAAATTCGGTGTCGTGCTTTCACTCTTAACCGTTTAACAGGTGTTATTGTCAACAACTGTTTTAAAACATTGTGTTGTTTGTTTAACTGTATAAATCTGATTGAAAAGTAATAATAACTATGTACAAAGCTGGTTATGTTGTATGACCATGATTATCTTATGTTCACTTCATATATTTTCTGACACGCAGTTAGTGAGTTTGCAAGTGCTAAATGTGAGCCCTGGTGATCTTACAACAACATGTGTAACGTGTGTTGTTTCCTGTATGTCAACTACCAAGAAGCACAGATGCAAATGTATACTTTGTGTTATATATCTTCTGACGAGAACCGGATAGAGGGAATATGAACAGTGTCTGCCTGCAACACATTTGTGTCCTCATGGCATCTTTTTGTAATTTTCACGTTAAGCCTTCCTGACGCAATGTTCATATGTGAGGTGATTACAAGAGATTATTGCTTTATACTTGTATTTACCTTATATCCTTCTGTCCTATAGTTTCATCCGTTCTGCCACCCCCAGATAATGGAAATTAATAAGTTTTTCGTATAAATTTTGTGTCCTTTACCTTTATTAATGCATTTCTATCTCAAAAATATTATTTTCACTAATTTAAATTGCATAAAATAAATTGTGTGGGAAAAATGAGAATTTTAACAGAAATTCCACAAATATTGCTACACACATTGTGTAAACACAAATGTTTTTGTAAACTATACTTTTTCAAATAATGAACTGTTGTGTGTTTATCTTATAAGGGATGCTTCTAATGAATTGTACCAAAATTTGTACAAATTGTAAATGTTTTCTTATCAAAACGAAGACTGAACAGATTGATAAGAAAGATCTGACTAAGTAATGTTTGCTAGGGTGCCTTCCTAGAATTGTTCTGTAACTAAGTGAATCAATTATATCTACATTAAATGGTCTTTACTTATAAGGCAAGACATTAAAGTTCAAGATAAACGTTAAATTGGTGTAAAAATTGTGTTTATTTTTAGTATAAAAGGTGTTTGTCTCTTAAGTGGCCGAATAGACCGGAAAACGGGCTACTAGTATACCATTGTTGTATGTGTCCTGAGCAGATTCAAAGGTTTCCAAAGATTAATACCTATAACTTTTATTACACAGCATATACTTGCTGAATTATGTTGTTTATTATTCCTAAATATATTGTTTTGCATTTTTAATTTAATCATGGAAATCATATCTTGTGCAGTTTAATCAAGCTGTTCTGAATTAAGAGGTATTTAGTTTTGTAATTGGTTTACTTTTTAATTCAATTACACACAATTTTCAGATATCTCTCAAATGTCTAACTACAAACTATTCATACTACAAAAAGGCATTGAGCTCTCAGAATATGAGATTACATTATCATTATTGTGCTGTCACATGTCACTATAGCCCTAAGTACCCCTGACATCCAGACTAGATCATGACCTACGCCAACTGGTTGTCGTCCAAGTAGTCCAGTACATATGTTACTATAGCCCTAAGTACCCCTGATATCCAGACTAGATCATGACCTACGCCAACTGGTTGTCGTCCAAGTAGTCCAGTACATATGTTACTATAGCCCTAAGTACCCCTGATATCCAGACTAGATCATGACCTACGCCAACTGGTTGTCGTCCAAGTAGTCCAGTACATATGTTACTATAGCCCAAAGTACCCCTGATATCCAGACTAGATCGTGACCTACGCCAACTGGTTGTCGTGTAATAAGTCCAGTACACATGTCACTATGGCCCTAAGAACATGAGGCAAGGACTGCATTAGCACCTACGCCAACTGGTTGTCGTCCAATAAATACAGTGCATATGTTACTATAGGCATGAGGAACCCTGACACCCAGACTTGATCATGACCTACGCCAACTGGTTGTCGTCCAAGTAGTCCAGTACACATGTCACTATGGCCCTAAGTTCCCCTGACATCCAGACTAGATCATGATCTACGCCAACTGGTTGTCGTCCAAGTAGTCCAGTACATATGTTACTATAGCCCTAAGTACCCCTGATATCCAGACTAGATCGTGACCTACGCCAACTGGTTGTCGTGTAATAAGTCCAGTACACATGTCACTATGGCCCTAAGAACATGAGGCAAGGACTGCATTAGCACCTACGCCAACTGGTTGTCGTCCAATAAATACAGTGCATATGTTACTATAGCCATGAGGAACCCTGACACCCAGACTTGATCATGACCTACGCCAACTGGTTGTCGTCCAAGTAGTCCAGTACACATGTCACTATGGCCCTAAGTTCCCCTGACATCCAGACTAGATCATGACCTACGCCAACTGGTTGTCGTCCAAGTAATCCAGTACATATGTTACTATAGCCCTAAGTACCCCTGATATCCAGACTAGATCGTGACCTACGCCAACTGGTTGTCGTGTAATAAGTCCAGTACACATGTCACTATGGCCCTAAGAACATGAGGCAAGGACTGCATTAGCACCTACGCCATCTGGTTGTCGTCCAATAAATACAGTGCATATGTTACTATAGCCATGAGGAACCCTGACACCCAGACTTGATCATGACCTACGCCAACTGGTTGTCGTCCAAGTAGTCCAGTACACATGTCACTATGGCCCTAAGTTCCCCTTACATCCAGACTAGATCATGACCTACGCCAACTGGTTGTCGTCCAAGTAGTCCAGTACATATGTTACTATAGCCCTAAGTACCCCTGATATCCAGACTTGATCATGACCTACGCCAACTGGTTGTCGTCCAAGTAGTCCAGTACACATGTCACTATGGCCCTAAGTTCCCCTGACATCCAGACTAGATCGTGACCTACGCCAACTGGTTGTCGTGTAATAAGTCCAGTACACATGTCACTATGGCCCTAAGAACATGAGGCAAGGACTGCATTAGCACCTACGCCAACTGGTTGTCGTCCAATAAATACAGTGCATATGTTACTATAGCCATGAGGAACCCTGACACCCAGACTTGATCATGACCTACGCCAACTGGTTGTCGTCCAAGTAGTCCAGTACACATGTCACTATGGCCCTAAGTTCCCCTGACATCCAGACTAGATCATGATCTACGCCAACTGGTTGTCGTCCAAGTAGTCCAGTACATATGTTACTATAGCCCTAAGTACCCCTGATATCCAGACTAGATCATGACCTACGCCAACTGGTTGTCGTCCAAGTAGTCCAGTACATATGTTACTATAGCCCTAAGTACCCCTGATATCCAGACTTGATCATGACCTACGCCAACTGGTTGTCGTCCAAGTAGTCCAGTACACATGTCACTATGGCCCTAAGTTCCCCTGACATCCAGACTAGATCATGACCTACGCCAACTGGTTGTCGTCCAAGTAGTCCAGTACATATGTTAAGTAGTCCAGTACATGTGTTACTATAGCCCTAAGTACCCCTGATATCCAGACTAGATCATGACCTACGCCAACTGGTTGTCGTCCAAGTAGTCCAGTACACATGTCACTATGGCCCGTAGAATGCCTGTCATCCAGACTAGTGGCCTTGTTAAATGAAAACAAATTTGATAGGTTTACCATTTTTGTCGAATGATGTGATGGATTTCTTTAAACTGAAAACATTAGTTATATATATTTAAATAATTCCATACAGAATGTATTTGTATTTATATAAGGCATTAAGATTATACTTCGACACTGGTAGTTTCCAATAATTTAAGTTTATTAAATCTCAATAGTTTTTTCTGAAATCATGTGTTTATATTTTTATAACTGCTATTATTAACATCATATTTTATTATTGTGATCATATGTAACAATAATGTTATTATTAGATCATATATATCATGTTATTGTTATAAAATATATAATTAAGATTAATACATTTATTATAAAGTTTCCTTTTTTATGTGACTTTTTACCAGTTAGAATTAATAAGTGTATTTTTTCATTTTTATTATGATTGCTTGACCACATGTTTGTACTCGCATACAGTATCTTTGAAACAAACAAAAAAAATATTTTTTTTTCTTTCCTTCAAGAGTCTATACAGCACATCTTGTGAACTGATTTTTTAAGTGCTTACTTCAATATTTGTTTTTATCTCACCTGAGCACAAAGTGCTCATGGTGAGCTATTGTGACCGGTATTTGTCCGTCGTCGTGCGTCGTCCGTCGTGTGTCAACATTTTAACTTAAACAACATCTCCTCCTAAACCGCTGGGCCAACCTTGCTCACACTTGGCAGGAATGTTCCTGGCATGAAGCTCTTTCAAAGTTGTTCAAAGAATTGCATTCCATGCATAACTCTGGTTGCCATGGCAACCAAAAGGAAAATCTTTTTCTCTGAAACCGCAAGGCATAGAGCTTAGATATTTTGCATGAAACATCACCTGGTGGACCTCTACCAAGATTGTTCAAATGATGCCTCTGGGGTCAAAATTAGCCCCACCCTGGGTGCTAATGTGTTTTCCTTATATGTATATTGTAAAAACTTCAAAAATCTTCTTCTCTGAAACCACAAGGCATAGAGCTTAGATATTTGGCATGAAACATCATCTAGTGGACTGCTACCAAGATTGTTCAAATTATGCCCCTGGGGTCAAAATTTGCCCCACCCTGGGGGTAAATGGGTTTTCCTTATATGTATATAGTGAAAACTTTTAAAATTTTCTTCTCTGAAACAACAAGGCCTAGAGCATAGATATTTGGCATGAAACATCGTCTAGTTGACCTCTACCAAGATTGTTCAAATTATTCCCCTAGGGTCAAAAATAGCCCCGCCCTGGGGGCGAATGTGTTTTCCTTATATGTGTATAGTAAACACTTCAAAAATCTTCTTCTCTAAAACCACAAGGCCTAGAACATTGATATTTGGTATGGAACATTGTCAAGTGGACCTCTACCAAGATTGTTCAATTTATTCCCCTAGGGTAAAAGTTAGCCCTGCCCTGGGGGCCAATGTCTTTTCCTTGTATGTATATAGTAAAAACTTCAAAAATCTTCTCCTCTTAAACCACAAGGCCTAGAACATAGATATTTGGTATGGAACATAGTCCAGTGGGCCTCTAGCAATGTTGTTCAAATAATGCCCCTGGGGTCAAAATTTAGTAGCCCCGCCCTGGGGGACAATCTGTTTTCCTTTTATGTATATAGTAAAAACTTCAAAAATCTTCCTCTCTGAAACCACAAGGCCTAGAACATAGATATTTGGTATGGAACATAATCCAGTGGACCTCTAGCAATATTGTTGAAATAATGCCCCTGGGGTCAAAATTTAGCCCCGCCCTGGGGGCCAATCTGTTTTCCTTATATGTATATAGTAAAAACTTCAAATATCTTCTTCTCTGAAAACACAAGGCCTAGAACATAGATATTTTGCATAAAAATTTTCCGGTGGACATTTACCAAGATTGTTCAAATAATGCCACTGGGGTAAAAATGAAAATGAGAAACCACCCCACCCCCCACCCGTTTAATAGTGGTCCTCTACAAAGTTTGTTCAAATCATGCCCTGCCACAGGGTCACCTGGCTTATTCAGAAAATAACTTCTCTAAAATAGCATCGCTAGAATTTTTAACATTTGGTATATAACATCGTATAATGGTCCTCTAATTAGTTTATTCAATTTATCTGCCTGGGGTCCAAAGAGGCCACACCCTGGGGGTTTTCTTTATATAAATATTGTAAAATTTCAAAAATCTTCTCCAAAGCCACAATGACTTGAGGTCAGATATTTGGCTTGACACATGTTCTAATAATACTGCTGTTGATTTCAAAATAGTTCCAGCCTGTAGAAAATACATTGGTCAGGTGAGCGATATAGGGCCATCATGGACGGCTCTTGTTTCAATAAAACGTTGTATTGGCATTTTTCGAACTAGATAATTTAGTTATGCAGATTTATTACAAATGGTATAAACAGTATATGTTTTCAATAAATTGCTATATTCATCAATAAAACATTGCAAACTTATTTTTCTTTGTTTTGTCACCATGGTGCCATTATGTGTTAAATGTAGGCTTACGATGTTTGTTCATTAAGTATATTGACACCAAAGGTCAAAGATAGTCATTATATATATTGTCTGACCTATGTCATAAATAATTTTGATCACATCAACCAACGTAGTGTTAAATGTATCCCAGCTAATGCACTCGTATAACCTGATCAATGCAGAATATCACCAAACCATCAAGCTAGTGTGTTCCATGTAAGCATACGGACTCACTGATGGATGATTATACTTGCGGTAAAGGAAATAGGGTGATACGTGTATATTGGCTTATCGTTGCCGAAAATAATAAACATATCTGCCTAGGTGGTGTGTTATATGTAGGCCAATGCACGTACTGGTGAATTATATTCACAATAACGAAAATCATGGTTATTATTTAAATTGGCTGACCGATGAACCAACATATAACCATATCAGCCCAGGTAGGGTGTAATATGAAGGCCAACGAATGTACTGATGCATTATATTTACAACAACGAAAAATCATTGTTATACATATTGGCTGATCGATACCCGAACATAACCATTTCAAGGTAGTGCGTTTTATATAGGCAAACGCATGTACTTCGGGATTATATTTACCACAACGAAAGGCATGAATAGATATATATTGGCTTATTCGTTGCCCACAATATAATATCAGCCAATGTTGTGTGTTATACGTAGACCAATGACTACTGACCTACGCCAACTGGTTGTCGTCCAAGCAGTCTACTTCATATGTCACTATAGCCCTTAGAACATTACGCAAGGACTGCATTAGCACCTACGCCAACTGGTTGTCGTCCAATAAATACAGTACATATGTTACTATAGCCCCAAGTACCCCTGACATCCAGACTAGATCGTGACCTACGCTTACTGGTTGTCGTCCATGTAGTCCAGTACACCTGTCACTTTGGCCCTAAGAACATTAGGCAGGATTTATCGCCTACGCCAACTGGTTATCGTCCAAGTTGTGCAGTACACATCATTATGGCCCTAAGTTCCCCTGACACCCAGACTAGATTATGAGGATCATTTGGATTTTTTACGCTCAAACCGTGATTTCTGACGCCCAGTTAGGATTGAATGTGCAAAAGTTTAAAGGCATTATATGCATTGTTCTTATGTACTGTGTCCACACAAAAATTGACCGCAGATTTTTTTATGATTTGGTACTCACCGACAAATATATCCAATTATATTTCATTCAAATAGGCCTGTATCTTCCTGCAAATAATAACATAACAGCCTCTTGGCCATGTGAAAGCAATATTTAGGCATTATATGCATTGCTCTTATATAGTGTGTCCACAAAATTTTTTACCGTGTTATGACCCTACATTAAATTGCAGATTTTTTTAATAGGTTGTTCAAACCGACATAGACTCCCTTATATAAATCACTTTCGTATTTCTTATAGCTGTAAGAAAATACTACAATCATGCGTATAAAGTCAAGTAATTGTGAAAAACAAAATCCAAACACATTTTTATTGAGTAGGGTATCATTACAGGGACAAAATCCCTCTTTACAGAAGCTATTTCAGTGACATTTCACTGTATGTTAGGCACCTAAGAGTCTAGCATTATTAATAGTGATTGGCTGTTTCCGATTTTGCACCACGTTTATTATTACTCATTATGTCAATAGGGCATTCCCTAACTGGTTTATAATCCGGCCCATATAATGCTCTTGGGCGCACATATAATGTTCATATAACATATATAATGTTGAGGTCAATTCTACGATTTATGAGTAAAGTAACGCTAAAATTGAAACATAAATAGTTTTAACGCGTGTATCTGACTAATATACGACACTATGAGTCAAATTGAACGATAGAAAATCGCGATTTTTGAGCGTAATAAAGGCTTCGGGCGGGCTGCACTAACCCCCTAATTTTTAGAGAAACGGTTGGTCAACATAAAAAGGGACCACAGATTCGTAATCAGAGAGGTATCCTAACATAAAGACCAAAGTTTGAGGGGTGACCTTGACATTCGACGATTTAACCCAAATTCACCATGATGCATCAGGGTGAAATTTGGGTTAAACCGGTGAAAGCGATAAAACGAGGTGAAATATTGATATCTGTGTTAGAATACCATGTTGAATACGAATCCGGTATTATTTTTGCAATATAACGGTCCTTTTGGGTAAAAAAACAACAGCTGTAAATGTGATACGTGTCAGAGCGATTTTTTACGCTCACAATATTTGACCTTTTCCAGACATCATTACTCGACCCACATAAGGTTTACTACTTCATTCTAGGTATCAGATTGTTTGTCTTGCTTTTCTGTACCAGCATGCAAAAATTCAGAATTTTATTTAAAGAATTACCGGGTGAAAAAAAAAAAATGCTAAAAAATGCGTACAAACATTCAACAAAATCCGTTTTTCACTCATATCTACCACAATTTTCATTATTGTTTTCAAATCTGTTTTCGAATTTATACCTCATTTTTAATTTCCTTTTCTCTGGTACCTATGGTTTGTATGTACTATGTCTGTATAATAGTGCTAAATAGTGACTATTTTTTCATGTTTCGGCTTTGTTCATTAAAATCGGCATAGGGGTGGTCCGTTTGAAAATTCCTAACATTACCCCAGGAACACAGACCCGCAAATTTTAGTTTAAAAATTCAAATATACAATACCCAATATATATTCCAAGTTTCAAAGAAATATATTCAGAACTTTTGCTGATATTAAAGTTTAAAGGTCAAAAAACGTGAAAAATCAGCAAAAACCGCTTATTTTCTCAGAGACCCCCACTTTAAGCCTCTCTAACTTAACCCCAGTGATCCCAGCACCCTAAATTGCACATCAAAAATTCAGGTCTACTTTTTTCTACCGCTAAATATTAATTATATACACTTATTTATAACCATTAAGCTGAAAAAAAAAAAAATGAAAAAATAGGGTCGAAAAACAGTAAAACAAGTTTTTTTCGGTCATATCTCGAATACCATACAACATTTTCTAATAATTTTTTTCGATTTTCTGCCTAATTTTTTATTACCTTTTCAATGGGATATATGGTTCTTGTGCATTCGTTTGCGTTATAGTACTTCTGGGGGGGGGGGGTATTTTTTCTCTTTTAGTGGTTTGTTACCGCAAAATCCGGTCTCGGACGACTTCTACGCTTAATAGATTTTTCACTATTTCACCTATATTTTGACAAAAATTACCATTTGACAGACAATTTAATTATGATTCTGCACATATAACTTTCTTTAGCATAAATTTAGAAATAAAAAAAGGAGAACGTGTCAAAGTGCCCGTGGTAGACGTAAAAAAAAAAAAAAAGATGTTTTCAAGGGCAATTACTCTCTTATTACCCCCCTTACCCCGGGTCGGTAACCCCTTACGCTATAGGTCTCAATGCGGTCTATCTTTGCATAAGATATCAGGAATCTAGATATCATAATATAGAAGCTAGAGAGTTACCCCAGTCGTTTGAGCGTAAAAAAGCCAAAAAACATAGTTAGGGTTAGCGTAAAGGGCCATAACACCTGAATGGATTGTCCGATTTCCAAAATTCTTTTTGCATGTTAAAGGGAAAAGTCAGACCTTTCCAACGGTACCCATATTGTTGGGGTCACGTGACCTTCATAAAGGTCATCTCAAATTGACTCAGTCTGATCGTGCAAGTCTAGAAGCACTGTAACTCCAGGAGACCCCTAGAAATCGAAATTTTCATTTCAGAAGGTCGACTATTGACCTTGACCTGGGTTTTAGGGTATGATCCCCCTGAACATTTGCGACCCTCAACGACGTCACGTTTTCCCGGAAGGGTAAAAGATTTGTGGTATTTTTTACGCTCTAAAGTTGGTGACCTTTATGACCTTGATGACCTTTACCCAACACGGAAATTTTGGGCGGCTTTTGTCAGTCAAGGTCATACTTACAAACCCACCAAGTTTCATCAGCATCTATATATAAAAAGCAAACTTGATAAACGTAGGAAATCACAAATCTTAGGATTGTCGTCCAATAAATCCAGTACATATGCTACTATAGCCCTAAGTAACCCTGACATCCAGACTAGATCATGACCTACCGCAACTGGTTATCGTCCAAGTAGTCCACTTCATATGTCACTATAGCCCTTAGAACATTACGCCAGGACTGCATTAGCACCTACGCCAACTGGATGTCGTCCAATAAATCCAGTACATATGTTACTATAGCCCTAAGTACCCCTAACATCCAGACTAGATCGTGACCTACGCTTACTGGTTGTCGTCCATGTTGTCCAGTACACCTGTCACATGTCACTATGGCCCGTAGTACCCCTGACACCAAGACTAGTACATGAGCTACGCCAACTGGTTGTCGTGCAAGTAGTCTAGTACACACTAGTACCCCTGACATCCAGAATGCATTCGAACATACGGCAACTGGTTGTCGTCCATGTAGTCCAGTACACCTGTCACATGTCACTCTGGCCCGTAGTACCCCTGACACCTAGACTATATCATGAGCTACGCCTACTGGTTGTCATCCAAGTAGTCCAGTACTCAAGTCTCTATAGCCTTTTGTAACCATGACATCCAGACTAGATTATGACCTACGAAACTGGTTGTCGTCCAAGTAGTCCAATACATGTCACTATAGCCCTAAGAACTCTTGAGCATTGACTCGATCTTTTCCTACGCCAACTGGTTGTCGTCGAAGCAGTCCAATACACATATCAGTATAGCCCTTAGAACATCGGATGCACAGACTGAATGTCATTAATAACTCGTATTTAAATCCACACAGACTGACATGCACATACACTTATACTGGCGCGGACTGACAGGCGATTTTAAAACATACACATTTATGCAGAGAATATTGATACATAATTACATATTGTTAAGTTAATAAATGCTTAAGGTTGCAAATTTGGCATTGTTGAGAATAAGCATAGGGTGACACATGTTTCTGATCTCGTATAAATTGCATAAACGTGTATTAGAGCTCGTTTAATGGAATTAGTCTCGATAGTATTCCGACGATAATACCGGCCATAGATTGGCAAGCTCGCTCGAACGGTCGGACTTACCAATTCGTGGTATATTTTGTTTACGAATTACACACATGCATAATTATCTTTAACCATGCATAATCATAGTAACTTTATTACGTATGAGGAAGGCTCAGCACGCGAATGGAGCGTCGCTAACAAAGAAAGCAACCGGCAACGATTGTTTAAGAAGTACGACGGATGACCACGGTTAATATGCCATAAAAGTCTTTGATCTTATAAAAAATGAGTTAGCTAAAGACATTTTTCTTGATCAGGGTGGCTCAGTTCTACTCAAAATTGGGAATATTGTTGTGATTTTTGCTCTGCACGTACGGAAAATGCTCAACCAAATGCAGTGCGTATATAGTTAATCGTAAAGCCTTTCGATTAAGTAATACGTATTATATATCTTCATTTTTCACAAGGTATAACTATTTTTAATCGACAAAAAATATAATTGTGTGATAACACCAATATATCTAGCACTGTTATCTTTGCAAATATAATAGGAATAATTATTTAAAAAATAAAATATGAATAACCCGTCCTGACACCAGTCAGGGTTTGCAGTCGCAACGAAAACCTAAAAGTATATATCATAACACCAAAAATTAAATGTTAGTAGTTGTTAACCACTCAATTTCAACCAGACGCTTGCACCCCAGCAAGCGTTTTTTGGTAAAATTGAATATTCATAAGGCACGCCTTATTCACATATAATGGTTGTCGTATAACACTGGCCGGAGTTTATCCTCGCTTGTGACAACAAACATTGTATCGACCCATAACAATTACATCTAGCCTTAGGACAATTTGTCACTCGTGTTCTTCATTTATTAAATGTTTTGACTGCGTTGTGCATTCCATAACTGGGATGTTTGTAGTGTATATAGTTCAAAGAATATGACATTATTGGGTTGACTGTCAGTGCCAGGATTAAATTTATAGATAAAAGTCTCACTGGTGTTGAAATTGTGTTCATTTAGGGTATAAAAGCTGTTTAGCTCTTAAGTGGCCATATATACAGGAAAAAAGGCTACTTCTAAATCTAATGTCCATTGTCAGGATTTCAGTGCTTGTTAAACTAGTTTTTTTTTAAATACCGGTACATGTTAAAATCATAGTTAAATTCATGCATAGGCCTAATTCATGTCATCAAAATGTTGAAGTGTTATTGACATTCTTGGACAGTGACATTCTAGACTGGTAGTAGTATCCTAGATTAGTATCGGATACAATATTTATAAGCCAATACTATGAGTGACCTGGATCTGGAGGGAGATTCGTCGGACAGTTCCATGGAGGAAATCGATATCAAGCCTGTGAGACCAGCCCCGCGCTCCCGTCCTGTCCAGGCCAGAGCCGACAAGAAGTCTAGAAGCCCCGCACGGTCGCTGAGTCCAAACTCTGTGTTGAATGGAGGGGGTGATACACTGAGTGCTAAAATTTGTCTGGAGGTATGTTTTACAATCATTTCAAGTCACTTTTATAATTTACAACAAGGTGTTATTAAATTGAAATTTCCCCAACTTACTGTATAACAGAAACTACTGGTACATGTCGAAATATAAGAGTTGAAACATGTATTCAGCTTGTGATAATGGTGGTGGTTTTCATAATATACTTGACTGATGTGGTCAATGTATTGTATGACCATAGTATGAACGTTAAATGTTTAAGTAATAAGTGACTATTGGTAACTTTTTTGTTTACATCTTTTTGCTTTATCACTCTTTCCTGTCCTCATTGAAATCAACATGCAGGAAAAACACTATTTACACAGCTCTTTACAAGATAATTTATTGTGAGAATAATGTGTTTCAAGTAAACTTTGTGTACCTAATGGATAAATAAAGTCCTTGCCATCACACTTGTAGCTCAGCTGTCATCCATTTTAAAATTGGCTGTGTTATAAAAAGTTATGATTCCCATAAAGTATCTTAATAAATGCACACTGTAAGAGAATTTCCATGTTTCTTTTGCATTGATATTTTCAGAGCTATCCCTCATCAAATGCCCAAGTTGTAGAACCCTTTCCATCAGTGGTGCCCCTCAATGTTGGAGGAGTGAGATATGTCACACGCCTGTCAACACTGAAGAAGTACCCAGACTCAATGCTGGCAGCTTTGTTCAGTGGCCGGTACCAAGTGGAGAAAGATGCTGAAGGGAACTATTTTCTGGATTCCAATGGAATCCTTTTTGGATATTTACTGGAATTTTTACGTAATGGTCACGTACCTCCAAAAGATCATGCAATACCTCTTTACAGGGAAGCGACTTACTATGGCCTTCATGAATTGGCAGAAAAGCTCCACTACATGCCCCCAGTTGTGTCCCTGTTTGTTAAAGAGGCTCACAAATCGCAGTTTCCAAACTATGAGGAGACTAAGGAAGGTGTTATCAAAGAGTGCATGGAGAGTGCGAAATACACAAAACTTGGTGAAGTTATATTGTATGTTTTTAAGAAAGAGTTTGTAATAAAGACTCCAACTTTTAACCCAAATCATGGATGTATTATCGAAACAGCAAAGGTTACATGCGGACCGTGGGACGGACCTGAAGGTGTGGATGAGGATATATTTGTGAGATGTCTTATAAACGATTTGACTGACGATGGTTTTAATGTTAAGCCTATGGAACCAAAAAGGAAATGCAAATACTACCATGGCCAAAGCTGCCAAAAATATGTATACAAGATTACCATTTTATTTTGAAGACATCTCCATACTATTTAGGGAAAAGATACTGTGATATAGAGTGGGCTCTTGCTTATTAAAAGTTCCACTTAAGTCTGAATAATATTTTGACAGGAGAATGTTACTTCCCTATACCCTTTCCTATTCAGTGTATTCCCATTTTAGATTAGCATTGAATTGTTGTTAACATCTGTTGAAAAATAAACATTAGTTTTTGTAATATTTAGATAGAAATTTCTAGGTAAATGGAAACTTTGGGCTACTGCTAAGATTAACAAATTAAAAAAAAAAGTTAATTTTAAATTTATAATTTTCTTCATTATTAACAGCCTCGTTAGTCATAAATCTATATTTCACTGTAGACACTGTACTACTAGGAACAGTATAATGGGTAGGCCTTGTTACTATTTAGTATTTAAGCGTTTGTAATTATCAAAGGAGTACAGTTGGCTCATGTAAGAATTGTACACTAACAACTGTTAGTAGCAAGGGTAAATGTCAACAAAATTGAATCATTTTTGGACTAATGCGAAATCTCCATGCTCCATCTAGAGGCAGGGTGGCACAATGTCGTATTGCCTTATTTGTCCATATGTATGCACATGGCATCTTGATATGGGAGGCATATAGTGATCGTCCTGTCTGTTCGTCCGCTCGAGGTTCCACTTCAGCTAGCACTAACACTTCTTACTACAACACCTGGATACTTACATAGAGATGTGGACCTAATTTGAACTTAGAATATCTGGACTTTGTCTTTTAATAATTTATTGTCCTGTCTGTCCGTCAGTAAGATGCTAATTTGATTTTACCGTTGTGTCTACCAACACCGATCACTACAATAGTTGGATACTTACACAGTTGTTGCTTATGACCATTCCCAATCCACCCAACCTCACTTTGACCTTGAACTAGTTTGGACTAAGAATCATTCAAAAGGGCTATTTCTTGGTTAACTAGATTTTACCGTTCTGTCTAGCCCCAGCACTGCTTACTACAACACTTGGATGCTCATACAGTTGTTGCTTATGACCATTCCCAATCCACCCATATCACCCAATCCACCCATATCTCCCAACATTACTTTGACCTTGAACTAATTTGAACTTAGAATAATTCATATGGGCTGTCCAGCATCAGTGTTTTGTAGAACACAGCGTCTTGTCCTATATGCTCTGTGACAACTGAAATATTGATTTTGCCACCCCTGTTATAAGCAGGGTAATTTTTTTACAGAAAATATTTTCAATTTTGCTGTAATTATATTTCTTTTAGTTTCTAAAGTGATCAGGGTTGTGATTATTCTTCCGTTTGTCTGATTTTCAATGCTGTGTTACATGCAGGTCATCCCTTACTTTCTTGGATCTGTGTAAAAATGTTGGTAAACACTTTGAAAGTGGTAGGGTAGATACCTTCCCAGAAGTTGTATGTTATCTTTGCTAAAGGAAAATTTACTGTAAATTTACTGTAATAAGTCCCCTACCGTGTTTCACCTGTGGGGACTATAGGTTTGCCGTCCGTCCGTTCGTAATAAAGAAACAAGAAATAAACTAAAACAAACTGGATCCTGCAATAACTCAAAAAGTACTGAAGATATTTCGATGAAACTTGGTATACATATAAACGGCAATGTGAGGATTATGCAGGACCTTTTATTTTTCACCAGAGGTCAAAGGTCACGTGACTGTTACTAAAAAATAGAAATAAACTAAATACTGTTATAATTCTAAAAGTACATTAGATATGACCATGAAACTTGGTACAAAGATTGAACTATACGTCTGTGTATCTCTCTATATGTTTGTCCATCTGTTTGTCCGTCCGTCTGTCAGTACCTAAAACGTGGTTCCTGCAATAACTAAAAAAGTACTGAACTTATTTCAATGAAACTGGGTATACATATAAAAGGCAATTTTCACCAGAGGTCAAAGGTCACGTGACTGTTCCTAAAAATAGAAATAAACTTAATACTGTAATCATTCGAAATGGACTTAAGTCATAAAGTACTGAAGATACTTGGATGAAACTTTTTATACATAGAAAGAGCAAGGTGAGGATTGTACACGACCCTTTATTTTTCACCAGAGTTCAAAGCTCACATGACTGTTACTTAAAATAGAAATAAACTTAATACTGTAATAATTCAAAAAGAACATAACATATGATCATGAAATTTGGTACACAGAATGGACTATATGATTGCCCTCTGTCAGTTTAGTACTGCAATAACTCAAAAAGTAACTAGAATGTCTGGTCAATGTTACTAAAAAAAAACAAAAAAAAAACTTAATACTGTAGTGACAAATGGGATTTGAATAAGAAAATGTGTACATTCACAGATAAAGGGCGATTTGACGGTATTGCACAATGTTTAATTAGTAGGGGTTTTCACCGGTAGGGGACTCCTGTATTGCTTGCAATACTATAAAAGCCTTGTTAATTTTTATCTTTTCATGTATGATAGGTACATGTATTCACATTGTTCCTGACTGGATTTTATTAAACTACCATAGTTTTTTATTGGATTTTTTTTTTTTTATTACACATGATATTAATTGTAAAATGAAAGCTGTAATATGTGAACTCATATTTATTTCAGGGATTTTTGTTGTATGTTGTTAAATTGATAAACAGTTGAGAAGACATTTTGCTTGTTGTGTTATTTATGTTGTAAACATGAAGTTTGCACTGAAGTGGTTATGAACTGTGATATTTATTTAATATTATTTTTTAGATTTTAATTTTAAAAGTGTTAGTTAGTGCTTGTTTTTTAGAAACCTAACATTGAAATACATGGAACAAGGTAATATCCAATGCACCAATCTTGATTGTAGATCCTAACATACAAACAATATTTTACCACACAATCATTTTTTTACTGTGATCATATTTGTTTAAATTACATCATTATTGTATTTATTTATGCATGTTTATAAACTTTACTTTAAGTAACCTAAATCAGAGAATATCGTTTGGTTAAAAGGTAGTTGATATATTTTTTTTTTTTTACATATGAAATGTTTCAATATTATGCAATTTATAACTCAACTGTAACCAAAATCAGTTGTCCTTGTAGTTCAGTGATTATCTAGAGAGAATGCTGATGACATATTGGTTTACTTAGAACAAGTTTTTTAAATTTCTATTTTAAAATTATTACCAGTATATGTTGTTGTATGGCCTATATTTTTATACTATTAGATTGTAATATAGATTGAGATGTACAGGTTAAATGAATTATTAGAGGGATTAAAGGGACTTGTTCACAGATTTTCGCATTTTTTTAAGTATGCCATTAAATGTCTTAACTTGACAGATTTAAGCATCGGAACTAAAAAGCTCAAGTAAAATAACAAGAAAAGTATAAGAAAAAAAAAAATGTATAAATTGGTCCCAGCGGGGTGCGAACCCGGTACCTCCGGATTAAAAGGCTATCACCTTAACCACTCATCCATTCCAACTTCTGTATATCCCCCTGCATTATTTACTTTATGTAAGTGTTCCGCATGATGTCAACAGTTTCAACGAAAACAACAGAAACACTCCAAATTATTCCATCATTTAGCGTTACAAACGCTTTATAATTTTATCAAATCCAACTGAGGATTACTCATAAACGAAACGGTTTTTACAGTATATTTCTAGGTCCGTAGTGTTATTTTGCTCCCTTGTATACACTGTTCTTTTATTTTTGGAATCGGTGACAAAAAGTTGAAAATTTGTCAATCTGTGAGCAGGTCCCTTTAAGGCATTATACTATTTATCAACTAATTTTATATTTATTTATTTATTTATAATAAGAAAATGAACAATCATACATGCCATTTTTTAGGATAGATAGTGTTGTTGTATTTAAAGATTGGTCATTGATTTTATTACTTGTATTTAAAAGAACCTGTTCACAGATTGTGATTTTCAAAAATATCTTTCTACCCTTTAAATAAAGATGCAAAACCAAAGCACCAGAACTTCTAAAAATACATACCACAGTGAAAAAATTTATAATGAATGAAGTATGGTACAGAAGTACAGGGACTCGTAAACTTAACCAATGCACTAGAAAAGACTGATTATATGGCATAATTTAAACATTACGCAAACGATCTACCGGTACATGTTTTCGAAGGACTTGTGGGCTACAACAGAAATATTCTACTTCAATAATCCTCTGTTTAAGCAACTTTTCTGATGATCATCTGCTTACAATGCACAAGGGAGGTAATCGATGTGTGCGTATTCCCAAAGTTGGCATACTGCTATGTAATGATAATTTTTATTTTCATCACTTATGTAGAAATGTAGGGTAAATATGTAATAGATGTATAGCACAAAGTACGAAGGCTTTCTCCTATATGAAGTGATCATTGCAACAACTGCAACATTGCCTCTGTTTTTGCTTGAAAACGTCACAAATTGATCTTATATTGTCATACTGCAAAACATTCAACTGAAGATCAATGGTAATGTTTTCAAGCACAGCAAAACGGCAGTAAAATGGCACTTGGTAATAGGATCATAGAACAGAGGGGACATTCATTCGTACGGTTCGTACTTTGCGCTGCATAACTATTACATGCCTGTCTCATTTTTCTGGTATTCCATGAAATAAATAAATACATCAAAGTATGCCAACTTCGGAATCACAGTATGTCAACTTTAGAATGCACACACATCAATTACCACCCTTGAACATTGAGTATTTTTTTGCTACAGGTAATCTGTGTTTTCTGTTGTATATAGGATCTGACATAAGTTGTCATTTCATACACTATTTTATTAAATGAGTTCAGGAATGTTGTTAGTTAACGAGCCTCTGACGAGCTTACTAACAAATTTCCCGGACGAGTTTCATAAAAATATGGTATGAAATGACAAGGAGTGTCATATCTTTTTGATCACATGCTTTTAAACGAAAAAAAAACTTCTAATTTTACCAAAAGATGTTGATAAATCCTAAAAATTGTGTACTGACGTGACGCCCTTTCATGTTGATGACGTCATTTCTCCAAAATAACGTCATGCGATTGGTCAGTCAAAGAATAGTTAGCAAATGAAAACACTCAAAATATTATCTTACACATTTGTATGATACAAATACTGGTAATGGCTGTATTACACTGAAATCAAGGTACAGCGTGTAATAAACATATATTACACTAATTCTTAAAACTGTTAATCACAGTGTGTTTTTCTGTGAATAAGTACTTTTAACTATGTATTCATGATTCGTTAGCATTTATCAAAAGTACCAACTTAGTTTTAGTGTTTAGTGTTAAATAGTTGATAGATCAAATCCTGGTTATGTGTAGTGGCCCTAGTGTATGTACATACTTGACCTTATCTATTCATCTAAATAAATAATACAGTAATTTATATTGTTGATTTTTTATTTGAACAATATAAACAAGCACAGGCTAACATTAAGAAACAAGGATGTTACATTCATTAATATATTGGGCAGTTTTAAGCCTTGAGACTTTATATCATGTTCAAGTTTAGCATTCTACATACACTTGTTGAAGAATGTATTCAAATGGGAACATGCATGTGTTTATATAACAAGTACATAATACAATATGTAGATTAATTTGGTCCAAGAAGTACAAGTTTTAGAACTTAATTCTGCACAAGTTTGTAAACTTTGTAAAATACCCTTTAACCAGAAAACACATTTAAACAACGATATATAAAACAATGCTAGAATACAAACAACACAAATTAAACAGACACTTTAACATTTTCCCAGGCTGGAGAAGTTACACAGTGTATATGGTCACCATATACTGATGTAATAAAACTATGTTACCTTTATAATGAATGGATGGGCACCGCATACTTATGGACAAATAAACAGAGTGCAGTGCAAGAAAATGTTAATTTCTCTGGGTTTTCATCATCATGTGAGAATAATTTTAGTTCTACGGAACACAGTGGGTATCGCTACTAAATATTCTTACATAGACAGTGTCCATGTCTTTTATTCAAGAAGTGAATTTTCAGATATATATTCAGATTTCTCTTCCATTTTGGCTATAATTTGTGTGACAGAAGCTCATTTAAGTTTCTGTGATCTTATCACATTGTTTTTGTTGAAAAATATGTTTGGCACTACAAACTTTAAATTGAAACTTAAGGCTTAAATGCAAATTATGCATATCATTCAATACAGGTACTTGTTTCTGACCGAGATCTACATCATGTTAGCACTATTTAACTAACGTTCATGTGTGGCTTAAATCATATTTTGTTCCATGCAACTCGTGGTTTTATTATAGAGTATATAGATTGTTAAATATTTGAATTTAAATACAGATATATCTTGCCTGTTCGAAAACTTTTTCCACGAAGTATACTGTGCTTTCCAATTTTATTTCAGCAGTATGCGGTGACCATATTCACCGTGAGCTAGAACAGTTACTGATGCTAAGGAAATCCAAATCAAAATAGCAGGGTTCTAAATTTTGTGCTCCATTTTTCCATGGTTCCACCCTGCTACACTGCTAGTCTTGTTAACACAACAATGATGAATACGTATCTAATGTGCTTTAATATTCTGAAAACATCAGTGATAAATTATCCAAGAATGTTTTCCCAGCAACATTTAAAGATCTTTTACACAAGAACAGAAAATAATTCCTCAAAAAGAGCAATGGATAGCATGACAACACAGCTTACAAACTTTAATTTGAAGTTCAAATCTGATAAAAACCCTTGACCCAAAATATTATTACATATCCCCCCCCTGCTCATTTTGAGGGGCGCGGTTGTATCCTTTTTCATTACATATTCCCTCCCCTCCCGCTCATTTTGAGGGGCGCGGTTGTATCCTTTTTCATTACATATTCCCCCCCCCCTCCCGCTCATTTTGAGTGGCGCGGTTGTATCCTTTTTCATTACATATTCCCCCCTCCCGCTCATTTTGAGGGGCGCGGTTGTATCCGTTTTCATTACATATTCCCCCCCGCTCATTTTGAGGGGCGAGGTTGTATCCTTTTTCATTACATATTCCCCCCTCCCGCTCATTTTGAGGGGCGCGGTTGTATCCTTTTTCATTACATATCCCCCCTCCCGCTCATTTTGAGGAGCGCGGTTGTATCCTTTTTCATTACATATTCCCCCTCCCGCTCATTTTGAGGGGCACGGTTGTATCCTTTTTCATTACATATTCCCCCCTCCCGCTCATTTTGAGGGGCGCGGTTGTATCCTTTTTCATTACATATTCCCCCCCCGCTCATTTTGAGGGGCGCGGTTGTATCCTTTTTCATTACATATTCCCCCCCCCCCGCTCATTTTGAGGGGCGCGGTTGTATCCTTTTTCATCCTAGATCTTCCCTAACTTTCTATCATTATGGGTTGTCATGGAGTCTTTGTGACTGGTCCTCTGGGGTTGGGGGCCTTGCAAACTGACACTGTAGCAGGGTTTTTACATTTTTGAAAAAAATAAGGAACAGCTTTACTTCAAGTTAACTCTTAATTGCGGATATATTTTAGTGTGATGGTTTTATATTATTATACAATTTTTGAAAAAAAACAAGGAATAGCTTTACTTCAAGTTAACTGTTAAACGCAGATATATTTCAGTGTGATGGTTTTATATTATTATATATGTAAAGTCTGATGGTAAGCAGTGAAACTTCCAAGTCAATACTAGAGTATTTAAAGCAAACTTCTAACATGTACCATTTACTAAAATGTATAACTCGAAAACATTTACCCGACACTCATGCACTCGATTAGCATAAATTATGCGCTTGAATTACTTTCTATATTAAAACTCGTTCTTGTTCGAGCACGAGTTTCACAAGTTTAAATATACCATAACAGAATAATTTAAACGAATATATTTATCATAATGGTATTTTAATAAAATACATTCATGCATAAAGGTCAGTGTCAGGATAATGTTTTCGACAATTATTCACGATCTACAGACAATTATTCCAATAAATATGTCGGCCATCTGAATGTTTGGCACCAAGAACAGATTTTGAGAGTACATATGTATAAACACCAGTAGATCTGCAATTTGTATGTATAATTATAAAACAGACCAGAAAAAAAAACAACATGTAAATTATAATGTAAATTTGAAAACATTTTAACAGCGATTCATTAAAATTTACAATAAAATAAACAACATATAAATATTGGAATGAACAACAATAATGAGCTATTTGAAAAATCAGAACACCATAAATTGTACACAATATACAAAAAAATCGATGAAATTAACTACCTAAAATACAGGACAAGCAAAACAAACATACTTTGTGGAGTTTGGGTAATCGAGACAAATGAGAGTAGTCCTTAGTTAAAACTTAATTTATACATTTTTTATAAAATTCCTCAGTGGATGTTTCATGTATTGGTCGTTTTCAGTTTAAATGTTTTACTCTAGTAAAATTGCTTAGCTGTTTAATATTTTATCCTTTTGTGAAGAGAATCTATTGTATTTTACACAAAATATGCTATTCTGAAATGTTCATGTAAGTACAGCATAAGTAACCATCAATGACTCAAACACACTCCAAGGTTACGCCACTAAGTTTCGTGGAGAAATCAGCCACTAATCAAAGTAACAAAGCGTAAAATACGCCCCATAATTATGCAAATGGAAAATTCTGACTTTGTTTCACTTTAGCTACTCTATAGTTCTCATAATGCACAGTTCTGTTATTTAAACCAGGCTGTGCCGGACCCCTCCTTGCGCTTATCAGCGACTGCCTCTATATTGTCCTTGATCTTCAGGACGATGTTGACGTCGCTGAGCTCCTTGGGTACGGCCTGTACCGTGTGACCAATGGCTTGCAGTCCGGAGACAATCTCGACCGGGAAACCTTCTGGAGTGGTAGGAATGAGATTACTATGGGTATGTTACATTGCAATAAAACAAATGGGCGAACACCAGTCCTTGTTTCGATGGTTAATATTAAACAAAGGTCCATTATATTTTGAAAACATAATTATTATGAAGAAAAACTCACCTAACGTCAAACAAATCCATACTTTAACTAGAAAGCACTTGGTGAGCACAAAGTGCTTTCAAATAGGGTATAAGCTACAAACTACTGAACAATTGAATAAGTAACAAAGAATCCTTTAAAAGAATCTTGGACCCATAAGGTAATCATGGATCACAATCATCATCTGATCATATTGTGAAATTTTCATTTTTTTTCAATCTCAAAAAAAATACATGCCAATAGATTCCTAACTTTTTGCATTAAGCTTCTAACAGATAACCAAACAATCCAATGGTAACGAAATATAATCACTTGGCAAAGGTAATGAGCACTAGAATTGTCGGATGTGTCGTCTGATGGGGCATAACTCAAGTACGATAAGAGCAATTATGCAGAAAACTAAACTTACTTCCTTTGATGCCTACTAACACATTCCTAACATTTCATAATGATTGCACAAAACTTCTCAAGTTATTGTCTGCACAAACTAAAGAATCAGTAACCCCTATGTCGCCTTTTCAGACGAAACACAATAGCTTTGTGTTAGAAATAACATTCCAACACTAAGCAACTGAAACACAAAATACTAGCAACACATTTTATATATGAGGCGTGTCATGGGAGACCCGGGCTTTATGCATGTGCGTTAAGTGTCATCCCGGATTAGCCTGTGCAGTCCGCACTGGCTAATCCAGGACAACGCTTTCCGCTTTTATGGTATTTTCTGTTTCAAGGAAGTCTCCTCTAAACATAAATCCGCTGCAGGTGGAAAGTGTCGTCCTGGATTAGCCTGTGCGGACCACACAGGCTAATATGGGAAGACTCCAATTTTTCCTGTGCCAATTTTCTCGTTTCGTATTTCATTGTCATAAAACATACATCTACTAATATCTTAGTGTTCTAAATGTTATACCGGTATATTTTACTGTGCTCTATTTTAATGCTTATGGTATTTACAAAAACAATTGCACTCGTTTAGGTTATAAATATATAATATTACTCTTAGTAATAAAACAATGCTGTTTATTTATAATATCTACAAGCACTTAACAAAATATATCCATAATAAATATATCCATAAATCAAAATCAATTAATTACAAGTAACATAATCAACTGTTGCCTTCTGGTAAATACAAGTATCTAAATAAATAAAAGCTGAGGTTCAGAGCAAATAAACACTAAATAGATTTACAAAAAAGCCATACTAAAAACAACTGAATAACGTTGATAGTATATTTTGAAGTCAGAACTAACAAACACAGCACATGCATTCAGCCCGATTTTCCCACGATACACTTCATATTTATTGTTATGCTGGTCTTCTTACCCTCTGCTTCTATGAGACTGGCATCAGGGTACAGCTCTGAGTGCACCCTGGGCGACGATATGGACTTCTGGAGGTCATAGTTCAAGGTAAGGTTGTTGAACAACACCTCTGCTATACCTGTGAAGTAAATTGCATTCATGTATCTGTGGAATAAAGTACTGTGAGCATCTACACAGTGTGGTGGAAGTAAAATATAACACTACTTTAACAATTCATGTAAGGCTCATGCCATACTGTGGAATCACTTGAATTCTCGGGGTACAAATTTCGCGCACCTGCGATTGTGGATATAATCACGCGGTCTTAAATTCGCGCAAAGCTGATTTTGAAAAAAAAAGAAAGAAAAAAAGTGAGTTGTGTTTTACTAAGTATTGATCAAAACATTATTTGGGTATGTATACAACACAATTGTTTTCAAGTTATGCTGCGTAATGCTTATTATTGGTATTTAACTTCTAAAAAAATATCAAAAATTTATCAGAAGTGATCAATGAGTTCCAAAAGATCCAAAAGATCACCGATATAAAATTAATGTTAATATTTAAATGAGGAAAATTACGGTTATACATTAAAAATATTTACATCACCACAATCACATATACATGTACGTGTGTATATTTATGGAAGATCAATTACGTATTACGAACGTGTAAACTCCCTATGCGTTACTAAATTACGAAACTAGTAATTTTTCGCAGTGGTAATAAATTTGCGCAATAGCGGGAGCACGAAATGCACGAAAATTAGACTTCCGCAAACACTAGTGATTCCACAGTATGAAGCACACAAAAATACCTCCGTGTAACAGAAACATTACATTTTGAGTTGTGTGGTTTCTTACCAAGGCATGTCATATAAAAATGTTTGCAAAGTAATCTTTTAACTTATGCAATTGCAAAAGAGTTACTACGTGAATGCCACTTTGTAACGGACATCCTGAGCAAAAAGTTGCCCAGCAGAAATGGGACTGTTGCAATTTTGCTTGTAGCTACACTGCAATTCAAAGTCATACCCGAGATAATCCTGGACCCATTGGCTCCACCACACACCATACGCAACCCACACAGGTGTCCTGTCTCGTACACAACTGTGGGGGACATGCTGGACTGGGGCCTCTTGCCACCCAGGATCTCATTCTGAAAGCATTCAAAATACATTTATGGTAATATGTTAATATAAGATAAATAAAACCCCAGAACCTCAGCAGGAGGGAAACCCTTATTACCATCCGTAGGTCCTTTATTTGAGGCAAGTGACCAATTGCCTATACAACACAGGACAATACAAACAACACAGCACAAAACATAAAATGACTGTTTGTTTGGATTTTTCACCGTTTTTAACAGTATTTCAGTCATATCAAGGTGGTCAGTTTACCTACTAACACTTTTCTTGGGCAAGCTTAGCCGATCTAAGCGGTTTACCAGTACTAAGTGAACATACCTTTGCCAGTAACTGACAACTGCCCTACTTGAATCAGAGGTAGGGGGAGAATGGCTGCAGAAATAATTTCATGACCAATACCCACACAAGCTATATGGCCAGGCTGGGGCTCAAACTTACGATCCCCGGATTGACAGTCAAGCGCTCTACCAACTGAGCTAGCCAGGCCTGGCTAAATTTTAAAACTGGGTAAGACTCAGTCTCATTCTGCAGACATTCAGAATACATTTGACATGAAATAGTACTGTCAGACTGGAAATGATTTTAATGAGATAAGTATAAGAACTAGTATGAAACTGTATCAAGAAAAAATACATGTGTTAAAATTAAAAAAGAATTGTTGATAAATAATGAACGAGATTGAAGCAGAACCTACTATTCTTTGAATAGTCCAGATAACAGTAAAGTCTGTATGTTGCACTATGTCCATTTTACAGTTTTTCTCATGAAAAAGGGGCAATAACTCTGGTGTTCATGGTCCGATCTAGCCAATTATTGAATTTCGCCGAAATTTTATAGTCATACACAAATTGTGGAAGTTTGGTCAAGCTTGAATGAAAAGTGAAGTCTCCATCATGTCTGCAAGCCAATTGTTGACAAATTACTGACGACACAGGACAGCACTTCATGCTCAGGTGAGCTAAGTAATAAAAGTGGGAATTGTAAACATATTTTCAAACTAATGTTTGTTGTAGTTATGAAGTTCATACCAATGTTCCAGGTGTTCCAAAATCAGCCATTTCGTTGTTTAGCAGAATTCCAGTTTCTGTGAGGACCATGCTTCCAAACCAGTCATTGATTGTGCTGGAAATATAAACCAGTCATTAAATGTGCTGGAAATATAAACCAGTCAATAAATGTGTTGGAAATATACCAGTAAACCAGTCCTTGACTGTGCTGGACATATAACCAGTCATAGATTGAGCTGGAAATGTAAAACAGTCATTAATTGTGCTGGAAATATAAACCAGTCGTAGATTGAGCTGGAAATGTTAAACAGTTATTAATTGTGCTGGAAATATAAACCAGTCATTGATTTCTTTAATCATATAAAAGGCAATAACAGCAATTTCTGTGATGAACTTGATCAACACAGTGAGGATCGCCATACTATTTTGTGGTTTATCTATCAATTTTCTGTGAAGATGCACAATTCCTACAGTTTCTGTGGTGTATGGACAGAATAATAGAAACTTTTAAACTACACATCAGGGAAGAAGCAATATAATTTGAAGGTATTGGGTAGGAACAGTACTTACTGTTTACAATAAACCTTGTCAGTTTTTGCCACTTACATTTTTAACTCCTTTTCAGCTATGTTTAAATGATTATTTTAACATGACAAGCGCAGAGTTTTCTTTTTCTATCGATAACGAACAACATTCACCGTTGTTAAGCTACCAAAAAACAACCAGAAAAAATAGTTCCAAAGCTGTAAAACATAGTTGCCATTGAAAAGGCAGAAAATTCTATCAGGCAATGTCAGAATCAAAATAATTTTCACATTATCGTTCTTTATCAGCTAATAAACAAATATTGTAATTCTGATGCAGTATATTAAAAAAAGCTTGCACTAAAGCCTTCGTGGTTTAATTCCAACGCATCAGAAACTCCAAATCGTTGCTTATTAGCCGATAAACGGCTCTTCATCGAAAATTATTTCTTAAATTTTTATTCACTGAGATGCACGAGTGCTCCACAAGCTTCACCACATACTCTATTAAGCAAACCAGGTTAACAGCGAAACATGCGATAACCAAGGGCAATTACTGGGTAAAACACCGGATTAGCCTGTGCAGTCTGCACAGGCTAATCCGGGACAGCACTTTCCGCTTTTATGGTATTTTCTGTTTCAAGGAAGTCTCTTCTAAACATGAATCCACTGAAGGCGGAAATTGCCTTCCTGGACGACACTTTACGCACATGCATTAAGTCCGGGTTTTCCACGACCCGCCTCATATGCATATGATCAGCTCTTGCAGAGAACGTCTAACATAAGCACTTACGTTGTAACTGACACCATCAGTTCAGCAGTGTCAATGACAGACAGGTGTGCAGTGCCAGCGTCCTTGAGCTGGTGTACATTGCTGCTGTAGAAACTTGCATCTCTTGTCTGATTGGTCGTCATATTGCGCAGCCTGGCAGCTTCTTCCTTGCTGTAGTTTTAATGACACAATATTTATGGTATATGTTAAACTAAAAAAATAAGAGGTGTGTCGTGTGAAAACAAGGCTTATTGCATGTGCGTCTAGTGTCATCCCGGATTAGCCTGTGCAGTCCGATCGAATGAAAAAGCGAATATTAGAAAACTGCTCAGGGTATTCGATGCCATCCCAAGTTTGTGTTGTTGCGGTAAGAATTTTCCAAAAAAAAATTCTGCCACTTACAATGAAAATGTCATCAGAACTTAAAGTTGTAACCATGGACATTTAGATCTGAAAAACTGCAGTAAGCCAAAAAAAATTCTGTGTTTTGGGCAACCCGACCATACCCAGCAAAAACCCCCGACCCTAAAGCTTTTAGCGACTACTGTTTTCTGTTAAATCCCAATTTGTCAGATTTTAGATAACTTTCAATGTTTTTTACCAAAATGGGCCAAAAAAAAGTTTTAAAAAAATCAAGCCCAATAACTTTTGAGACCATTGCCTGAAACACACATTTTTTTTTTGGCCTAACATAAAATATCAATGCAAAATTATCTTGTTTTAGTCTGAGCCACCAACTAAGTGTACCTGATCATAACATTGGTAGCATTCTCTTTTGGCCTAACATAAAATATCAATGCAAAATTATCTTGTTTTAGTCTGAGCCACCAACTAAGTGTACCTGATCATAACATTGGTAGCATTCTCTATTGCCTGTGTGTTGAACTTTGGGTCCCCCAGAAGCTCTTTCTGGGCGTAGCCAAACTTGAAAGCTTCCAGCATACGATGGTAGCTCTGGGTATCGGACTTTAGGTCTGGGTATCCCTCCAGGAAGTTCATGATGGAAAGGACCACGGGGCCACTGCCTGGGGCTGGGACTGACTCCACTGTGTAACCTGGTAGGTTACATATAACTATTAGCTTGCTGGTAGGTAATAAATAACTAATAGTTAAAAACAGTTTTTCTGTTGTTTCATGATTGTTTTTGTTAAGTTATATTTATTGTAATTTAATTAAACACCTAATCTGAATCATTTCCAAAAAAAGCATAGTAAATTTAATATATTATCTTGGCTGAACACATGTACTGATACTGTTCACATAAAAAAAGATGCTGCTGTAATATATATAGAGAATACTAGGTTAATGTTGAATATAGAGAAGTTTTATATAGCAAGGCATAGGGCAACGACCCTTGGTTTACGTTTTCATGTTAAGCAAATAAACTTACCTTTATTCAACACTTACTTAGTATACTTAGTTCTGTCTTTATTTTGAAAATAAAAGGAACAAAACGTACTAAATAAAGTGGAAAACAAATAATGATGTCAAGAAAGTCAACAAATGACGTCATCACACTGCACGTGTTTGTTTTTAACCCAACAAGGTTGAAATAAAGCAAAGTTTATCCATGAAGCATTATTTCGTCAATGTTCACATCATGATGGGACAAAATATTCAACACTAACCAACACTCACCTATACAGATTAACAACTCTAATGTTCTTTATGAAGTAAAGCTCAGACGCAGTAACCCGACACTAACCTTATGCATGAATAAGTTACAAAGCAGTCACAATGAATATATCAGTTGCCATATGAGAATCAAGTTATATTGATGTAAGAGTGTGCTACCAAAAAACAAACAGAAATCATGTATAAATATACATGTATGAAATAATTCAAGTGTGTAATTATGCCAATACAGTTCATGAGTGTCAGGTCAATATGTCCAAGCTATATCTGCATGTACAGTAGAACCTGTCTAAACCGAACGGCGTCGTGACCGGGCCGATCGTTCGGTTTTCGGAGGTGTTTGGTTTACCCAGGTTTTTTTTTTATTAAATGACATTTTCCTTAAACTGTACATAGTATTTTATATGTAAATTCAAGTATGTATTAAGACAACGACATGAAAATGTTTTAATACACTTTTATTGTTTATTATTTGTATTATTTGCAAGTAAACATGTATATTTGTACATAAAATGACACTAAATTTATCAATCAAACAAGTACATGTATTCAACCTACAACTTATTTACATCTGTTCAAAGTAATCACCAAGTTTTGACTGCTTTGATTAGTTTAAACCTATTTATTTTAGCTCGACCTTATCGCAAGCCTTAGGTTTATATAACTCAGTGATCGAAATATTGCCAGAATTTACTATATGAGGCGCGTAGTGGGAAAACCGGACTTAATGCATGTGCGTAAAGTGTCGTCCCAGATTAGCCTGTGCAGTCCGCACAAGCTAATCCGGGACGGCACTTTCTGCCTACAGTGGGTTTATGTTTAGAAGAGACTTTCTTGAAACAGAAAATTCCATAAAAGCGGAAAGTGCCATCCCGGATTAGCCTGTGCGAACTACACAGGCTGATCCGGGACGACACTTTATGCACATGCATGAAGTTCTGTTTTCCCACGACGCGCCTCATATGTATAAAATTCCTAATATAAATTAATTACACTGTTGTGAAACATTTAAACATTTACACTGTACATAAATTTCAACATAAGACATGACCGAGTCCGACTAATCTGTCGTTTACAAGTGAACTATTGTCGTATATGGCGTACCATTTGGGTCAAAAGTACATATATGCATGGCAGCTAAATACAGATGCAACTCTTGTTATAAAATTGTAACGCAAATACAATTTTATGACTGCAGTCATACATTTATAACAGCAGTTACATTTACATATATAACTGCAGTAACAATTTATACCGAAAGTAACAAAATATGACAGTAGTCATAAAATTATAACTGCAGTTACACTTTTTTCTGATTCATCTATTTATAAAATATTTATCTTTACATTGCGTTTATAATTTAAAAATTCATAAATAAATAAATGCAATTTTGGCAAAAAAATGTATTATATACGAAGTGTTTTAATTCGCCAAACAGACTTGGAGCTTAAGTTCAGCAGTTTGTCAGAAAAATGTAATGTAAAAGGTTATAATTTTATGCCTATTGCCATATTTTATTACTGTTAGTATAAATTATTACTGCAGTTATATTTATAACTGCCATTACAAATTTATAACTAATTATAACAACACATCTATATTTAGCTAGCAGGCGTATATGAAATTTTGACCCAAAGGGTAGGCCATAGTAGTATGCACCGACTAGCTGATTGCTAATTGCACCACTGCCCCATTATCACCATGGAGGTTATGCCCTTTGTGTATAATTGTGTCACCAATTATCGGGTCCACGCTTCTGCGGTATCGCGAAGTGACACCTAACAGGATATACCGTTCGGTTTATTCAGGGTTTTTAAGGTTGAATGAGATCAATTTTGTGATAAAATCGTTCGGTATCTGGTTTTGACAGGGTTCGGTTTATTAAGGTTTTTTATATATAAAATAAGAAGGAAAAAATTCGGAACCGAAACAGCCGTTCGGTTTTAACAGGAATTCGGTTTTCACAGGTTTCACTGAATAATCTAGACCTAGACTTTACTAAACAAACAACAAAAGTAACAATTTTAAGACATTATGAAGTAGATGGACTCAAACCTCTAAATGTAGTCTTGACCACAGATCGCATCTGCACATCATAGTTGGCCAGATCAACTCTTGACAGAATGCCTGGCGACTGGGAATTCACAATCTAAACACACAACAAAAACACATGACAGGATAACCAGGGTATTGTGTTGCATGGTCATGTATTGAGAATGTATTGTTGCATAAGATTTATTTTAAAAAAGGCCCGTATGTTATAAAAGCACTCTTTATCTATTCTTACTTGGAATTCAACCACTCTAATTACAGTATTCTTTATTTAAAATGATTTGTTAATGACATAAGCAACATTGTTACCCAGAATATTTGCAAACGAAGAAGTCCATTTTCTTGAGTCTAAGTCTGTTTTTATTCTTATGTCTAAAAATGGGTTGGTAAATACGGGCCCAGATAAAAATCTCAAAATCAGGAAAGGTACAGGGTGCTGCTCGAAAGATGAGGATTGGAAAACATGAATAACTCTTTGACATAAGCTCACAATTTAACGATTTCAGAGTTCAACAACTTTGAAGTATGGGTTTCAAATATTGCCAGAAAAAAAAAGAAACCAATAGTAACATAAAATTTCCTCTAATCTTTAAGTTTCCTCAGATGACAATCCCAGAGGAGCCGGGATGAGGAACCAAACACTGTATGGTTTGGAAGTGAGCACTCTACTATTTCACTCTGGAATCACGATATTATCCTATCAATTCGCAGTCAACATCTTCTAGTACCTATATTACTGTTGAGGAATCAAACACTGTATGGTACGGCAGTGAGCACTCTATTATTTTACTCTGGAATCTGGAGATTATCCTATCAATTTGCAGTCAACATCTTCTTGTACATACATGTAATTATATTACTATTGGTTTTAATACAAACTCAGGATTGCTGATGCTCAAACCCAAAACCATTGGAATGAGGTGATTATTAGCAAGTTTAGTTTAAAACAGACCAAAACTATTCCATTCAACTTAAGGAATTGGGTAATGGACCAACCCAGGAACATGCCTGCCAAGTTTGGCTAAAAACCACTAAGTGGTTTCAGAAAAGGAGTTGTTTGAAGTAATTGATGACAACGAACAATGGACACCAGACAAAGAGACGGAGCATAATAACCCACTCTTGAGCACAATTTATGCTCGGGGGAGCTGAAAAATATATTAAAACAGAGCAAAAATATCTATAACCTCTTTAACAATACTGTCTGCAATGATCCCTGAATAGAACACCGCAGAGCCTTCAGTGGCAATCCTGTCCAAGGTTTTGGCTAGGTCTTCTCTTATGATCAGATCACCAGTTTTCTTGAGTTTGCCGTCAATAACGTTGGTGTAAAAGAAGGATAACTTTGACCTCATAAAGGCTTCCAGATTCAGCTTTGGGCTGTTTAGCACAAATTCTACATGGAGAGATAAACACAATGTCACTAAGATATTAAAGACGACATACTAGTAGATAAAACCAAAATTATTTGCTGAGAACATCTAAATAAACTTGTATTTAAAGGTTGGTTGAACATGTTTTGAACAAATTCTATATGGAAACAAAAGTACAATGAACATCAGATATAAAAAGACACTGCTAATTACATATAACAAATAATTGATCACATATTTTAACCATTTTATATTGCACACAGCATATATCAAACAACAATGCATTGATACAGGCTTGCACACATTTAACTACCGGCAGTCTTCTTAATAACCCACTTTCCCCATGCTGATTACAAGTGAACAACCTGTCAAAAGTTCAAATTATCACAAAATCTCTTGAATGGGACAAGTAAAAAATACACGTCCAATAACTCTGACTGCTGGACGGAATGGACAAAACCACGTCCAATAACTCTGACTGCTGGACGGAATGGACAAAACCACGTCCAATAACTCTGACTGCTGGACGGAATGGACAAAACCACGTCCAATAACTCTGACTGCTGGACGGAATGGACAAAACCACGTCCAATAACTCTGACTGCTGGACGGAATGGACAAAACCACGTCCAATAACTCTGACTGCTGGACGGAATGGACAAAACTTAGTTTACTTTAAACTAGGGATGGGACCGAATACTCGAATATTCAAATATTGGATAATAATCGAATATAAAAAAACGAATACGAATATTCGATTTTCACATTTATTTGAAGAACAAATTTTTGTTTAAAGTCATGTTTTTTACACAGTTTGATTGGAAACTTAACATGAATTCCAGTCGTATTTCCTGCCTAGCAGGTGGGCGGGGGCAGTCTAACGTTTTTACAACACATGCCAAACATGTCCAATTAACGACAATTGATAATTGGCAGGGGGGCCACGTCTTGAGGGCCGCGAATTAACGGTTTGTTGGAGGCGCGAACATGACGCATTGTATCCACAAATAACAAAACTGGGCCATGTTGTGATAACGGTTTCACAGTTTGCACAAGGCGTACATTAATGTTTATTATCCTTAAGTGACATCTATACGGTTAACTTTTTTACAGTATATTACAATTACTCTTTAAGTAAACCAATCAAAATGAATCCATTATCAGCCAATCAATTTCTTTAACAAAATTAGCATGATCTGGTCAATCTTAATATACATCACTTGTAAATTATTCTCCATTATATCAACACTGTATATTATGCAAGAGTCTTTATTAATAAACAATGCCACCATCACCTGCTTGGAAGTACTTTACGCGGTCATTAGACAAAACCCAGGAAACGTGTAATCTGCACAGCAGATACAAGCTTCATGGTTCTGAAAAAAAAACGGAACGATTAACAAATTAATTAACAATACATTTAACAATATCTTACATTTCTTTATATTTGCCTCGCTCATTTGCCAATGAAACAAGGTAATACAACTACGTACACGTAGTATACATATTTCGGATAGGTAAATATTCGGACAGAGTGCCGTATATAGTTGTATATAGTAGTATTTACAAAACGAATATTCGAATATATTTGAATACCTTAAACGAATATTCGAAATTGATTTCAGTATTCGGTCCCATCCCTAGTTTAAACCTATTTGAGGCGCGTCTTGGGAAAACCGGTCTTAATGCATGTGCATAAAGTATCGTCCCGGAGTAGCCTTTATGGACGGCACTTTTCGCTTTTATGGTATTTCCTGTTTCAAGGAAGTCTCTTCTAAACATAAATCCACTGTAGGCGGCAAGTGCCATCCAGGATTAGCCTGTGCAGACTGCACAGGCTAATCCGGGACATCACTTTACGCAATTGCATTAGGTCCAGTGTTCCTACGACACGCCTCATTCATTTTAACTCTATTGTGTTAAAAGCCAGAGGCTTATTGAGACACTCTCGAGTCCGTTTCCTGGATAGAACCAGTATTTGGTGCCTTTTGAGAAAGATAATTCAAACACTCCCCTAGTAGGTATCGAACTTACGACCTCCAGAATGCAAGGCGGACACCATATCCATTACACCACTGCGACAAAACTTAAAGCATCACGAATATTCATTCCTACTAAATGCACAATGCATACCTGTGTGGCCGGTCATGTGGAAACCATTTCTGGCCAGATCTGCCGCCGGACTGACTACAGTCTTCCATGGAAGCCTACAAGAGTTATCATTGTGTATAGCCCAGGGGTGGCAAGATCTCATATTGCCTTATTTGTCCATTTCGTGTGAAAACTGGGCATAATGCACCTGCATAAAGTGTCGTCCTGGATTAGCCTGTGCAGTCTATACAGGCTAATCCAGGACGGCACTTTCCGCCTAAAGTGGATTTATCTTTATAAGAGACTTTCTTGAAACAGAAAATACCATAAAGCGGAAAGTGCTGTCCTGGATTAACCTGTGCGGACTGCATGGGCTAATCCCGGACGACACTTTATGCACATGCATTAAGCCTGGTTTTCCAAAGACATGCCTCATACAGTAAATTTTGGAGATATCTCATTTGTCCCTACATGCTGGGCAATATGAACAGTAACTGTTGATTTCGCCTTCTATGTAGTAAGAACATGTCTTCAAAATTCTAATTGGATGTTAATCAGGGGAATAACTAGAAGAAAAGATCCTTGGTGTTACTAAAATAAACCATGAGAAAGCCGAAGTTATTGTTTGACATTATCTAACATTTGGAATGTTTTTATCTTTTAAATTAATTTATCTTTGAATAGCTGCAGCATAATATTAAGGCTCAAAACATGGCAATTTTCCTGTTTTTGACAGTCAGAATAACAGCCATAGAGCAGGGTGCTGTACCTGCTGTTTTGCTCTTTATATTTTCTTACATAATAATAACCATTTTCTGTAAGGCGTGAATATGGTACCTCTGTTTACTTTTGACAACTTTTTAAATTTTTGGTCAGTTTTTTTCATGCATGCTAACAACGGAAGCTTTTAATAAACAACTATACTTTCTTGTGTTTATTTTTATTTAGTTGTTAACTTTTCAGCCTACTTTCCATATTTCTGATGTGCAGCTTCCATCCCCTTCAGTTCACCAGGCACGGCCACTGCAAGGGCACCCTGGGAAAATCATACAAGGCAATAAGTTTGTTTGTTTGTTGCGATTTTTCGCCGTTTCTAACAGTATTTCAGTCATATCACGGCGGTCAGTTAACCTACTCACACTTTTCCTGGGCAATCTTAGCCGATCTAAGCGGTTTACCAATACTAAGTGCAGTATCTAGTAACTGACAACTGCCCTACTTGAATCAGAGGTAGAAGAATGGCCGTAGGAATAATTTCATGACCAATGCCCACACAAGTTATGTGGCCAGGCTGGGGTTCAAACTCACGATCCATGGATTGACAGTCTCGTGCTCTACCATCTGAGCTAGCTGGGCCGTTGAATAATACAATATTTATTTTAAAGTTTAACTAAAGCGAAGTTTGGCAATGAGTTTCAACACTTATCTGTTATATAAAGTTTAACTAAAGCAAAGTTTGGCAATGAGTTTCAACACTTATCTGTTCTATAAAGTTTAACTATAGCAAAGTTTGGCAATGAGTTTCAACACTTATCTGTTATATAAAGTTTAAATAAAGCAAAGTTTGGCCATGAGTTTCAACACTTATCTGTTACACAAAGTTTAACTAAAGCTAAGTTTGGCAAAGAGCTACAACACTTATCTGTTATACAAAGTTTAACTAAAGCAAAGTTTTGCAATGAGTTACAACACTTATCTGTGATATTAAGTTCAACTAAAGCAAAGTTTGACAATGAGTTTCAACACTTATCTGTTATAATATAAAGTTTAACTAAAGTGAAGTTTGTTAAACAAAGTTTATTATATATTAAAAAGAAGTTTGGCAATGAGTTTGAACACATATCTGTTATACAAAGTTTAACTAAAGTGAAGTTTGGCAATGAGTTTCAACACTTAATTGTTGTATAAAGTTTAACTAAAGTGAAGTTTGACAATGAGTTTCAACACTTATCTGTTATACAAAGGTTAACTAAAGTGAAGTTTGGCAATGAGTTTCAACACAAATCTGTTATACAAAGTTTAACTAAAGTGAAGTTTGAAAATGAGTTTCAACACTTATCTGTTATATAAAGTTTAACTAAAGTGAAGTTTCACAATGAGTTTCAACACTTCTCTGTTATACAAATGTTAACGAAAGTGAAGTTTTACAATGAGTTTCAACACTTATCTGTTATATAAAGTTTAACTAAAGTGAAGTCTGACAATGAGTTTCACCCTGATGCCAATACAGCAGACCTTAGACAGACAAATAACAGTGCCTGTATGAAATCACTTTTTGATTAAGTATTGTATTAATCAACCTTATTATTATCATTAGTAATTACCCCTGACAACTTTAAAAATCTGTTTTGATTTATTTATTTCAAGATGGCATCATTTTGTTTCTGAAAAAAACTTCCATATTACCATTTTCACAGAACAGTTCAAACTGACCAATCAAAAGTGCTAAAGCGCATAATGCTATAGAAATTTCATAGAGGCACTGGTTTTAGCAAACCAATAGGAACAGTTCAAACTGACCAATCAAAAGTGCTAAATCGCATAATGCTATAGAAATTTCATACAGGCACTGGTTTTAGCAAACCAATAGGAACAGTTCAAACTGACCAATCAAAAGTGCTAAATCGCATAATGCTATAGATATTTCATACAGGCACTGGTTTTAGCAAACCAATAGGAACAGTTCAAACTGACCAATCAAAAGTGCTAAATCGCATAATGCTATAGAAATTTCATACAGGCACTGGTTTTAGCAAACCAATAGGAACAGTTCAAACTGACCAATCAAAAGTGCTAAATCGCATAATGCTATAGGAATTTCATACAGGCACTGGTTTTAGCAAACCAATAGGAACAGTTCAAACTGACCAATCAAAAGTGCTAAATCGCATAATGCTATAGAAATTTCATACAGGCACTGGTTTTAGCAAACCAATAGGAACAGTTCAAACTGACCAATCAAAAGTGCTAAAGCGCATAATGCTATAGATATTTCATAGAGGCACTGGTTTTAGCAAACCAATAGGAACAGTTCAAACTGACCAATCAAAAGTGGTAAATCGCATAATGCTATAGAAATTTCATACAGGCACTGGTTTTAGCAAACCAATAGGAACAGTTCAAACTGACCAATCAAAAGTGCTAAATCGCATAATGCTATAGGAATTTCATACAGGCACTGGTTTTAGCAAACCAATAGGAACAGTTCAAACTGACCAATCAAAAGTGCTAAATCGCATAATGCTATAGAAATTTCATACAGGCACTGGTTTTATCAAACCAATAGGAACAGTTCAAACTGACCAATCAAAAGTGCTAAATCGCATAATGCTATAGAAATTCATACAGGCACTGGTTTTAGCAAACCAATAGGAACAGTTCAAACTGACCAATCAAAAGTGCTAAATCGCATAATGCTATAGAAATTTCATACAGGCAAACCACAATCCTAATGATCCCATATGGGAACAGTGGAATTAATACAGGAACCATTGATCCTTTTATTTACTTATGCTAACTGATATAAGACGCACATTTTCACTGATAATTTGCTTAATACTGTAAAGTTGATTAATAATATGATGTATCAGTCACTTGGGATATACACTAATACACAATGTACCTGTAAGGGCATCAAACTTCAGACAGTCATTTTAAATTCCTGGCACTTTTGAGATAACTAAGTTCAGCAGTAGTAATAACAAGTAACAAAGAATACAAACCAGTTTCTGTTTTTGAGGTGATCCCTTATACATGTCAGGTCGCGCCTGACTCGGGGCAGTCTCTCGAAAGTCAAACACTTCAGATTTCTCAAGTTTGTGGTCGTGTACCAGCATGAACCCTCCACTGTAAAACATAGGAAAAGAAATATAGAACAGAGTATTCATATGATGTCAGTATACTGTTTTGTAGATGAGTGTGTCTGCATCCTCTTTAATCATGATTAATCCTCTATAATCATCACAAGCATATAGCCTAAAAATAATATTCACTAGTTTTTAACAGGAATTTAAATGTTGCTCAAACTGTGCATTAAATGAGTTTGAATTCTTGAACAGAGCTGTTACGCTAATTATAATGAACCATACTGATACCAGTATGCAATGTAACAACATGTAAAATAATCATTTACTGACTGAAAACATAAAATAATGCAAAATGGACAGAAATGAACAAATGAAAAAAATCATTGTTGAATATTCAATATTCATTGTTTAGTATTCAATATTCATTGTTTAAAATTCAGTACTAACACAGTAAAAAACGAAACGTAATCTAACCCCCCTAATCCAGAGCTCTCAGCATTCACCACTCCGAGGCAAAACATGGCCGCCACGACTGCATCGACTGCATTACCTCCCTTGTTTAACATCTGCAAACCAATGTCCGAGCATTCCTTCACGTCAGAGGAGATTGCTGCGTTCGCTCCAATCTGAAATGAAATGCTACTAGTAATGCTCATTTTATGATGGCACATTGTAGACTGCAGTTATGTACACAATTAAAGTAACTCATAATAGTATATTAATGTATTTATATAAAACTAGTTACAAGTAATTTCACTATGACTTGGCAGTGTATCATATATGACTGTGACTGTGACAAATGTACAAAAATAAACATATTTGAAAACATGCAAAATATATAACTTTGTGAACTTTGATAAGATTAATTGTTTGCTTTATGTAACACCACAATATAAAAATACAATAAAGGTAAACACAGACCTGTGGCGGTCCAAGGTAGATGGACAGTATGAGTGCCACAGTGATAACCAGGGAGAAAACGAATGCACAGATTATGATGATTCTTAGGCCACGGCTCTGATCTTGTAGCCTGAAAAAAACAACACAAAATGACATAAACACCAGTGTTAAAATATTATTATAACATGACAAACACAGATTTATCTATAGACAAAGAATAACATTTACCGGTGTTGAAACCTGCAATATACGATGTAAAAAGTTCCCAAACTGATATTTGTTTAGTTTTTATCCATGAATTATGAAAGTGACATTGAATAAGGTCAATGTAGCACTCAGTGCTGCATGACTGTGTGAAGATGAACAGAGTTCTCATTGTAAATGCAGCATTTGTTTGTCATATCACATTAGAATTTTTAATAAATTAATAGACTTATCCAACTACAAAAAAGCTTGTCAAAAAAATCAATAAACTTCATACATGTATGATACAGGATAGAAGAAGACTATTACATCTATCTACCTTCTAGAATACAAAACGTTTTGCAAAAGGCAGACTGAGAATGTTGAATCACCTACAAATTCAGCAATTATTTTCATTGTAACATACACAGCTTTCCCAGCTTCAAGAACTCCTTTGGGTGCTTTCAGTGGTTTATGGGCGCTGTGATCGCCTGAACTGCTACTTTCACTCTGCGGAATGTTGGATTTATCCATGGTACCATCGTCGAGCAGTTCAGACTTGTCACCTGAAACATATATACCTTAAAATATAATTAACATCATTAATGCTGTTGGTGTCAAACATATAAATGATAAAAATATGCTTCAGTTATGTTTGAACACGGGATGGCAACTAATACAAAAATGTCCTATTCTAATATATTTAGTGGGTTTTTGAATACTAATAATATAATTTTTTTACAGGTTCATATCATTTTCGCCATTCTATCATCATCATCATTGTTATGTCCGCTTGTAGAAGGGGTTACAAACATAAGACGGTTTAACAGTTAAGCACTTTTATTATTGTTCTAATTAGATGGTGGATACATCCACTACTAATGCTACTATTAAACTGTTAAGCCTCTAAAGCTATCAGAGAAGGCCAGTGAGTAATTAACATAAAGAGGTGGGGCTCTGCTGTGGGTGGCATACAGGTACACTACAATCATCATCTCATCATGCTTTATTTTACATTATTTAAACAATATGGTCTCTATTTTAAATAGCAGCCATTTTTACGGTTAAATTTTTTGAAAGGGACTTCGACCTGCCCATGTAGTGTTCTCAATCCTACAAACCTGATTGTATCAGCTCATCAAGTTTGTCATACTTCCCTTCTGATGCCATGGTATCTGTTGAATTCTACAGAAAATAACAGAATTTTATTGGTACAATTTCAATTCATTTCATGATCTAGACTATTATTGCAAAGAAACGTAATTTTAATGGGATTTTTTTTAAATTTAAATACTGTACGCTAATGTGTTAAACTTTAAAGAGCAAACAACTACAGAAAAAGCTATCGCTTACGTATTATTTGTTATATTTCTTTAAAAAAAATGTCAATAATCACTTTAATTTATTTTGACATTTCAATCAGACGCTTGCCACGTACAAGTTTTGCGTCTGAATACTCTGATTTCGTAATTTTTACGACGTGAAAATATTGTGTGTACAGAAAAACGATCGAAAACATGAAAATCGATATTGTATGTGAGCCTTTTCTTTCTAGTTCTTTTATTGAATATTCTAAAGTTTTCTGTTTAACATGTTATTTCTTTTATATTCATTTAGTTAACGGAACACAAAACTTTTCATGACTGCTATTAATAACAATGCGAAATACTGTTCAAATTAAAAGCATCATGTTTACTTTTTCATTATTTTTATGTGACTGTAAGCATGATTGTATCACAAATTAACGAATACATAAATAATGTGCATTCAGTTTTTCAAATCTGTGTTTTTACATTAATTAATTTAATTATGTTACATTTATGTTGTAACTCGCAGTCACCAATCCAGGCAGTAACCATAGCTGACGTTGCTGAACTTCACAACGCAGTCTGTACACTTTAGCCACATCACTGAAAAGCTAGCTCAACAGCAAGGCTGTTGGAAGTGGCCATATTCACTACAATCCTCCCCTCTTTATGTTCTAAGAACCCAGAGCCCCTGTAGAAATTACTAGCTCTGTGAGCTTCATGAGACCTCACTCCAGCTCCCTTGAGCTTAACCACCTATATGCTCTGTTCACAAGACAAATTGAAAGCTTGACCAAGTATGCTTCTGAGTCCATTGCATATAATACATGTACAGTGATGATTTTGAATATCTCTTACATTAGGAAACACTAGTAATTGTAGGGTATTTTATTCAAACAAATGAAAACATAGATTTTTCACGATCGGCGTAAGCAGTTTGTCAAGTTACGATGAAGACATTCATTTGTCGCGATCGGCGTAAACAATTTGTGAAGTTACACAACATCATAATTCATATTCTTAGTAAACTGTTCATTTCACAAACATAATTATTATATTTACTATTATATTGAATGCTTTTAATTTAGTAATTTATGTAAAACGCGGGTGTTAAAACACACCGATAACAAAATGCATAACTTACGAAAAAGTGTTACAAATGACTTACACCTTTACCAATTAAAATTAGAATGAGGGTGTGATCAACTTTCTTAGTCTTTCTATCAATGACGCGTACCCGGTATTTATATTGTAAATTCTACCATTCTCATTGGCTGATGCCTCCTGTGTATAGACTTTATCGATAATTGACAGGCTGATGCAGAACGGGAGTGCCATTATTGCTGAGTAGGCATTTTTTACCTTTGAAAAACATGGGTCGCAAGCAAAAATGGTTGTATCCTAGAATCTTGCACCTTTTTCGTAAAAGTATGAGTACAAATATGCCAAATCACATGTTACCGAGAACACAAAACACAGCGAACATAAAAGGAGCCTCACACTTTTGAAATATTGGCTGAAATGAAAAACAAAAAATAGCCAAAATTGATAATTTGCATGAAATGATTGATGGGTCCTGGAAAAATTTTCGTACTTACATTGTAAGCTCCAGGACTCACGCTGCCGTTCGCCAATTGAGCCATTTGTGAAAATATTCAGAACTTGGCTCAAGCAAATGTCATATTGGCTCGAATGCCAAAAAACCCCGACTTTGTCTTTTCCAGATATGACAAGCAAATGGTACTGATTTGGACGTTTATTAGGTACTTTCTACAGGCTGCTTTATGTACAGAGCACATAATTTATGATGCAAACCGTTAATTTCCAATTACCAGTCTAGCATATCTGCCATGTGTGTTTCGACTCGACAATTTCTTATAATGTTTTATCAAACCTGTTAAAACACAACGAGCAGTTTGTCAGCATTCATTGTCTAATTAAGGATGATTGCTAGCAAGCTCTTGTAAGATCAGCAGACACAGTAGTTAATTAAAGGATTATCTTGTTGATAAATGGAGTGCGAAAATAGATGTCTGGAATATGTCAAAATGGACTGGTTATTGGGTTGTTTACATTTCGGACAGATTTGACCAGCTGTATGTTCGTGAGTTCTGATTTCAAAATATACTATCGACACTATTCAGTTGTTTTTAGTATGGCTATGTTGTAAATCTGACACATCTATTTAGTGTATATTTGCTCTGAGCTTCAGCTTGTATTTATTTAGATACTTGTATTAACCAGAGGGCAACAGTTGATTATGTTAATTGTCATTTATTAATTTTAATTTATGAATAAATTTTGTTAAGTGCTTGTAGATGTTATAAAAGTCTTTGTTGACAGAAAAAATAATTTTCCAAGTAACTGCAAAAAACAACAACAACATTGTTTTATTACTAAGTCTAAGAGTAATATTATATATATAACTTAGCAAGTGCTTCTGTAAATACCTTAAAGGCATTAAAATACAGCACAGTAAAATATATAACATTTAAAACACTAAGATATTAGGAGATGTATGTTCCATGACAATGAAATACGAAACGACGACGCAAGTTGATTGAAAAATTGGCTCAAGAAAAATTGTAGCCAGTGTGAGCCCTGAAGCTCTATAACAATACAACCTAGTTGAAAGCTAATTATTTCAGTTTGTTTTTGACAGGCATTTGAGACCACAAAGCATTGACCAGAAATGTACAATGGCATAGGTCTGCAGACTGCTCGAGGCAGTGGGACCAATGGCTATGTTCAGACAAACAAGGCGTTCGTGCGTCATCACAAGGACAGGGTGGACTACAAGTCTGAAGAGGAAATCAAGAAGTTGGAGGCTCAGATGATCAAACAGCCCAACAAGGAAATCCTTGACCATGAGCGCAAGAGGAAGGTGGAGCTGAAGTGCATGGAGATGGAAGAGCTCATGGAGGAACAAGGGTGAGTGCTGAGTGGGTATAGTGTCATGGAAATGTGGTACATGATTATGACCTTTGTCCTATGTATTTATGCAGTTTTGATCTTAATGGGTGTCCGTAGGTCTGCGACCAGTGATTTTTCGCTCGGATGTCTTCCAAGGACATCTGGTCCCGTGACCTGTTGTCTTTGGATTGGTTCCAATTGTTTAAATTGTCAATTCTCTGAACATTTGTCTTTACAAATACATGGAATGATATTGTTTATTCACATTTTACTAAGGTCTGGCAAATAAGTCACACATTTTCTGATTATTCAACTTTCATATCATTATTTGTTCATCTTTTACGTTGCTGAAATCAATTAAAACCATTTTTAGTTCGACTATTCAAAGAATAGGTGAGCTTTCCTGCTTGTATCTGCATCCACATCCGCGTCTCAACTTGGTTAAAGTTTATATTCAAAGTCTTGTTACTTCAAAACTAGGTAAGTTATAACTCTGAATATATACCTTTGTCATCCACTCCAGCATCGAGTGCAACATTCCCCATAACGCTGTTTTGTATTTTGGCATAGTTATGTCCCTTTTCACATGGACTTTCAGATGTAAGTGTTTATTCAAAAGTTTTATTTCAAAACTTGATAGTTATTCAGTTGAAACTTTGAATATACCTTAGTCATCAACTACAGCATCAGATGCCACAATCCACATAACACCTTTTTGTATTTTGACAGAGCTATGCCCCCTTTTCACATAGATTTACAGTGTAAAGTTTTTATTCAAAAGTTTATAATTTCTAGACTACATAAGGCATTCACTTGAAACTTGGAATGTATCTTTGTAATCATCTCCAGCATCAGGTGCAACAATCCCCATAACTCTGTTTTGTATATTTACAGAGGTATGCCCACTTTGCAAATAGATTTTGGGACTAAAGTTTTTGTTCCAAAGTCTTATTATTTCTAAAGTACATAAGATATTCACTTGAAACTTGGAATAAATTTATAACATAATTGCCATAACTAAGCTTCATATTTCGACAAAGTTATGCCCCTTTCTACTTTCTAGTATATGCACCAACTGCAATACTTCTTATAGTCGAGCACACTGCCCTCTGACAGCTCGTGTTATCAGGGTTGGCATAAAACCCGGGTTTTATAGTATTGACCGGCCCGGGTGGGTAATACTGGGAAAAACCGGGTTTTACAGGGTTTTACTGGGCAAAACAGATATTGCACAATTATGTTTACATTACATACTAATATGAGTTTCTACATTATAACATATAAACACATATCTACTAACAATTATGTACTGTAAGTTGCGTTGTTAATTTCTATTTCATGTGGAAACATTTTCATAATCTTTTCTTTTTCACAAAATTTCATTTGGATTTTTTGGTCAGTCTGGACAATACTTTTTACTTGGTACTGTGTTTTTACTCACTTTATTTATACATGTATTTTTCTCAGTATATAGTTGTATAATGGAACACAATTATGTTTATGAAAGAAAAAGAGGAAATGAATGTACAATAGCAATTGACAATTCTAGCATATTTTTATGTTATAAAATATTTTAGTCGATGTCATGTTGCAACAAGACCCTTTTGCAGCCCCATGCTTTACATTAAATTAATGACACAATATTGTGATATCATTGAAATTTTATGACCCACCCACAATATGTACACCCTCTTAAACAAACACAAACATTTAATGAATTGACAGATGCGAGTGCTCAACAAACAGTTAAACTGGACCCCTTGAATAAACATTAGACCTATCTCAATGAGGGACCAGGCAAAGGCGCATGTCAGTTAGGGTCCTTTTCCAAACCGAGAACATGCATTTATTGGCACCTTAATTGACGGATTCTTGCTGTTAATTGTGCATCAGTTTAAAAATAAGTATTCTTTATTGTTTCATCATTATCATTATCCTGCTTTTAAAGTAAAAAAAAAGAAAGTAAGTAATGAAAATAGAAGATAAAAGTGATTTGTCCAGTGATCCCTGGAATTGCCCATTGTCAGATTATAATAATATTGACCGTGCTGGCATTATTATCCAGAGAAGGCCTCTCTAAGTTTTATTGACAACAAAAAAAGAACAGTTCAATGCAAGAAATAAAGAAGGATGAATAAGTGTAGACAAATTTCAATATCAAGTGGAATCATTTCACAAACAACATACAAAATATTTAATGACAAGTGTTGCCGTGGAAAAATAAATGAATGCGGGCACTTAAACAATACTGTGAACTAGTGGATATGTGCCGGCACTTAAACAATACTGTGAACTAGTGGATATGTGCCGGCACTTAAAAAATACTGTAACTATGCATATATTGGATCTGCAAAACTAAACAAGTCATTTTCTAATGACATAAGTTAGCTAAGCATTTAAGTTTATAAAAACAAAAAAACTGCATATTAACTGAAGAAAAAATAGTATTGACCAGTATTGTCCACTTTCAGAGTATTGACGGGGGCGGGAAAACCCGGGGGCGGATGATTCGTGCCAACCCTGCGTGTTATTTAAGAAATTGGGTCTGACGGGCATTATAGTCACGCTTTCGCAGTCTTCACGTTAACCACTAGTCCGACAGCCTGGGGCTAGTGAAATGTAATTCGGGCTAGTAGAAATTGAATAATGTGTATAGTTGGGCTACTGAAATTTCACCTGTTGACTTTGATTGCATAATGATTCAGGCTAGTGGATTAAAACAATTAATGTAAAGACAGCTTCCGACACAGCAGTGATGCATTTTTTTCTAACAGGCAGTTTTTAGTTATGAAAAAAACAGTCGAAGTAAACAGAATTCAAGTAATAATTTTCGCATTGTGGACATGATTGCAAAACGTTAAGGAACAGATTGACAAAAATATAGCGATGACCAATTATTTATCTTAAATTGTAATCTGTATTCTGCACATGAAAACGCATAGATGTCAAGTTTGTGCCAAGGTCACGAAGTTGATTCCTTTATTTTCAGCACAATACATTATGTGTAAAAATTATGTTATATTATTTAATAAATAATATATATTTATGCGCGCCCATTAAAATTTCAGATTACAGTTATTAAAATCATTTGTTTTATTATTGTACGTACTATGCAGTTTTATGTGTGTTGATTATTGGGGCCAGTTCATATAGTAATGGACTAGTTGATTCTAAAGAAGGCAAAAAGTTAAGGTCAAACCCTGTTTGTGCCGTAAACTTTTTTACGACTGAACATTTTTTGAAGCGGTGCTGCTTCTAATCATGTAGAACAATGAAAGGTGTTACGTAAATAGTGTTAAGTTGCGTACCAAGTAAACATGTCCTACTAGTTACATAGTCTATATAGATCAAGGCTAATCACGAAGCCCAGAAAAGGTGAAGACATATCTGTGTGTGATTAGACATACCTGTACAGTGGGTGAATTTTTTAGTTTGCATCCATGCATGTCATAATATATAAATATAATATAGGCAATTGTGGGGTATAGTAAATATTGCACCCGAGGAGAGGGATGTCAACCGAAGCTGAAAGCCGAGGTTGACGTGACTCCTCGAGGGGGGGGGGGGGGGGGGCAATATTTTAGTGTTTTATCTAGACCTAATCAGCGCCATGCCCCTTTATTGATCCGCCACCCTGCCCTTTTCAAGGCCATAAGTGCCTCGTGCCCTCTTATCTGTCGACTGTATTGATTGTTAACGAGGGCCCTTTGTGATGTTATTATTATTTAATCAGTGACCACCAGATAAGATCAGCAGAATGGGCAGTCAGATTACGAGTTTGTGTCCAGATACAATAAAATCATGCTGATTTTGTTTTAAAAATGAGCGGAAATTGTCTGCTTTTAACAGCCTCGTATTCATATGCAATTTCAAACATGTTTTTGTTGCGTGAATTTTATGATAAACGTGATAACGAAGGGCAGAATGCATATAAATGTAGGCTCAATGTCGTTTTATTCATAAACTATGAAAAAATACATGTGTATACAATATTTCTTCCAATAATAACCAAAAATCCCTGAAAAAACAAATTGCAGAACAAGCTATAATTTCGGAAAAACATACTTGGATAAATTATTTCAATCCGAATTTCAATGTTTGTTTTCTTAATGTTCAGTCTTAACTTTTGCTTTTCAACATTAATTGTAGTAGCAAGGTCATCATCAATAGCATAATTCATATAAACCATAATGATGAAAATAAAAATAATTCTTACAATTAAAAAGATGAAAAATAAAAATTATACCAGAGTAATAGGATTTTACCATTAATGACATTATGTTAACTTGCCCATAAACCGTTTTAGTTCAAAAGTTGTCTTGTTTGATTGCCCATTGGAAATACTTACGAATAAAAAATAAATTATTTTTCTGATCTTTATGAATAATATAACTTAATAATAAGAAGAACCTTAAATATTGGAAAATTAAAATGTGTTAATAAATTGACTTAATAATCAGCAAATATATAAAAGGAATCAGTCAGTAATACTTCAAGAAAAAACTATTTAAATCGAATGTGCCCTTTTTAACAGTTTCTCCGCGCACATAATGCCCGTTTTCCAAATCAAGCGCCATGCCCCTCTGCCCTTCTAGATTAAACACTATATTTACTATACCCTCAATATGCGTATGATATTAGTTTTATTATACCAAACAAATATATTGTAATTCAAAGAACAAACTAGTCGTACATAGGTTACAAATTGGAAAATCAAGTGCTCATTGACATAAAGTAATCGCAACGTCCGTCCATCACACTTCTTGTGCTGAGCATAATTCCATAGTAATCACATCGTCCATCCATCTGTCTGTCCATCCGTCACGCTTCTTGTGGAGTGCATAACTCCATAGTAATCGCATCGTCCGTCCGTCTCTCCGTCCGTCCGTCACGCTTCTGGTGCGGAGCATAATTCCATGAGTATTGAAGGGATTCAAATGAAACTTGAAAATGAAATAAAATGATAGAGGACAGTAAGAGGAAGTGCAGAGAACAAGGACCACAACTGAACATTTTAACATTTACAGAGTTATTGGCCTTTGTTTAATTTTCTTGTGTGGAGCATAACTCCATTAGTATTGAAGGGATTCAAATGAAACTTCATATAACATGTAACTAACATTGTGTTGCCTTCCTCTGACACGCATATGCTTCGGGGGCATACGTCACATCCTGTGACAAGCCTTGTTTAAATACATTTTTATAAATGTCTACCGATGATTAGCTAATATGGAATTCTCTGAAAACACGAGTTTCTATTTTAGGCCCTCGCAAGGGGTATATTACATTCCAATGCCATGGTATATTAAAATTATGCAGAGACGGGAATTTACAATTGGTAGAATAATTCCAGTTGTGGTCAGAATAGTTTGTAGTCTATCCCAGTTTCATGGATTCTATTGCAGCTACTCTAAGGACGAGATAGACAGCAAAGTGTCCCTGTTCCGCAAGATGCTGATGGACAAGGAGGGCGTACAAGAGGGCTCCACAGTGGAAAAAGACGAGTTTGGACGCCCAATGTGAGTAAACCAGCCTCAATAACATGTATACCAGCTTAGGTAACCAACATTATAAAAAACTATTGTCGAGCAATTAGTTCTGTAGGTCAGTAATAAAAAAAAAACATATGAAAGAAATTGCTACTGACTGGTCCATATTGAAGGTGCGTACATTGCCTGCATTTAGTGCAATGACAATTGATTGACAACATCATTTAAATAACTACAAAAGCCTTTTTTGGTAACATCACCAACGCAGTGAATATCTTGATGTGTCAAGTTATAATCAAGGTCTGATGGAAATTTATGTACGAATAGAAATCACCCTGTTGTAGCAGTAGGTTTGTAGTTTTTCTTCATTTTGAGACTTTATGCACATGAGTTTACTTTAACAACACATATTTCTGAGATATTTTGAAAAAAGATGTACTTATCAGCACTTTTCCTGAGACACTTACGGTGAAATATTTAACTGTATTCATAGAACAAAATATATTATGTATAACAAAAATGTTTGTATTAGTTAAACAGTACTTGTTGTTTTTTCTACTTTGAGTGACCTTTTGTCAGATTTATTTTTAAAATTATAACATTAAGACAATATTATATTTAAACATATTATAACTGAATGCTGCTCTGTTAAAACAAAGCAAAGTTTAATTTGTGGTGTAAAATAACTAATCACACATGGGGCTGTATCTGTTGCCACCAGACATCTTGGAATCTGTGTCCTTGAGATTACAAATATCAATTTTAAATTGGACAAGAAATTGTTAGAGAGAATTCTTCATCAAATTTAAATTGAGTTAAAAGTTTCCTGTAAACGAAATTCTGTGATACAATCATTGTATTTTCAAGTACTTGAATACAAAGCTGCAGAATAGTGTATGTGTATTTCAACTTTTAATTTCCCAGATCAAAAATAAACAATTTTAAATGTACACATTAGTAAAATGGGTTTATAAAAATCTGATATATTGTTTGTGCGTAGTACATTTGGAATTTGTTAAATAATAATATGTTTCAAATTTTATTTATTTCGCTTTCTTAGTACAAAATGTTGCTAACTTTACAGTCATAAGTTGTATAGTGTAATAAATACTGGTATGAATTATCTTATAAATGTCTTTAAAGGATAATTTCTTCACATGTTACAATAGTTTATTTAACAAAATGGTTTCTTTACTAATGTTTGATGTTAATGATTTAAGTGTTCTTTTCTTGCAAACAATTGTCTTAAATCACAGTTGTTTTCTTTGGTCCATACTGGTTGTACATGTACAGTACAGTTTTCCTAAAATTTTGTTTTCGATTGTGTCTCCATTTTAGCAATTAAATTTTAGATGGGGTAACATAAGTATTTCAGACCATTAGTGAAGACAGACAAAAACTGAAACAAAATAATTTATCTTACAATTTTATTAGCTCGATTATTCTAAAAATAGGTGAGCTTTCCTACTAGTCCTGGCATCGCTTCTGTGTCCATGTCTGATCTTGGGTCAAGTTTATATTCAAACGTCTTGTAACTTCAGAACTACATCATTTATTCACTTGAAACTTGGAATATATGTTATCATCAACTCCAGCATCAGGTGCAACATTCCACATAACTCAGTTATGTATTTTGACAGAGTTATGCCCCTTTTTTACATAGCTTTGCTGGTTAAAGTTTATATTCAAAAGTCTTGTAACTTCAAAACTACATAAGTTATTCACTTTAAACTTACAGTATACTTCTAACATTAACTCCAGCATCAGGTGCAACATTCCCCATAACTCTGTTTTGTATTTTGACAGAGTTAGGCCCCTTTTTCACATTTATTTTCTGATTAAAGTAATTTTACGTTTCTGTTCAAAAGTCTTATAACTTGAGAACTACATAAGTTATTCACTTGAAACTGGGAATATACCTTTGCCATCGACTCCAGCATCAGGTTCAACAATCCACATTACTCTGCTTTGTACTCTGGCATAGTTATGTACCTTTTCACATAGATTTTAAGATTTAAGTTTTTTTATAACTTCAAAACTTGATAGGTTATTCACTTGAAACTTAGAGTATATCTTTGTCATCAACAACAACATCAGGTGCCACAATCCACATAACCATGTTTTGTAGTTTGACAAAGGTATGCCCACTTGTCACATAGATTTTGGGGTTACAGTTTTTGTTCCAAACTCTTATACTTTCTAAACTACATAAGGTATCCACTTGAAACATGGAATAAATTGATGAAATAATTGCCATAACTCAGCTGTGTATTTCAACAAAGTTATGCCCCTTCCACTTTCCACATTATTTACCAACTGAAATACTTTGAACATTTGAGCGCGCTGTCGTCTGACAGCTCTTGTTCAAGTAGCAATAATATATTGATATAGTCATTCAGAAAAAAATATATCTCAAGACAATAAAAATGTTATTGTCATTTTGAAGCGAAATGTCACTTTAAGAAGAGAGGGAGAGAATAGAAAACAGGAAGAAAGAAAAGGGGAATTTTCTATTCAGTTAAGTACCAGCTGGTACTGAAGATTTTAAGCACAGTCTCATTTTTTTATATGACATTTCAAGTAAGACATGTCTTCCTGAAATTTTGGAATAGATTCAATTGAGCATGGCAGAACAAACACTGTACTGTGTCCCCATGGAAACAATTTAATAAATTTGCCGTCAAGAAGTGTTTCTCTGACGGAAATGAGTCGTTGCATTGGGACTTGTAACAGACGACGACAGGCAATTAAAAATCTATGAGTGGCATAGTCAGCGTTGTGGGTTTCTGTGGGTGACAGTAGCTTCAGGGATAGAAAATGTATATTGGTTCAAATTGTTTTTCTAAGATGTGCATGTATTTCTATGAAAATGATTTTTTTTTTAATATGATGAATATGCATTTATCTTCAGTTATTAATCTTTTCTTTTCTTGTTTTTATAAAAGAGATTAATTGCTACAGTCTGTAAAATCCTATTGTTTAAAAACAATGTCAAGCTATCTTCTCGAAATTACTACTGATACTTAATCTTTCAGATGATGAATACCATTAAATTAATCTTAAAAAGTTTAACATCAAATATTCTAAATTTATAATGAATATTATAGCAGTTAGTGATTGTTTGGCTTTCCTTCACAACTTTATTATTTTCCACAACATTATTTGGGAAAATTGTTGCCATAGAGGAAAAACGAGTTTGTGTTATGAAAGAGTAGCATGGCTTTTTAGTAATATAGAAGACAAGAAGTTTTTGAGAGGATTTCATTGATTGTTGTTTGCCTGTTACCTGTATATTCTCTTAAAAAAACGCCCCCACCCTAATAAATGCCGCCCCCACCCCCTCTTATTTTTAATAACAACCAAACCTCCATGCAAAAAATGCCCTCACATTTGTTTAAACAATGCCAGTGCATGTAGGACAACTGTTATGTAAATGCCCTCACTTTTGTTTAAACACTCAATGCCAATGCATGTAGGACAACTGTTATGTAAATCTTTCTTGTAAGAAATGTCATTACAATCAGCTACACAGTCATATAATAATGTTTTCATAAACTCCAATAAATGGACTGGTATTGAACGCCCCCTTTGAAAAATGTAACGCCCCTAGGGGCGTTTGTTTGCAAATATACAGTATTTAGTATTGCATTCTAATTTATTGTATTTCCTTCTAAAACAATTACACTTGATGCACATCTTGAGTAAAAGGATCGTGTACAAATTAAATCTGGAAAATCACAAACATTGTGCTGGATAAATGAAGGAAATCTGTTTTGAAAACTGGAACTTGATTGGTTTTATTGATCATGGACACTTTTTGCACAGATTGTAAGAATTGAGGGAAAGTGCCTGTTTAAATTTCCTACGATTGACTGTATCCAGAGTGCCACAACTAACATCTGAATATTATAATATAAAACAAACATCATAAAATACGACTGTGGCATGTCGTGGGAAAACCGGTCTTAATGCATGTGTGTAAAGTGTCATCCCGGATCAGCCTGTGCAGTCCGCACTGGCTGATACAGGATGGCACTTTCTGCCTACAGTGGAGTTATGGTTAGAAGAGACTTCCTTGAAACAGAAAATACCATAAAAGCGGAAAGTGCCGTCCCGGATTAGCCTGTGCAGACTGCACAGGCTAATCCGGGACGACACTTTACGCACATGCAGTAAGACCGGTTTTCTCATGACGCCCCTCAAATAATTAACCTTTATTAGTGTCACATTTCTGGTTTCCGCTCAGAAAAGTTTGTTGGCCAAAGTGAATGTTTTGATCAAATTTGGGGTCTGTTTAGTGAGTATACAATCGTGTATTAGAATAATGGCCCATTTTCTCAACAAAAAATACATTCCATGGAGCATGTCATCTTTCCAGAATAACTCCTTCCAGACCACTTCAGCTCCTGTATGAGCTTTGTAAAATAATTCAGGTTACATTTCATATTTTTATTACCACATAATATCAATTACTTGATCTGCCGTAATTCATTTCACTCTTTGGCAGATGTTATTTTCACCATTTTCTAGCATTTATTGAAGGCCTATAAATCAAGATGATTCTCAGTCAGGCATTTGTGGTGACAGAGTGCTTAATTGTTTGAGTTTGTGATTATTGGCATAGGTTATTCTATCAATTTAGATTCCATCAAGCAAATGGGGATATGGCAATGTTTATTGCATGGGAGGCAAACAGTTAGCAAGAATTCCACAGGAAAAATGCTAATGGATATGATAAATTGAGGAGTGTCATGGGAAAACCATGCTTAATGTATGTGTGTATTGTGTTGTCCCGGATCAGCCTGTGCAGTCCGCACATGCTTATCTGTGAAGACACTTTCCGCTTTTATGGTATTTTCTCTTTCAAGGAAGTCTCTTCTAAATATAAATACACCGTAGGCGGAAAGTGTCATCCCAGTTTAGCCTGTGCAGACTGCACAGGCTGATCTGGGACGTCACTTTACGCATATGCATTAAGCCTGGTTTTCCCACAACATGCCTCTTTCCTTTCCACTCTCCAAGTCCAACAGTTTTCATTGGATCTTCATTAAACTTCCTAAAAATGTTGGTGGGCATAATATCTGGGTCAAGTTTGATATTCAGCCAAATTGCATCAGGGATTGCGGAGTTGTGGCCCTTGATTTATCTAAAATTTGCCTTTTTAGCATTTTTCGCTTCGTATGTCCAATAGTTTTCATCTGCTGTTCACCAAACTTGATATTTTAAAGATTGCATTTAACCTGGATAGGGCATAACTGTTATACAAACAGCTCTTTTTGCTTGAAAGTGTCAGACTCTCCCAGTCTCAGGTGCTTGAGATTTTGTTTCTTGGCCATTTTCTGTGGTCTGGCGACAAACAAACGCTGTAGAATATCCAAGAACATAGTAAAAACATTCACTGATTTCTAAACAATTTCTAAACAAAAAGCACGATTAAAAAGAGGAAATGATGCTACAGCATTGGAAGTCATGCCTTCTGTACATTATATGTACTTAACGTAAGAAAACGTCCAGTGTTTACTTCTGAGATTGTTGGGTGAAGGAAAAATATTGTCACAGATAGCATGTATTCAGTAAAACTGTGAAGGAGAATGAAAATTGTGGACTGACAGTATAAGTAAAATGATGTTCGGTACTATTGGGCTGTTTGGAGCTGATAGATATTTCAAGTTCAAGGCGAATGTAAAAAGTAAACAAATCGTGTAATGCTTTAAGGGTGACAGTTTAGCGGACAAAAAAAGTTTCAACTTACAAATGTAAGGCTGATTACAATCAGTCTTATTTGTAATGTTCCCAGGTAGTTGACAATGTGCGTACCAATTCTTTATTTTGAAAATTATTTAAAAAAAATATCTTCCCAAAACATTGTAGAATAATGGTTTCATTTGTCTCACAATTTAAGATATAGAGGACATTTGTTGGTTCTGGTAGAATATCGATTATAATTCACGAGTGATCAAAGAACTTAATATTTTCATTAGTGGCACAGCAACAAGTAAAAATATTTTTTTTCTATGATCACGAGTGAATCAAAAATCAATATTTTACAGAAACCTACACATTTTCTTTTTATTTTATGCTTTTACGCCATTTTGTTGCATTTTATTGCTATCTAAATGCTTTGAATTTGAAAAAATCGCAGGAATTATAACATCATGATGTCACAATTTTGAGCCCGTCATCGTTGACGGTCCGTTTCATTTACTGTAATAATCGGGAACCTGTGTTAAACAGTGAAAATTACCAGAGTGATAATTTTCAGTTTCAAACAGTGAATTACCAAGTTTATTTCCCTGATATTTCTCTATAAATCAATGGAAAGCATAAAATAAATTGGAGTTGTTGTCGAATACATGATAATTTGTCCTAAAGGCTTGTTCAGCATTAAATACTAAAACCTTGGATGTCATTTAAGCCTTTGGATGATAAAATGTTGTTAAAGACCTTCTTGAGATGTCATGAAAATCTCTGTAAGATTGGTAATAAAAGGATCACAACATGTCCTCCTTGGGACTTAAATTGATCACAAGCTTCTCTGGAACTCTGATAATCTGAAATGTGAGTGAAATTAATTTGTTTCTCATAAATTTATTTCATTGCGTCTGATTTTGATTTGTTAAGTCTAGGTTAATCTAAACTTAGCAGTTTGGTGTCTGTGTCCTTCCTGGAGATCTACGGTATATTGTATGACTTGGAAAATTTAGAATTTTACGAAATACAAAAGGGCACAGATTTTCATTTTAAGCAAGGCTTGCTGTACATAAACACATAAGCTAGTTGAATCATTTTAAACCTATTTAGAAAAGCTTGATTGTGTCCAAAACCAGAGGCTTACTGAGACACGTTTGAGTCCGTTTCCTCGGTAGAATCAGTACTTGGTGTCTTTTTTGAGAAAGATCATTCTATTGCTCTCCGAGTAAGGTTCGAACTCAGGACCTTCTGTTCGCAAGGCGGACACCATATCCATTATGCCACTGCAATTACCCAGGTTAGAAAATTGTTTTATATTCCTTGAAACACACTTGAAGGATGTTATATATTGGAGTGGGGGAAGGGGCAGAGTTGTAGTACATTACTTGGAGATTGTTAATACATTACACCTACCTCCTTGCTTCTATGTGTTTTATTTGAAACAGATTGGTGTATGTGTGCATATTTGTTCAAATGAATATGTTTATTCCCTGACAGAGTTTATTAAGTGGCATGTTGGAAATTGATTGGTTCATTTTACTCAGTGTTTTATTAAGTCATTGGGTACATTTCACTGATTGCTTTTTGAAGAAACATAATGATTGCCATGCTGCAGAACAGTTAACAAATACTCCCACATAATCGGGGTACAATGTAACGGTAATTGAAAAATTGATTAAAAAATGATCACAAGGTGGCAACCAGTGGCCACCTATGTGGGGTGGTTGATTATGAACCAGACTATTTTCTCCATGCCTTGAATATTTCAAATTACCTTATACAAATGTCATAACAACAGTTTAATTGGAAGTAGGAAAATATTGACCTAAACAATACAGACAATCATATGCTTGCATTAACTTCTAATGAATGCATTGAAACTGTATCTGTTTCCACAGAAGCTATTGATATCCACTTTGATATTGTTCAAACCTGTATACTTGTCATGTTGAATTTGTAACCAGGCAACTTTTGTCTGCTGAACATAAAAGATCGAGCAAAACTTGCATAAGCCAAGTAATTCAGTAACACAATTGTTTAAGCTGTTTGTTTCCAATGTTGTACCAGCTATTGTGATCAATGTTATCATTTATCAGCTATTGTGAGCATTGTAATCATTGTACCAGCTATTGTGATCAATGTTATCATTGTCCCAGCTATTTGGATCAAATGTTGTCATAGTACCAGCTATTGAGATCAATGTTATCATTATACCAGCTATTGGGATCAAATGTTGTCATTGTACCAGCTATTGAGATCAATGTTATCATTGTACCAGCTATTGGGATCAAATGTTGTCATTGTACCAGCTATTGAGATCAATGTTATCATTGTACCAGCTATTTGGATCAAATGTTGTCATTGTACCAGCTATTGAGATCAATGTTATCATTGTACCAGCTATTGGGATCAAATGTTGTCATTGTACCAGCTATTGAGATCAATGTTATCATTGTACCAGCTATTGGGATCAAATGTTGTCATTGTACCAGCTATTGAGATCAATGTTATCATTGTACCAGCTATTGGGATCAGATGTTGTCATGGTACCAGCTATTGAGATCAATGTTATCATTGTACCAGCTATTGGGATCAAATGTTGTCATTGTACCAGCTATTGAGATCAATGTTATCAATGTACCAGCTATTTGGATCAAATGTTGTCATTGTACCAGCTATTGAGATCAATGTTATCATTGTACCAGCTATTGGGATCAAATGTTGTCATTGTACCAGCTATTGAGATCAATGTTATCATTGTACCAGCTATTGGGATCAAATGTTGTCATTGTACCAGCTATTGGGATCAATGTTATCATTGTACCAGCTATTGAGATCAAATGTTGTCATTGCACCAGCTATTGAGATCAATGTTATCATTGTACCAGCTATTGGGATCAAATGTTATCATTGTTCCAGCTATAGACAATCCCAGAAATCGATATCTACCGGATTACCGCCCTTGAATACTTGCACACGCGCCATGACGGTACTGAAGACCTAAACCAGGAAGTGATAAAATTGATCGATAGTTTTCGAAGATTATTTGGGATGTAAAAATTGTTTGTGTTCGATCTGACATTATATCGCAAGGATGCCCTATAAGAACAGTGGAGGAAAACAGTGTGTTGTAATTGGTTGTAAAAACAGTCAAAAGAAGTTGCACGACTGGAAATTTTCCAAGTGTGTTGAACATGGTGTCGAACATCAAGATTGCGCCTGTATAGCACCATTTAAGTTGCACTGCATACTAGCTAACGACGAAAAACTGCGATTGTTTCTGAAGTCCATCAACAGAAAAGATTTCAATCCAGCCTCAAAGTCACTGGTAAACATTTAAAATTTTAGAAAACAAAAAACAAAAACAACAATAATTTACTGTAATTTGCTATCAAGTTCTGTATATGATAAATTACATAATCATAATGTGATTAAATTGTAATTTGTGCAAACTACATTGTTTCTGTTAGTTAAAATAATATTTGTTATTTTAATGAATAATGTACATAAAACACTCACCTGAATTACCATTCTTTTGACATGCCCACACTTTTTAGCAGATTGTGTTTACTCTTTTATAAAGACTAACATCAGTATTCAGTAAATAATACTTGTATAAAAGACACCTCGCTATATGTGTGTTGCACTTAAAGCTATGGTTATTTCCGTAACAATGAAATTATTGTATTGAACACCCCTAAAATTTGACACACACACAATAAACAATTGTTAAATAATACATTGCTAATTTCAAGCAATTTCTTCTTAATTTACAGGTTTGCTCAGCGCACTTCGTAGAAGGTAAACCAACGAAAGAAAATCCTGTTCCAGTTCTGCACATGGGCTACAGTGTACCAACAACTACATCCGGACGAAGGCCCCTTGTTAGAAAAACATTGAAGATGAATGAGAGTATACCTGTTAATCCAGTTTTAACAGACACATGTTCCACCAATGATTTAAATTCAGATATATTAACAGCAACAAGATTAGAGGATTTTGGTATGCAGGAATTTTCTGATGAATGCCAGTCAATTTGTTGCCATAAATTTCCAAATTTGTGCAACAATCGCCCTAGTATGGTTGATTGCTCAACACAAACTGTCAATGTTATAGAACTTGACCATAGCTATGGTTACAACAAAAAAACTAGGAATGGTGCTGTTCAACAGTCCTGTTCGGAATTCAGTGCAGAGAACATTACAAGTGAATTTGATTCGCGCTTTTATACTGGGTTAACATTGACACAATTGTTCACGTTGATTGCAACACTGGCGCCATATGGTTCTAATTTGCCATACAGGATGAAAGTTGCAGACCAGATATTTGCAGTGCTGGTGAGATTACGCCTTGGTTTAACTTATCAGGACCTTGCCAGAAGACTTTTTATTTCGGCACAACTTGTTTGTGACGTTTTTAATTCGTGGTTAGACATAATGGCCGAACATTTATCAAACTATGTTGTATGGTTACCAAGGGATACAATACAAAGGACAATGCCATCATCTTTTAAAGAGAATTTTCCAGGAACTACATGTATAATAGACTGCTCTGAAATCTTTATACAGAGGCCATTCCTATTAAAAAAACACGCTCAGACTTGGAGTTGGTATAAAAATAATAACACTGCAAAATTTTTAGTTGCAATTGCACCAAATGTCTTTGTAATGTTTGTTTCTAAACTGTACGGTGGGTGAGCAAGTGATGTGTATATTACTAAGAACAGTGGTTTCTTGGACTACCTCTTGCCAGGAGATGAAGTAATGGCTGACCGTGGTTTCACAATTAGTGAAGAACTGTGTTTCAGGCGTGTACGGCTGAACATTCCAGCCGTTATGAAAGGCCGAGATCAACTTTCAGAAGAAGAGGTAGTTGATACAAGAAGAATTGCTTCGAACTTTATCCATGTGGAAAGAGCTACTATGCGGATGAAATCGTATAGAATATTGAACACGAACGTGTCGAATAGATCCTTCAAGAAGGGTAATAAGACTCTCCTAGTAATATCTGCTCTGTTCAACCTCAGAGACCAACTCATCAGAGAGGACAATGATGACTAAGTAAAAATTAATAAACTGTGGTAACTTTAAGGCAGACTATGACTTTGAGGAGAATTTTGTGATGTTTGTTTGTATGAAAAAGAACACAAAATTATTATTTGTATCTTGCATTTGTGTATGCTTTGTGTACTGCTATGAATAAAAATATTCAATATCTGTAACACATTGCTGTTTTTCAATAAAGCATAAACATTGTTTTTCAATATAGCTCTTTAATATATTATGGTTTTTATATTATACATAAACACATAATTATACGAAACAGTTCCCTGTCAGACAACAAGCATATTCTGTCAGTCAAATGCAATATTTTCTTATTTTTGTCAGTGAAATAAGTCATCCTTGTATTCTTGTCGAACATTCCAACATTACAATTATTTATGCGGAGCTAACATTTTACCACAGGGGCCGTTTCACAAAGCACCTTAAGTATTTTGTAACATTTTCACTTAAGTGTAAAAATGATTGTAAAATTTATGTTGATATTTGGCGATTAACATTATAATACTGAAGTCATTTTTAAATGTTATTTCATTTTGCAATGCTTGCATACATATTTACGGAAATTTCCAGATTTGATGATAAGGATAAAATTTATCTTGAGATGCTTTGTGAATACTACCCCTGATATCGCAAAAATAAAACATCTATAAAATTAACTTTTCTTTCTGTTTGAATTATTCCAACAAGAAGACATCAACAATTTGCAAAACACAATGGAACATTGCTGATTTAAGTTTCCATTCAATATAATTCAACAGTTTTAAGAACACAGCTTCTTGAAAGCAGTGGAGAACTCCAAACACTTGAAATGGAGCTCATCAACCAACCTTACAAGAAAATGTTTGAAATAAAAGGCACTGATACATTGTAACAAACTGTCAAGGAAATCCTGGTCATAACGTACATCGACAACAATCTGGTCATCTGATGTCCAAACCACAAATTTGCACAGTTAAGTCCTTGTGCAGTACATGGTCATCTGTACCTGGGTGTAGTAGCCCTTCTTGCCACTAGGGTTCAGGTAGGCTTTTCCTGTTGGGTCCAGACACACGTCATACTTGCCAGACTTGACCAGGTCCTGGATTGGTTTGGTTGGACACTTAATTTCTAAAATAGTGTTGTCATTGATAAGTCCATCAGGGCTTGCTGCAAAATAATGTTCATCTGGTCTAACAACTAAACCACATTGAATGACAGTGGGTCCTGTAGTGGTCTCAAACCAATGCCTTGCTATGGGTTCGCTTTTCTTTCCATGTCGTGTTGCTGCTGATCCCTTAAACCTATTATGTATGTGTCCTGTCACAAACTTTTCCGGATTAACACGTGATGTTTTTGGAACGCTATTCACGCAGCTTGCCGTTAATCTGACACTTCGACTGTCCAGCCACAATGGGGAATTTTGTTCTTTTGTCTTTTCTTCCAACATTTTTAATTTATCATGGCTCAACTGGACATACTTGTGCAAAAAGTCTTTGCATGGTGTACGTGTGGGCAGGCATGTATTTATAGTATCAGGCAGGTCATGGCAGCCGTGCTGTACTGGTTCTCTGAAAGTCACCGTTTTTTCTGGAGCACTAACTACCTTGTTCAGCATGGACCCAGTACACTGCCATAAAGCACTGACACTACACTTTCCTGCAAAGTCAACAAGGTCCTTGTGGTCCAAAAACTGAGGTAGCTTGGGAACCGAGTCATTCTTTATCTTGATTTTACTCGAAAGGCCATCGTTAACTATGTCCTGGAATTCCTCATAGGCTGAAAGAATCTTGTATGCACCTCTACCCCACACCCGCTTTCTGTCTGTGCATCCTTCTCCAGCGACGCCATACTCCCAAGCCATAATAACTGCATACAGCACCGCTGCAATATGGGAACGCCTGGCACCTGCTGGACACGTACAATGTCCTGTTACAATTCCAGTGTCTGACAATACAGCCCAAGACTGGTATTCTGCCTTCCCAACACCGGGTTGACTGGGCGAAACAGTGGCCTTAAAAAAGTGAAGATCACCTTCTTTGCAGTCAAAGGCTCTCATTTCTTTCCCATCATACGCCTTCTTCAGGATCATGTAGTCCACCTCAGGATCATGTAGTCCACCAGGTCTTCATAGACCAGCCTCGGCCATCCTTGTGGGGCGTTCTTGGACCATGCTGCTTCCTCTAGTGGTAGCTCTGCGAACAAATAAATATAACACGTATCACTTGAAACATGTATTAATCGGTACTGTTATCGATGCACTGTAATTAATTATTTATATATATATATATAAGCTTAATATTTTTAAACAAAACACTTATTATTATAAAACACAACAATTAAGTGAATTGTCATTCTGTTCATTTTAAAAATGAAGGATAAATTATTTTTATTTTTCCTGAGAAGTCAGAATTCTTGTGTACATAGAGGTAAATGAAAATAAATTTGGCTACTGCAGTACAGATTTTATTATTTATTTTATCATTAAATGGACGCCATAAAGTAACTTGGTGAGTTTAAGTTTTTTATAAACACTTTCATCACCAACAATTGTTTCATTATACAAGTTATTAAAACTGAACAAACCTTTAACGGATTAGCAAACAAAGATGTTTGTTCAATCATCCATTACAAACGCCATTGTATTTGTAAAATGTAAACTTCTGTTTTCAACTTTTCTTACAATGCATTTAGCAAATCGTATTCCATTTTGTATTACAGTTATATTCAACAACACTATTCTAAAGAATTATAATAGAAAGAAACTTACTTATGAGTTTGGAATTGTCCATATTTGATGTAATTTTGAGCGAAGTAGAATTCTGCGATCTGTAGACTAGATTCTTCAGTACCATAATGGTCACGTGATCACCAATATGGCGGCGATCAATTTATCGATTATTGGATTATCTATTGAGATCAAATGTTGTCATTGCACCAGACATTGAGATCAATGTTATCATTGTACCAGCCATTGGGATCAAATGTTGTAATTGTACCAGCAATTGAGATTAGTTGTTGTCATTGTACCATCTATTGAGATCAATTGTATCATTGAACCAGCTATTGGGATCAAATGTTTTTATTGTACCAACTATAAGGATTAAATGTTGTCACTGTACCAGCTACTAGGATCAGATCTTGTCAGTGTACCATTCATTGGGATCAAAGTGTTGTAATTGTAGCAGCTGTTGGGATCAAATGTTGTCATTGTACCAGCTATAAGGATAACATGTTGTCCTTGTACCAGCTGTTGGGATCAAATGTTGTCATTGTACCAGCTATAAGGATTACATGTTGTCCTTGTACCAGCTATTGGGATCAAACGTTGTAATTTAATCAGCTTTTGGAATCAAATGTTGTCATTGTTGAAGCTATAAGAATCAAAAGTTGTCATAGAATTTGTTCCAGCTCTTCAGTTGTAATGTTGTCATTTAATCAGCTATTGGGATCACATTTTGTCAGTGTACCAGATATTAATTTAAGATGGAAATGTAAAACAGTGTTGGTGCAATGTTGTTAACCCCACAGCTATATTTTGCATTTAGTGTCTCCACAACTACACTGTACATATAGTTCTAGTTTTACGTATTTGAAGTCGTAATTAAACCATTAAAGTTCATATAATTAACTACATGCATATACCTGTGTGAATTATGCAGGAATAAGCTTGTACATCATGCAACATTTTAGTAAGAAATAAATTAATTAGTGATAAAAGTATTACATCGAGCAATATAAATTAAATGTACCCTTAATTACAAGACATAAAACGTTTAGTTACTTATTCTTTTAGTAAAGTATATTTACTAATGTTTTTTTTTCATTGCCCAATGCATGTGAAAGGTATTCTCGTACTTTCATTTCATTTCAGATTTGATGCCTCTAGGCAGTATATATTTTCACTACTGTTGGCTTTTTTTCTGATGGTTACAAAAAAGCTATAGAAGAATAAATCTGTGCTGTTAACAAAAACATTTTTGGGCACAAAATCACCTCTTTAATTGTATTTTATTGCCATGTCATCGAGATAAAATATTGTATAAATACTGTAAAAATGGTCTGAGACAAAAATAAGAATATAATTAAGCTCAAGTTGTTTTGGCCCTGATTTTGTTTTCATTTTCATTTCAGAATTACAAGTATCTTTTGGGGGTTATTTGAGTAAGACATGTTTTTTGTTAAATTTGTAATGAGTTAAGAAGGATAAAATACTGATACAACGATGTCGTTTTAAACATGCTCTGTCATTTTAATATCTCAGGGAAAAGGGAATAATTTCTGAAAATTACTTCATAAAAATGCAGCGATATTTATGAGAAACTTGGGTAACTAGACATGATAATGCCTTAAAATTGAGTACAATGGCGTGATAGCTGTTAACTGGTGACTTTGCTGCCTCCACTGTCAGTATTTCATGTTACTAATGGGATTATTGCATGTTTGTGGCAAAATTATTAAGAAAAAGAACAGAAAACTTACAAAATTATTAAGAAAAAGAACAGAAAACTTACTTGAACTTAAAATTTGTGTTATTAAATTTCCCCCTAAAACATTCTCTGAAAGTGTTTTCACTGTCTGTATTAGTTTATCTGCAAGAAATGTCTGCTTTCCATCACATTGTTTGCTTTTGAGGAACTGTCCAAAGACAATAGCAACGGTCTGCAGAGTCATACATAATGTGAGGCTTGTCGTGGGAAAACCGGGCTTAATGCATGTGCGTAAAGTGTCGTCCCAGATTAGCCTGTTATCTGGAACGACACTTTCCGCTGTTATGGTATTTTCTGTTTCAAGGAAGTCTCTTCTAACATAAATTCACTGCAGACGGAAACTGCCGTCCTGGATTAGCCTTTGTGGACTGCTACAGGCTAATCGGGGACGACACTTAATGCACATGCATTAAGCCCGGTTTTCCCACGACACGCCTCACATTATGTATGACTCTGCAGCCCGTTGCTATTGTCTTTGGACTATATAAATACAGGTAAACAGTATGTACAATATTTCTTGTCCATGCAATAATAGTCACATGCCCATGTACTTTAAACCCCCTATTTAGATTATGATCAAACTCCACTACTATTCCTTTTTTTGCACTCCGTCAAATTGCAAAAGAACAGGGTGGTATGCATTTAAATTAATAAGGATATTTTGATAAATAGTTCTTAGCTCGACTATTCGCAGAATAGTTGAGAGCTTTCCTTCTACCACGGGCGTCCGCGTCTGAATTTGATTTAAGCTTTTTATTCAAAAGTCTTGTGACTTCAAAACTACATAAGTTATTCACTTGAAACTTGGAATATACCTTTGTCATCAACTCCAGTGTCAGGGGCAACATTCTGTGTAACTCTGGTTTTTATTGTTACAGAGTTATGCCCCTTTTTCACGTAGATTTTATAGTTAAAGTGTATATTCAAAAGTTGTGTAACTTCAATACTACATAAGCTTTTGACTTGAACCTTGGAACTAACCTTTGTCATCAACTCTAGTATCAGGGGCAACATTACCCATAACTCTGTTTTGTATTTTGACAGAGTTATGCCCCTTTTTCACATAGATTTTATGATTAAAGTTTATATTAAGAAGTTTTTAAAACTTCAAGACTACATAAGTTATTCACTTAAAACTTGGAACTAACCGTTGTCATCACCTCTAGTATCAGGAGGAACATTACCCATAACTATGTTTTGTATTTTGACAGAGTTAGCCCACTTTTACATAGACTTTGTGGTTAAAGTTTTTGTTCCAAAAATGTATAAACTATACAAGGCTTCACTTAAAAGTTTTGTATTTAACAACTTATCCCTCTTCCACTATCCAAAATATGTACCAACTGAAATACTTAGAATAGTCGAGCGCGCTGTCCTCTGACAGCTCTTGTTTAGGAACCTAGCATTCATTTCAACTTACAGTAACATGCATGTGCGTAAACTGTCGTCCTTGAGTCTGCACAGGCTAATCCGGGACGACACTTTTCGCCTAAAGTGGATTTATGTTTAGAAGAGACTACCTCGAAACAGAAAATACCAATAAAGCGGAAAGTATTAACCTGTGAGGACTGCACATGCTAATTCAGGACAACACTTTACGCAAACGCATCAAGTCCGGTTTTCCCACGACATGCCTCATATATTTCTCTGAGGTTGTTTTGCAAATGCATTAGTTAACAGTACATAAACAGTGCAGATTGTTTACTTGTTTTGAGAGTAGCATTATACAGTATAGCCAGCTTAAATTTTGTTGATAATGAGGGGGTTAAAGATTTACTGAAAATATGGGAAATCCTGATTTGCTGCTATCTTCTGTAATTATGTATCGTCTGATATACGGTTGTGACTTGCAGTTTTACCGACTGTATTTTATTTTATAGTCAAGTCATACTATTTACTGTACACTGATACAAATGTTTATATGACACAACACCAAAAATTGGACTCTGATTTAATATTCCCATTTGGGAAAATGTAAAGCCTGTAGGGGCATTTATTTGAGACAATACGGTATGTCAATTTTTTTCATATCGGGAAAGCTCACTAGAAAACAGGGTATCAGACAAAAAAGATGTTCCAAAAATATGTGCATGGGTTTTGAAGATGTATGACTGTCAAATGCCTATATGACATATGTACGAGTTTATTGTTTTCTGGAGGTATTTACCTCCAATGATTGTCAAGTGGACGTTTATTTGAGGAGACAAATGTTCCGTACTGATGTGATTGGTGGCTACAGTGGTCTCAAGGGAGGGTGCCATCTATGAGGAAAAAGTTTGTGTTGTAAGAATTGCAATTGATGAGAGATATTAGTTGTGTTTATGCAAGGGAAGCTGCCATGTCATTGTCATGGACGGCTGTTTGTTATTTGGGGGAAATTGAAGAAAACACTTCAAAAGAATTTTTGTTTTTTTAGCTCACCTGAGCACGAAGTGCTCGGTGAGCTATTGGTATAGGGGACCTCTCCGGCGGCGTCCGTCCTTCCTTGATGCGTCGTCAAGGTGCTGTCAACAATTTGGACCGTTATCCCGATAAAGACTACATTTTTTATTCAATCTTGACCAAATTTGCACAGTTTGTGTATGACCATAAAATCTTGGACGAGTTCGATAATGGGCCCAATCGTACCAGTAACACCAGAATTATTGCCCCTTTTTCATGCAAAAATGCCCTTTTGCAACGTATAAACTTTATTTTCCATCCAATCTTAACCAAACTTTCACAGTTTATGTATGACCATCAGATCTCAGCAGACGCCAAAAATGGGCCAGATCGTGTTTCAACACTAGAGTTATTGCCCTTTGTTTATTAAAAATATACAAAAATAGATATTATTCAGGATAGAGAGAGACATTTTTCATCCAATCTTCACCAATCTTGCACAGTTTGTCTATTACCATGAGATTACAGTTGAAGTCGAATATAAGCAACATCGGACCAGAAAAACCAGAGTTATTGCCCTTTGTTTGTGAAAAAAATATGCAAAAATGGACATTATACAGGAAAGACACTTCATTTTTCATCCAATCTTCACCAATCTTGCACAGTTTGTCTATGACCATAAGATTAAAGGTGAAGTCGAATATAAGCAAGATTATACCAGAAACACCAGAGTTATTGCCCTTTGTTTTTGAAAAAAATTGCAAAAATGGACATTATTCAGGATAGAGACTTCATTTTTCATCCAATCTTCACCAATCGTGTACAGTTTGTCTATGAACGTAAGACTACAGGTGAAGTCGAATATAAGCATGATCGGGCCAGAAACACCAGAGTTATTGCCCCTTGTGTTTGGAAAATACATTGTAACATCAACAAGTTATCAATGATTTGCTTGCACACACGATTTTTGATCCAATGTTGACCAAACTTACACAGTTTGCGCATGATCATAAAAATTCATTGATAAAATTTGATTTCCAACAGTTGCAAGACTTTCATGCAGTTATTTGTACATGCAACTTTCATGTCTTCAGAGCCTGCATTAGCATCATCTGAAAGAAAATTATCAAAGAAAAAGCAAAACTTTACCTTATAGCACAGCCATCGCAATTAGCACATTGCGACTAGTTTTCCAAAACTGTTTGCGAAAAAGATATCAAAATCTACTGTTTGTGCATTTTCCAGAATTGTCAATGACTTAATGAAAAAGGGTCAGGTAAGAATAATTGAGAAAAATGATTTGAGAACCATTGGCAAAAAAACGCACATCCACTACCCAACTCATACTTTAGTTAGCCCATTGCACTAACCGATGTTTTAAATTAAAATTGATCCTACCCCCTCTGTGTATTGTTCTGATACCTTAATTTTCAAACCTGCCACAACAGTATGGTCTTCATCTATACCAGTTCTCAGGTGAGCGCTTTGGGCCATCATGGCCCTCTTGTTTCAAAATTAATGATAATTGATTATTGTTTTGTTTGCCTCAGAGAACAATTGGTGAATAAACAAACTGATGAATAAGTAATATTGCTGTTGCCCTGAAGTGTGTTGTCTATAATGCAGCTTCCATTACGAGATTATTTGAATTGGAAATTGCAAAGAAATTCAGGATTGTTCTACACTCAGAGTGACAAAATGCCCAACACTGATTCACCACTGTGTATTGGGCAAAGGTTTATAAAATACTATTGAAAGTTAATAATAATACACTAATAATTCAAAAACGTGAAAATGAAATATTATTTTGAAATTAAATGACTGCATTTTTCAGTAATAATAAAGCATAACCAAAGCGAGTTCTTCTGTTATTAGACATAAAAGAAACTTGGATCTTGTAAAATTTATCATGGAATGTTTGCGTCAATGTTCTAATGCTATTATCTGTCGTGTTCAATTTTCCTTGTAGACATGCACTCGAAAGATGGTATGGGCACACGTTTTTTTTGTGAACGTTATCAAGTTATGTGCTGACAGTTTTCACATGCTTAGTTAACTTTATAGGCTCGAGTTTCATCAAATTACGTACCAGCATGGCATATTGAAGTACTAACAAGGTAATTATTGTCGAAGGTGTTTTTAGAAGGCAGTAGTCTTGCCTTAATTATTAATGACTGACTTAATGATACGGTTACGTGAGGCTTGCATGCTAGAGTCTTAGGAAGGACAGTTTCTGTTGAGGTAAAAGATATCAATGGGCAATTATCAAAGACCACTCTTTTGGCTCAAAGACACCCTATTAATGGAATAATTTATGATTTTGTCTAGGTGTTTGGTGTTTATTTTCATGCCTTTGCCGCAAATACTTTATACCATTATTGTCCTTAAAGGGGCGTATTCATGTTATGTCAATAATAACATTTGCAAAAATAAATTTGTTTATTGACATTTATTATTGAAACATTGTTAAATACAACGTCCTTTTTATGCCCCCGGCATCTGGATGCGGGAGGCATATAGTGAATGTCCTGTCCGTCCGTCATTTTTGTCCGTCTTTCCATCCGTCCGTGACAAGGTTAAGTAGATTTTACCGTTTCATCTTGCACCAACACCGCTTACTACAACATTTGGAGACTTATGACTTATGACCATTTCCTATCCACCCAACTTCACTTTGACCTTGACCTAATTTGCACTTAGAATAATTCAAATGGATTTTTTCTTGGTTAACTAGATTTTACCGTTTCCTCTAGCACCAACACCTTGCTAAAACACTTGGATACTTACAAAGCTGTTGCTTATGACCATCCCCAATCCACCCATATCGCTCAACCTCACTTTGACCTTGACATTGACCTAATTTGGACTTAATATAATTCAAATGGGCTAGTTCTTTGTTAACTAGATTTTACTGTTTCGTCTAGCACCAGCACCGATTACTACAACACTTGGATATTTACACAGTTGTTGCTTATGAACATTTCCAATCCACCCAACCTCACTTTGACCTTGACCTAATTTAGACTTAGAATAATTCATATGGGCTGTCCAGCACTAACCAGGGCATTTGTGTTTATCGAACACAATGTCTTGTTTTTATAAACAGCCGATAAACATACAGGTATATTATGTTATTATTTAGTCAGTGGTCATTGATGACACTCTCCCAGGCGCTGGAAAATTATTATTAGTAGAAATTGTAAAATCAGTATGAATGAAATGTGCATGATGTACCATTACTTGCATATGCAAAGTTGATAAACATTTCATAGCTAAGTGTATGTGAAGTGAACAATGTTGTAGGCGTGCGTTCAAATCCTAATGGAACTGTGTATCCCAAAAAAATCTTTCTGTCTTTGTATATATTTTTCCATCAACTAATTGATGCCACGTAAAAACTATATTCCACAAAAAAAGGAAATAATCGTTTTAAGTATGTGCCATATTTATGCAAAATACCGTCAATATTGCAGTGAAGAGTCTTGTAATTTAGAGACAACAGATTTGTTTTCGATTATTTGGTATATATTGCTATGCTGGAGTATTACATGTATGCAGACGTTAATTCTAATGAGAATGTTTTGTAAAAGAAAGCATTCAATTTTGAGGAAGAACAGTGGCATGAATTTTAACATGGGACAACAGGTGGTGATACTTAGCAGTGATCAAAATTAGCACAAGCCCTAAAGCCCATGCTCTGGAATATTTTGAACCAGGCTTGTTCAGATTCTCAGTTTTGCATAGGCAGGCTTTTATCATTTCTAGCTATCAGGCAATAATATAAGAATTGGGTTTGCTTGGCCAAATTACCAATTTCAATGACTGATGCCCCCATCACACCGGACTGGTGTCCTTATTTCGTTCCTACGGCAACCCAGGATGTAGTAGGATTGCCATGGATGCAGTGGGGTCGTGGTGAGAATGCAGAAAGACAACACAGGCACTCCAAGAACGCCTCGGGTCGCAGACTGACGGTGATACTTTGGACATGCTCAAAGTAAACACCGAGGTTCGGCACCCTGTCAGAGTTCTGGCCAAGAACGCCAAAGGATCGATTGAGATCGCCATGGTTGTAGAAGCAACCGAGGTAAGAATGCCCGAGGGACGTAGAATAGACGAGGTAGAGTCATCGTGAAAAGGCACAGAAATGTCTCCTGGTCTGCAAGGTGACCTTGAGGTGACCCTACTGCGTTCTTACTACATATATGGGTTATTTTTTCACAACCTATCATGTCTAGTGCGTCCTTGCTGCAGTTTTAGGTTGTTTTTTTAAGTCTAACTTTTGTCCGCGACCGTACAATGTCCACAACGCGTCCTTACAACGTTCACGGCATTTCCTAAAGGTTCCTTTTATTATCACGTATTTTCTGCGTTTCTAGTGCGTTCCTAGTCTAACCATGGTTTTCATTGGCAATCAGCTATGAAACCCTGTCTTTCAGTTTACCTTCCTCAGTGTATCTCTCAAAGTACTGAAGACTTTGTGTATATTTGTCATCTTCAAGTAGGAAATGGATAACTAATTGCTCGGACAACGAATGATTCTTGTCCAGCAGCAGCAGCAGCAGGCAAATGACCATCAGATTGAAATAGCTTTTAGCATGATTAGAAGAAAAAACGGAGGGCAAAGATGCTGGGTTAGACCACGGCTCAGTGAAGTCCACAGAGAATAGTTCGGCCACTGCAACCGCCTCATGCTTGAGTTCAGACAGAAAGATTTTGCATCGTTCCAGAACTTCCGCAGGATCCCACCATATATGTTTGATGAGCTGTTTTCAAAGGTTTGCCAACGAATCACCAGCCTGGCAACAAACTACAGGAAAGCCATTGACCTGGGGTAAGAGCTGGCAGCCACTCTACGCCACCTGGCTTCTGGTGACGTTTACTCCAGCATGAAGTCTTTCCAATTCTTAGCGAATACCTTGTCTCTCGCAGTTAAAGAAGTCTGCTAAGCCATCATAGACGAGTACTAGGAAGAGATGATTAAGTGTCCTACCACTCCTGCAGAATGGATTACAGTGGCGGAAACTAGGCAATCCACCATGGCCTCCTCTTCTTCAACAGCCAGGTTGCTCCACTTGAGCTTACTGTTCCTTGTCTTGACTGGGCTGTCTCACTGTAGATCACTGACAATAGACTGTGTGACCAACTCTGACAGGGGATGTTGTTGGTGTTGCAGCCCTGGCTGCTGTGGCCCGCCCACGGCCCCTCGGCCTCACATCACGTTGCAATTGGAATAGAATGCAAATCTTAACACCTTTTACATTAATAAAATTGTCTAGACAACTGCAGCGTTTTCCAAACACAGCTGATATGCTGTATGATCACAGTGTTGTTGACGTGCGAATGTCATTCTGGTGGTAGAGACGTCGAAGACACGCCAAGAATGTAGTGTGGTTGCTGTTTGGACGCTTCATTGACACAGTGTAAACACAATAAAACGGAGCAGGGTGGAAAGCCGTAGCAGTTTGATGATATTTTCTTATAACTTGCTAAATTTAGGGTTTTCATGAGTATAATGCTTCCAAGTAAGGTTTATTTTCATAGTCATTCATTTGTCATTGAATAATTGCAAAAATATATTCAATTTCAACAGATTTTCAGCATTTCTGTGTTGACCAGCCCAGTGGAGCAGCAGTGGGGAAGCAAAAAGGAGCAGGGTGCAGCACTCTGCTATATCGCTCTAGATCTTTCCCAACCTTGGGGCTAACTTTAAACATGTAACTTGAGTGTATAGTCAATGTCCAAAGTCTTCCTAAAATATTTCAGTATGGGTGTGAAAATACATGTAGTTTGTGCTCGCAATATTTAGCTTAAGTATTTACCAGTAACAAGTTTGGGAATTTTATTATAGTGGTGATGTCATATTTACAAGTACAATACCAGTTAACTAAGAGAGGAATAGGGAATTTTTTCCCAAATATTGTGTATGACCACCAATGCTTAGAATGTGATAGAAAACAGTGTGCCGATTATCGAAACAACGACGAAGCAATATTGGAATTTCACCCACATGACACTGGGCTGCCATATATGTTCGCTACCATGTAGACACTTCCAATATTACTGCAACAGCTGTCAAGATTTGATAGTTATTATTTGTGTGGAATTGTCTGTGCTAAATCTGTTGTAATTGGATAATTGAATGATTGAGGTCGGACTGTGATGGATTTGAAAGTTTGCAAATAACCAGTGGAAAAGTTCTGATGCTGAAATTTTACTTTTGTAAATTTTTGTTAAAGCTTAAAGTGTATTTTTAACCTTACACATTATTAACTGTGTACAAATATAATTTTGCTATAAAATAGTTATAAATATATAATTATTGAAATAATTATTATTATACCATATTATATATTGGTAAGGTGGTCTAAAGGCAATTAAACATTTTTATATTGCTATAAAAACATAAAATAATGTGAAGTAAAATTTCATATCTCATTTCTAACATAATAATTTGATAAAAAGCTTGAGTGATTTCTGACGAAGTGTTATTTTGTACAATATAATCTGTCAATAAAATATTGGAAATACAAGCATGCCACCATAACACGGAGACACTTATCGTGGAATGGAGATATTTACCGTAATCAGGAGACACTAATGTAATTTGTGCAATTTTTATCCCAATGGATACCTTTGGCCATTTCATTGTAGAATCATGAGTCAGGGCACATAAATTGAAACGAAATAATTTTGGACATAAAATATTAAAATGGTTTATTAACACCAGAAACACAGGTTCCAGCTGATTTCAGTCTTGAGTTTGTTTGTTAATTAATGTCAGATGATTTTAAATTTTGTATGAGAAATTGTGAGTGAGTGATATTGTGTAAGTAAATTGTTCTGTTCATGAAATACATACACACATATGGTACATAATTATTATTATTGTCTTTGTAAGTTGCACAGGTTTTCATTAAAAAAAATCTACATATAAAATTGTCCACCTGTATCTGCTATGCTGGATCTGTAATTATACTATAGTTGTGATCTATTATTTATTTTTGCCATCATTTCTGCTATCTGTATAAATATTATATATTATAATATCCAGAACATTTGTATTTGTCTGAGAAATGAATGCATACAAAGAATTAACAAATATTATGAACATTTTCTCCATTTTCTAAATTCAATAAAAGTTCAATAAGATAAACACGTTACAGTGAATTATCTCATAACAGCATCAGCTGGTCTGACATTCTGCAGCCTCCATTCTTTGGAGGTTTAGTCATGTGTATGAAAGATGCATTCTGCAAAAATAAGATAAAGATTTTATTTCTGAGTCTATTTGCTTCAATGCACCTATCAATATTTTCCCCCAGGGGAGAGCAGCGGGCAAACCTAGGGAAAGTTGACTTAATTGTATTCTGGGGGATCTAATTCTCCACCCTAGGTCAAGCATTTTTGTTTAACTGCTCTCAATGGGGATGCTTAATTGGTGTATCGAATGGCCCGGGGGCCAATATTACCGCAATCTAAAATCCAAATTCTATTTCCCGGGACCCGGAATCATTTGGCGTGTCAAGTTCCCACCTGTAGGGAATTGTTTTCAGTCTAAAGTCCCGTATATGCCCGGGCTCCCGCCCTGGGGGAAAATATTGATAGGTGCACTATAGAAACATTGAAATGATAAATTCATTTTGCTATTGAAGTTGTTGAATGCTATCCAACTGTCTAGCAACCACAGACCTGCGGAAATGTCAAGGGACATGACTTAAATTTGATGAATATTGTTAAGAATCATCTCTCCAGGGCTGTTGAAATATAATGATAGATATTATTATCAAAGAGATACATTGAAGATAACATTGTTGAGATGTAAAAACAAGGCATTTACTAGAAAGCACGACCTCCTTATTTCTGCATTAGTTTAGTTTAAACCTATTTATTTTAGCTCGATTGCATCAAAAGCCTAAGGCTAATAGATACACTCTCGAGTCCGTTTCCTGAGTAGAACCAGTACTTGGTGTCACTGGGGGCGATCTTGAGAATGCTTCCAGAGTGGGGATCGAACCCAGGACCACCCGATCGCTAGTCGGACACCATATCCACTACGCGACCGCGACCTTATTTCTGCATTGGCCCATTTCTAGGGCTGCAGCAAATATTCCAATATAATGTATTGTATTGTATTGCAATATGCTTTTTCCATATTGTATTGCATTTCAGTATTTGTCGTGACAATTATATTTCCACTTATTCCATGCTATAATAATCCATTATTAATTACAAAATATTTATATTTAGTCAGTATTGTAATTGTTACCTAAATATGGGATTATATGACTCTGGATACAATAGATATGTTGATCTTCCTTAAGAAATGCTTGAAATGACAAATTGACGTATGTTAATTTATTCATTACTGATTGCTGCAAGGACAGTGTGCAAACGGTTTATGTATGTCTTTCAATATATTGCAATATGGGTTATCCATTTTCCAATATATTGCAATACGGTTCTTGCAATATTGTTGCAGCCATATCCATTTCCGACCTTCTCAGAAAATTTAATGCAGATCTGTTAATAACTTTTAAGCTCACCTGAGCACAAAGTGCTCGGTGAGCTATTTGTATAGGGGACCTCTCCGGTGGTGTCCGTCGTCCATATGCCTTCAACAATTTGGACTGTTATCGCGATAAAGACTACATTTTAAATTCAATCTTGACCTAACTTGCACAGTTTGTGTATGACAATAAAATCTTGGATGGGATTGTTATTGGGTCAGATCACACCAGTAACACCAGAGTTATTGCCCCTTTTTCATGCAAAAAAGTGTAAAAATGCCCTTTTCTAGTGTATAGACTTTATTTTCCATCCAATCTTAACCAAACTTTCACAGTTTGTGTATGACCATCAGATCTCAGGAGACGCCAAAAATGGGCCAGATCATGTTTCAAACACCAGAATTATTGCCCTGTGTTTATTAAAAAAATATACAGAAATGGACATGGATCAGGATTGAGACTTCATTTTTCATCCAATCCTCACCAATCTTTCACAGTTTGTCTTATTGCCATGAAATTACAGTTGAAATCGAATAAAAGCATGATCAGACCAGAAACATGAGAGTTATTGCCCTTTGTTTGTGAAAAAAGTATGCAAAAATGGACATTATTCAGGATAGAGACTTCATTTTTCATCCAATCTTCACCAATCTTGCACAGTTTGCCTTTGACCATAAGATCAAAGGTGAAGTCGAATATAAGCAACATCGGACCAGAAACACCACAGTTATTGCCCTTTGTTTGTGAAAAAAATATACACAAATGGACATTATTCAGGATAGAGACGTCATTTTTAATCCAATCTTCACCAATCTTGCACAGTTTGTCAATGACCATAAGATCAAAGGTGAAGTCGAATATAAGCAACATCGGACCAGAAACACCACAGTTATTGCCCTTTGTTTGTGAAAAAATATACACAAATGGACATTATTCAGGATAGAGACGTCATTTTTTATTCAATCTTCACCAATCTTGCACAGTTTGTCAATGACCATAAGATTAAAGGTGAAGTCGAATATAACAAGATCGGGCCAGAAACACCAGAGTTATTGCCCTTTGTTTGTGAATTTTTTTTGCAAAAATGGACATTATTCAGGATAGAGACTTCATTTTTCATCCAATCTTCAACTATCGTGTACAGTTTGTCTATGAACGTAAGACTACAGGTGAAGTCGAATATAAGCAAGATCGGGCCAGAAAGACCAGAGTTATTGCCCCTTGTGTTTGGAAAAAAACATCAACAAGTTATCAATGATTGGCTTGCACACGCGATCTTTGATTCAATGTTGACCATACTTACACAGTTTGCGCATGACCATAAAAATTGATTGATAAAATTTGATTTCCAACAATTGCAAGACTTGCATGCAGTTATTTGTTCATGCAACATTGATGTCTATAGAGCCTGCATTAACATCATTTATTATTATTGGACAGAAAATTATCAAAGAAAAAGCAAAACTTAACGTTATAGCACAGCCATCGCAATAATCGCATTGCAACTAGTTCTCCACCACTATTTGCGAAAAAGACATCAAAATCAACTGTTTCTGCATTTTCCAGAATTATCTACATATGACTAAATGAAAATGGGTCAGGTAAGAATATCAAGAAAAATGATTTGAGAACCATTAGCAAAAAAAACGCACATCCACTACCCAACTTGTACTTTAGTTAACCCATTGCACTAACCGATGTTTTAAATCAAAATTGATTCTATCCCCCTCTGCATGTTGTTCAGATACCTTAATTTTCAAACCTGCCACAACAGTATGGTCTTCATCTGTACCAGTTCTCAGGTGAGTGTTTTGGGCCATCATGGCCCTCTTGTTTCTTAAAGTTGCTCACTAACGAACAAACAACAAGCAAACAGAAAAACAAACCAACACTGACAAGAACATAACCTCCTATGGAGGTAAAAAGCATTATTTATTGTAAAGAAACTACTGGCAAATGTTGCCATGACGTCATGACAGACTAGTAGGTGTCATATGTTGTGTTTGCCTTAGTTTTTTTGTTTTGCATAATTAACGTACCTTCTGATAAAATTATTGCTCTTAAAATGTCTCGAGTAAATGGTGTTCAAAATTGGACTTTACAACCGGACTGCTTCCAATAAACTAACACAACTATAGCCAAGAAGTGGAGAAGCTTTTAAAGTGTTGCAGTAAATTTTGGCATTTCCCATCAACAAAACATGCCCACAGTTTTTTGTACGTAGAAAGTGGGGGACTGCTGATATGTGGCTTTTTGGTAATTCATATTTAAAAAAAGTAAATCTCAAACTTGTATTGTGAAATGCCTTTCTGTGACCTTATGCATAGCTAAGGTACAGTTTCTTTGATGGAAGGCGTAAAACATTTATATGCAGTCCTATATACCTAAACTATGTGGTGAATATGCTGTGAAGAAAAAAAAAGTTCAAGAAAACAACAAAAATGTGTTCCTCCCCTCCTAGATTTTTTGGGAGGTGCAAGTGCAAACTAACAATAATTTTTGGGGGCCTAATGCCTCGCTTTACTAAATAATTACTTAATAGACTTAATGTAATAGCTTCACAATTGTGTTGCTATATTTCTGTAATAGGTATAATATGTTATATATCTGTATAGCAAATAATATTGCAATAACGCTATGCAGAATGTCGGATTTGCTTCTATTTTTGTCACATTTACAATCAGAGCCTTTTTTGTCACATTTACAATCACAGCCTTTTTTCAGAGGCTTTAGGATGGGGCCCAGGCTGTTATGTTTTGGGGAAAATTATTGCAACAAATTTGGAAAAGGGAAACATAAATCCAGTGTAAAGTCAAATTTTGCTGAAAGTGTATGATTTTAAGAAAGAAATGATTTGGAATGTTACTGAATTCAGCCCCTGAGGTATAAGGTAAAAAAAAGCCAAGACAGTGGATTCTAGTCATTTCTTGGGTCTTAAAGGTTAGCATGTGTTGTATATGAGATGAGTAAGTGTAAGGTCAGTGATACAAACAAGTTTTTGAGTTTTACCATCAGTTCTATTACTTTGTCAAACTGAGTGAAGAAACACGCGCCATCAAAGCATCTGGTATGGCAATAAAAAATAGAGGATATTTGTTTGTCATTAGTGGTCATAGAAACAATATTTTCACGAGTGGCACAGCCACGAGCGAAAATCGAGGGTTGAGCGTGAAACTGTTGTATCTGCTTAACATTTCTATATCAGATACAGTAGTTTCATGCTCAACCCTCGAAATATCTAGTTTCTATGACCACGAATGAAATAAAATACAATCATGCACTGTATTAAACAAATTTTATTTCATGCTTTAGAAGAATGAATTTTAAAAATGCGCGAGATATGCTGAAGCGTCTTCAGTTTTGTGTATTATCGCTTCATAAATATGACGTCAGTATGATTCCAAAATTGTCTATCACTGTTTTGGTGGGAAAATAGTGCCACCCTTACTGTGTCGTTGTGGCTTAATTATATTTGTATTGAATTTTATTATGTGTTTTCTGTTGTTTAAAAAGGCGGATTGTTACACTGACGATTAGTGTATTCACATAATTTCAAAAAATAAACAAAAAAATAAAGTTAAAATTAGTTCCATATAACCAAGAGTGAAATTATCAAACGTTACCATTTCACTCGAACTAGAGTGAAATAATTGGGTTATCATTCACTGGTATTCTCCACTCATTCACCACAATGCATGAAAAAATACGCATTCATTATTACTGCATTTAAAACAAATTAACAGTCAGAAACATTAAAAATGCATGACCAGTTCTCAGTTACTATTGTTCAGACTAAAAGGGCAGTACTTTTCATGATTGCTAAGGCAGTTAGTTGCCGGACTAGTTAAAAGCAAAAACCGGTGTTGCTGGCATTATTTTCACAAGTGAAAACATGTAAAGGCTATAGTGGTTAATGGATAAATTTATTCCACATAAATGTGCATCGCATTGCAAACACACAGACAATTTTTGATACAACATAATTGTAAACTGCACATATACAAGACATGAAAACTGTATCAAAGTGAATGACATCTGAAAAGATGTGTGAAAACCATGGTGTTCTCATTCTGGAGAAAGTGGCATGGAGCGCAGGATGTGCATCATGTGGTATGTCACATGACAGACATGTGACTTCTGGCAGGCATGTGACCTCTCGAAGGTCCCTCGATCGAACCTCATATAGCAGTCCTATGATTCCTCATGGACTACATGGTCCCGGATCCTGTAATGACCACCATATCTGGAATCATGGACAGGAGGTTAAAGCAACGAAACGGTCCATATTTGATATATTCTGGGAGAAGTTTAACAGCCCCTTAAAAAGTTATGCCGAACCGTTAACTAGTGTACATGAGTGTGATGTTAGAAGCCAGTTGGTGACAAAAACGGATGGACGCTGTGAAAGGCATGGTAGCCATTGTGCGGTTGCTAAGCAACAAACATTTCAGGAACAGTTGGGCATTCCTATTGGCTGTTATAATGTGTACATGTAAGTACTGTAAGCAAACCTCTGCGGGCCAAAAGGATATTATGCTTTTACATGTTTATGACTTTTCATACAGTCTTTAGAGATAACCAATGTGTACAATAATAGCTTCATTGAGAATGGGTATTATAATTGGTTTAATGATTTTCTATTCTTTGCATCTTCATACGAAAAAAAAAACATTGAGGCATATTTAATGTGTTAATTATACCCATGTCTCTTTGAAATAATTTAGATCATAATAATGTATCAATGGTTATAAAAATGCAGAATTTTAAGAGAAGTATAAAATATTTTCTTGGAACCACCATATTACAAGTCTTGTAATCAGTTACCTCATAAATATGTTATGTAACCAAGCGTCTCAGATAAATGGTGTTACATGACAGAAGCTATAAGCATGGTCATTGCTTAAGAGTTGGAAAAGCATAAATGATTGATTGACAACTGGGCAACTGTGTATCTGATATTGCGATACTGTCAGAACATTGTTGGCATCACCAGAAACAAACACATTTGTAAACGATTATCAATATGTGTGTATATTAAAAGGTTGCTGTGTCACCAATTATGCCGCTTTTCCGTATGTCCGTATCCTCATCTATATCCGTATCCCATACATATTGTATGTATTTCCATGAATCCACATAAAAACCTCCTATATTTTAGTTTTCTTCTTATTTTTGAATAGTTACAATGTCGGAGTAAGAAGCTTTTAAACATTTTTAATTACTTCGGCTGCAAATATTTAGGCCAGTATGCGAACACATTAACATTTTAAACAATATAAAGCATCCAACAAGTATATGTACAGCGTCAGTCATGACTCGTTTAAAGGTTACCCGTATTAGTACTGAGTTATTGTACTTGGTGAGTGACTTGGGTTGAGTTATTCACGTGTATCTAGACTGTTTCGTCTATTTTCCCAGTGTTTTATGTATAAGAGCCCTTTGTCCCCTACCGGTGTGTCACCGGAGGGGACTATAGGTTTGCCCTCCGTCCGTCTGTCCGCAAAATATTGTTCCTGCGATAACTCAAAAAGTACTAACGATACTTCGATGAAACTTGGTAAACATATAAACGGCAATGTGAGTATTATGCACAACCTTTTATTTTTTACCAGAGGTTAAAGGTCACGTGGCTGTTACTAAAAATAGAAATAAACTAAAACAAACTGGATCCTGCGTAAACTCAAAAAGTACTGAAGATATTTTGATTAAACTTGGTATACATATAACCGGCAATGTGAGGATTATGCAGGACCTTTTATTTTGCACCAGAGGTCAAAGGTCACGTGACTTTTACTAAAAATAGAAATAAACTAAATATTGTTATAATTCGTCTGTGTGTCTCTCTATCTGTCCGTCCGTCTCTCTGTCCGTCCCCAAATCCTGGTTCCTGAAATAACTCAAAAAGTACTGAACTTATTTCGATGAAACTGGGTATAAATAAAAACAGCAATGTGGCAATATGAGGATTATACCTTTTTTCACCAGAGGTCAAAGGTCACGTGACTGTTACTAAAAATAGAAATAAACTAAATACTGTAATAATTCGAAATGGACATAAGATATGACCATGAAACTTGACCATGTCTGTCCGTCTGTCCCCAAAACCTGGGTCCTGTGGTAACTTGGACAGTACTGAAGACACTTTGATGAAACTTTGTATACATAGCAACAGCAATGTAAGAATTATGCACGACCTTTTATTTTCACCAGAGGTCAAAGGTCACGTGACAGTTACTAAAAATAGAAATAAACTTAATACTGTAATATTTTTTAAAGTGCATAAGATATGATCATGAAACTTCATGAAACTTGGTACACAGATTGGACTATGGGTTTGCCCTTTGTCTGTGTGCGTCTGTCTGTCTGTTCGTCCATCGGTCTCAATCTGTCTGTCTGTCTGTCCCGTCCCCAAAACCTGGATCCTGCGATAACTTAAAAAGTACTGAGGGTACTTTGTGTACATAGAAAGAGCAAGGTGAGGATTATACTCGACCCTTTATTTTTCACCAGAGGTCAAAAGTCATGTGACTGTTACTTAAAATAGAAATAAACTCAATACTGTAATAATTCGAAAAGAACATAACTTATGATCATGAAACTTGGTACATAGAATGGACTAGATGATTGCCCTCTGTCTGTTTAGTACTGCAATAACTCAAAAAGTAACTCGAATATCTTGTCAATATTACTAAAATAGAAAAAACAACAACTAAATGCTGCAGTGACAAATGGGATATGAAACAGATAAAGGGCGATATGACGGTATTGCACAATAATTAATAAGTAGGGTTTTTCACCGGTAGGGGACTCCTGTATTGCTTGCAATACTATCAAAGCCTTGTTTAACATGCCAAGTTAGATATTATGTCGTCTTCATCCACATAAAATTGCTCACCGAGGTGGATGCGCTTTGCAGATACGGACTGCAGACATTCACTAAAACCCCGCTTTGCGACCACCTCGATTTTACTACCACCCCGCTAAAGCGGACACTTTAAAAGACCCGATTGTTTTCCCCTATATTTTAATGGTTACAAACCCTGATTATACAAAACCCCGCTATTCCGTATTACGACCACTAATCCCAGACCGAAAGTACAAATTACGCTCAAAATAACCCCGTTATTGCGACCAGTGTCATTGGTCGTTTTTTTGACACTTAACATCATCCATTAACAGCATATGCCGTGGATATAACATAATGATTTGCGGTATAAAAGGAGCGTGTGAAAAGCAATGTTACAACTGTTTTGATAAGGGATAAGCACATCGACTGTGTCTCAGATGACATTAATTGACACTATCTGGCAGTTAGGGGGTAACACTGAGGAATGCTTAACCTTAAATGGGCTTAATTAATAAAGTTCAATTAATTTCCGAATTGATGTTAAGTTCATATCCATAACTATAAGATACATAATTTGTATTGAATAAAAGATTTTTTGAAAACATTCATTATTCATTATTTTCATTAAAACTTTTAATTACACGGACGTTTTAATTTACTGACTCGACCACTTTTATTAAGACCCCCAAGTGGCTTTTTTTAGCGGGGTTTTACTGTATGGAAACGGTCCAACTGTTTTCAATTGTTCGATTGTTTGCAGATGCGGATTTTCACAATGGGGATACAGAAATATCACTAATTTTTGACATAGTTTTGGCCCCTTTTCGACTTAAATTCCCTAAAAACTTTCAAGACGATAACTCAAGAATGGCTTGACATATTCAAATAATTCTTGGTACACATGTGGAGCATTATAAAATACAGGTTAGATTCGACTTTGGTTACAAACCATTACATTTTGACAGAAAATGGCCCCTATTTTTGACCACAGGTGGTTCTTGTGTGGTAATGATAATAATTAGTGAACACATCATTTTTAGTGACAAATAATCAAGAAAGGACAAATAAACAACTACAACTACTGGCCGGAATTCAACGAAACTTCATGGGAAGCTTTATTACCAAGAGGAGGTGTGCACATTATCAGGACGTTTCGCTTCTGTGATTTTTCTCAGAGTTATGGGACTTTGAATATTTCTGAAATTCGTATATAGTGCACAATTCTGACTTTCTTGTCCAGAGTATTTCTTAGCAACTTCTGGCTGGAATTCAACGAAACTTCATGGGAAGCTTCATTACCAAGAGGAGGTGTGCATATTACCAGGACGTTCCACTTCAGTGATTTTTCTCAGAGTTATGGGACTTTGAAGATTCCTGAAATCAGGATATCGTGCACAATTCTTTACTTTCTTGTCCAGGCTATTTCTCAGCAACTACTTGCTGGAATTCAACAAAACTTTATTGGAAGCTTCATTACCAAGAAGAGGTGTGTATACTACCAGGACATTCCTCTTCAATGATTATTCTCAGAGTTATGGGACTTTGAAAATTTCTTAAATTAGTATATACTGCATACATTCTTTTCTGGGCTATTTCTCAGCAACTGCTGGCCTGATTTCAATAAACTTTTATGTGAAGCTTCATTGCCAAGAGGAGGTGTGCATATTAGCAGGATGATCCGCCTGAATGATTTTTAGCTTGACTATTCGAAGAATAGATGAGCTTTCCTACTACCCCCGGTGTCGGCGTACGCGGCCACGTCTGAATTTGGTTGAAGTTTTTATTCAAAAGTCTTGTAACTTCAAAGCTACATAAGTTAATCACTTGAAACTTGGAATATACCTTTGTCATCAACTCCAGTGTCAGGGGCAACATTCCCCATAACTCTGTTTTGTATTTTGACAGAGTTATGCCCCTTCTTCACTTAGATTTTCTGGTTAAAGTTTATATTCAAAAGTTTTGTAACTTCAAAACTACGTAAGTTATTCACTTGAAACTTGGAACTAACCTTTGTCATCAACTCCAGTGTCAGGGGCAACATTCCCCATAACTCTGTTTTGTAGTTTGACAGAATTTATGCCCCTTTTTCACTTAGAATTTCTAGTTAAAGTTTATATTCAAAAGTTGTGTAACTTGATAACTACATTAGTTATTCAATTGAAACTTGGAACTAACCTTTCTCATCAACTCCATTATCAAGGGCAACATTCCCCATAACTCTGTTTTGTATTTGACAGAGTTATGCCCCTTTTTCACATAGATTTTCTGGTTAAAGTTAATATTCAAAAGTTTTGTAATTTCAATACTACAAAAGCTATTCACTTGGAACTTGGAATATACCTTTGTCATCAACTCCAGTATCAGGTTGAACATTCCCCATAACTCTATTTTGTATTTTGATAGAGTTATGTCCCTTTTTCACATAGATTTTCTGTTTAAAGTTTATATTCAAAAGTTTTGTAACTTCAAAACTACATAAGTTATTCACTTGAAACTTGGAACTATCCTTTATCATCAACTCTAGTATCAGGGGCAACATTACCTATAACTATGTTTTGTACTTTGACAGAGTTATGTCCCCTTTTCACTTAGATTTTCTGTTTAAAGTTTATATTCAAAAGTTTGGTAACTTCAAAACTACATAAGTTATTCACTTGAAACTTGGAACTATCCTTTGTCATCAACTCTTGTATCAGGGGCAACATTACCCATAACTCTGTTTTGTATTTTGACAGAGTTGTATTTTGACAGAGTTAGCCCACTTTTTACACAGACTTTGTGGTTAAAGTTTGTGTTCCAAAAATTTATAAACTATGTATTTTAACAAATTTATGCCCCTTTCACTTTCCAAAATATGTACCAACTGAAATACTTCGAATAGTCGAGCGCGCTGTCCTCTGACAGCTCTTGTTCTTGGAGTTATGGGACTTTGAAAATTTCTGACATAGAATATAGTGCAAAATTATTGTCCAGGCTATTTCTCAGCAACTGTTGGCCAGATTTCAATGAAATTTAATGGGAAGCTTCATTGCCACGAGGAGGTGTGCAGATTAGCTGGATATTCCACTTCAGTTATTTTTCTAAGAGTTATGGAACTTTGAATTTTTTTGAAATATAGTATATAGTATGCATTTGTATTGATTTTTAGTCATTTTAATTAGGGATGTCAACGGCTACCAAAATTGGTATCCGGTTATTCGTATGTTATATCCGGATAGGATACTATCCGGATAACTGTATATATTGGCATTGGCGGCCGGAATCTGGCACATGTTAAAGTTGCAAAATTAAGTTCACATCTAGATGATACTTCTATTTTGAAAACACAATACTATTTCATAAAAAAAGTACATGTAACAAATTACGTTGATTTCTGTTCGTAAATTGTGCGTTTTGTTTATTTTGTGTAGCGTGCAATGTTTTGAATTTCAATTAAAGTACCCCAATTAAACATTTGATTTGCGTAAAGGTAAGTAGGTGTTAAGGCTGACTGGTGAATGGGAAACCCGTAAATTGCTATGTTTGAGTAAATCACGAAATGTGCTAATCAATTGCACATAAACACAAAAACAAGAATGGATCAATGTTACTGTATATTTGATTTTCATTGGCATTGTTAACTGGTAGAGAACCATCTCTTATCAAGAGGGACGCACCTAATTGGCATAATCGATTGTGACATCTTGTTTGTTTAATAGTCCTGTCAAAGGTAGTGTGGTGTGAAAGCACCACCTGTTGTTTTATGATAATCGTATTCCGACCGAGGGGTGTGTTTATGACATGTCCGCAGTAGGAGGTGGAGACCTCCTGTAGATGTCTATAGCTGTGTTGTGTTAATACATGCAAAAAGGGCGTTTGTATGCCTAAAAAAACGAGAAAAATCAGATTTTTATATGAATATTCGGTTACAAACTTGGTAACCGGATATATACATAGTAACCGGATAACCAGTTATCCGGATATTCGTTGACATCCCTAATTTTAATATCTTTGCCCTTCTCATTGAATTTATATTGCATGACAAAGCGCATTGGGGAGCATCCATCAGTTTTACTGATATCCTTGTTTTAAACAATGATTTCACAAATTTATTTTAGTTACTTGGTATATATCGGTCTGGACCATTCTTTCACCAAGCTGAGCCATTGTTTCACTGAACTGAGAGCGAATATCTGATTTGTTTGATCCAATCTTTTTGGCAATTCTGTGCCATGGAGGCATTGACCAACATTCTGAGGCCATTCTATTTGCTATCTCATGTATTATTTACAAGTCATGATTTATTTAGCTCTTTTCTCTGCCAAGCAATCCTCTTCATAGAGGCCAGGAAAATGAAGGTGTTAATTGTTGTTTGGCATGAGACACTTCTGTTTAAACAATGGCAGTTAAATTACTATTTGGGGCAATTTTGTTGGATATAAAACATTTAGCTGTTCAATGAAAGTCTTGATTGGAAAACCAAGAGAAACGGTGCTTTAAAATTGATTCATATGAACTATCCACATTAAGTGCACCCCTTCTGGTTTGCTGTTTACTTATTACTGTTTCAACGCAAGTTGTTTTATGCCCCAGGCATCTTGGTGTGGGAGGCATATGTGATTGGCCCGTCCGCCCGTCTGTGATTCCGTCCATATGAGGTTAACTAGTTTTTACCATTTCGTCTCACACCAACACCTCTAACTACAACACTTGGATACTTACACAGTTGTTGCTTATGACCATTCATTTTAAATCCACCCATATCACCCAACCTTACTTTGACCTGGACCTTGACCTAATTTGGACTTACAATAATTCAAATTGGCTATTTCTTTGTTAGCTAGATTTTACCGTTTCATTTAGCACCAACACCACTTACTACAACACTTGGATACTTACACAGTTATTGCTTACGACCATTCCTTTGAAATCCTCCCATATCACCCAACCTAGATGTTGACCTTGAACTAATTTGGACTTAAAATAATTCAAATGGGCTGTCAAACACCAACTGGGGGCACTGTGTTTATCAAACACAGCGTCATGTCTTATTCCTGTTTCCAACTTATAAGAAAGTGACATATTTATGGAATTGTGTTGCTTTACTGAGAAAGTTCTGTTAAAAAGAAAAATACCATACCCTCAATGTTTGCCTAGGGCCCTGTTTGGTTCTGTTGATTTCAGATTGTGTCAACAAGATGAAGTTGTTTTTTAATTAACATCTGATGCTGGGGCAACTGGGGGGAAAATGAAAACTGACAGATCACTTAAAACAATGAATTTAAAGTGAAAATATGTTTCTCTTTTCTTTTGACTTGATTGGGAAAAATTGTCAAGGGGAATCATGATTGTGTTGGAAAATATCTAGTTGTTAAATAGTGTTCCACCCTAGGAATTTTTTTAACATGTGTTACTTATTTTATTTGTAAATGTCTGTTTATGGGACATAATAATGGCAATTTATTTTTAGAGAAAAACTGGAATGTTAATTATCTTATAACAATTATTTTTATCTTTAGCGCACCAGTACTATTTTGGTCAGTCACCGTCCGTATCAGTTGTAATTGCATTGGTTACAGCACACATTAATGGATACTACGTCATGTTATAATGCTCTTTCTTGCTTTTCATATTGTTAAGCAAGTTGTACTTGTAAGCATAAACAATAAGAAAAAGGAATTTCGCTGGAACTCTTACAGTACAAGTAGATATCTCTATGCAAAATTGTTCACTATTATCCTCAGAGACATACATTGATGTGGGTGAAAACTATGGGAATTCTCTTGAAGCCTAATACAGACACTCATATTGTAATAAAAATGTCTTCAGCGTAAGGAATGGAGACTCTTAGTGTAAGTTGTTGGGTCATAAAATGATTACACCATCTCCACAGAATATTTCAAGAAGTTTGTAAATCAGTTCGATGTCTTGATTTTTGCAATGATTTGCTGGATGATTTGCTCATTTTGCATTACAACACAGGTTGTAATATTGAAACCCCACAAGATGTATTCCTTTAAATTTATGTTAGTCCTGATAATTCTTGGTACTAAATCCTTGTTTTAAAGCATTAGACTTAAATTTAGATTTTCCAGACACTTGTAAAATTAGATGTTCAATCTATACTGGTTTGTAATTTGTAGCCAGTATGCTGTAGTTAAACATGCTGATGCCTCGAACTCGCTTGTCTCTAATTTCTCGTTGGCTCAAAGTTACTTCGAGGGACCAATATTTTATTGCTATATATTCATATAAATTTCTGTCTTTTGGCTCGAATTTGCAAGGTTCGAATTTTCTGATGGCTCAAAGTGTTTTCATGGTCCCAGTTACAGTTTCAATATTTTTTTTTTGGCTCGACCATGAATCGGTCACATCTCATTAATAGATTAGATGCGTTTGATTAGTGTTAAGAAATCGCATTGACTGATTTCACAGCTTTGAACAATTTAAAATAAATAACATTAATAAAATTCATAAATTATTGTTTGTTGTGTGTTAATAACCATTTCAAATATCTGAATACGGTGCTCTTCAATTAAAGATTAGAAAATAAGGCAGACGGATTACAGCCCAAATATGTTTAAGTACACATTCCATTTAGCTTGAAGTTTCGATGGCTTGAAGTTTCTTTGCCTGTCCCTGTGACTTCGAGCCATCGGAATTGGACTGTATATGGTACAGGGGTCGTATTCCAGAAACATCTTAAGTGCAATCTTATCCTTAGCCTTAAAATCGTTATTTTTCTTAAGCATTTTTTTCCATGTATACAAAAAATTTTGCTAAATGTTCACTAATGATAAACTTATTATTAACTACTTAACTTACTAAACTGTAATTGGTTTCATTAATTTATATTATAAGTTAAATTGGAACTTAAGTGAAAATAGTTTAAGATATACTTAAGATGTTTCTGGAATATGATTCCAGGGGTGGTATTCATAAAGAATCTTAAGTTTAATTTTATCCTTATCCTTAAATCAACAATTTTCCATCACTGTGTAATCCCATATAAACACACTGCAGCGCTAAATAACATGTTGAAATGGAATCTTTATTTAAATATGTTTTGACAAATATAAACAGCATGCCAATGTGTTAATTAATTAAACACATACAGTGGATCAAAATTTGCCACTTAAGTTTAAATATTTAAGAAATTACTTAAGATGCTTTGTGAATACCACCCCAGGAAAGTGTTGTCCTGGGTCCACAGGCTAGCTTTGAAACATTCTTAAAAGAAAAGTATCTTATGATGAACAGTGCTCTAAATAAAATTTTAGTTTTAGGGTACTGGTGCTTCCTGAATACAGAAATAAAAGAATATTTACTTCTTCAAGGGCAAATATAAGACATATGTCTATTTTAAAGATTCAGAGATGTATCAATATATAGATACAACAACAATTGCAATGAATTCATGTGTTCTATATTAATAATCAGTGTGTACTGTATTTCAACTGAAAAAATAATTTTCAAATTCAAGACGTGTTGCTTCGATGGACACTGTCAAGATGTCTAATTGTTACTTGTAGATAAGGCATAGAAAGATACACTAACTGTTGTATGTTGTAAACATTGTTGTTTGAGACATTCTGCCCACCAAATATCAAATAACACGTTTTGAATAACATGAAAAAATGAAAAACATCTAAATGTTAAGTAGAATATGAACTGTTAAAACTGTGCACACAGACCCAAAACTGTGCACACAGACCCAAAACTGTGTACACAGACCCAAAACTGTGCACACAGACCCAAAACTGTGCACACAGACCCAAAACTGTGCACACAGACCCAAAACAACCTAAATATATGTATTCATAAACAGCATTTATTCTAAAATAAAATAGTAATAATAATAATGAGGCGTGTTGTGGGAAAAGTGTTCTAAATGCACGTGCCTAAAGTGTCGTCCCGGATTAACCTGTGTAGTCCTCTCAGGCTAATCCAGGGCGACACTTTCAGCTACAGTGGATTTATGTTTAGAAGGCTGCTTCGGGACAAAACTTTACACATGTGCATTAACCCCGGTTTCCCCATGAAGCGCCTCTAATGTTTGTTCCCTTGCTTTCAGAGCGAAGCAAACACACCAGATTGCCGAGGCAACTGCAGAGAAGAACGCCCGTCTGAAGGAAGCGTTTGGCATCAGCGAGTACTACCAAGATGGCAGCTCCTTCGATCCCAACAGGAAGGCTAAGGAGGAGGCAGCCAAGGCCCTGGCAATGGCACACAAAAAATATGCGTAAGTGCTGAATGGGAATGACCCTTGTAAAAATTATGTGTAAGTGGTGAATGGTTATGGCCGTGGCAATGGCTAGTGAAAAAAATGCGTAAGTGGTGAGTGGGTATGGCCCTGGCAATGGCTCATAAAACATACGCATGAGTTGTTAATGGGTATGGCCCTGGCAATGGCTCATAAAACATACGCGTGAGTGGTGAATGGGAATGGCCCTGGCAATGGCTCATAAAACATACACGTGAGTGGTGAATGGGTATGGCCCTGGCAATGGCTCATAAAACATACACGTGAGTGGTGAATGGGTATGGCCCTGGCAATGGCTCATAAAACATACACGTAAGTAGTGAATGGGTATGGCCCTGGCAATGGCTCATAAAACATACGCGTGAGTGGTGAATGGGTATGGCCCTGGCAATGGCTCATAAAACATACACATAAGTGGTGAATGGGTTTGGCCCTGGCAATGGCTCATAAAACATGCACGTAAGTGGTGAATGGGTATGGCCCTGGCAATGGCTCATAAAACATACACGTAAGTGGTGAATGGGTATGGCTCTGGCAATGGTTCATAAAACATACACGTAAGTGGTGAATGGGTATGGCTCTGGCAATGGCTCATAAAACATACACGTAAGTGGTGAATGGGTATGGCCCTGTCAATGGCTCATAAAACATACACGTAAGTGGTGAATGGGTATGGCTCTGGCAATGGTTCATAAAACATACACGTAAGTGGTGAATGGGTATGGCCCTGGCAATGGCTCATAAAACATACGCGTGAGTGGTGAATGGGTATGGCCCTGTCAATGGCTCATAAAACATACGCTTGAGTGGTGAATGGGTATGGCCCTGTAAATGGCTCATAAAACATACACGTGAGTGGTGAATGGGTATGGCCCTGGCAATGGTTCATAAAACATGCGCGTGAGTGGTGACTGGGTATGGCCCTGGCAATGGCTCATAAAACATACGCGTGAGTGGTGAATGGGTATGGCCCTGGCAATGGTTCATAAAACATACACGTAAGTGGTGAATGGGTTTGGCCCTGGCAATGGCTCTTAAAACATACGCATAAGTGGTGAATGGGTTTGGCCCTGGCAATGGCTCATAAAACATACAGGTAAGTGGTGAATGGGTATGGCACTGTCACTGGCTCATAAAACATACATGTAAGTGGTGAATGGGTATGGCCCTGGCAATGGCTCATAAAACATACGCGTGAGTGGTGAATGGGTATGGCCCTGTCAATGGCTCATAAAACATACATTTAAGTGGTGAATAGGTATGGCCCTGGCAATGGCTCATAAAACATACACGTAAGTGGTGAATGGGTATGGCCCTGGCAATGGCTTGTAAAAAATATGTGTAAGTAGTGAATGGTTCTGTTTATGCAATATATTGGAAGCAATTTGTAATGATGTTATTGCCCTGGCATTGGCACAGAGAAAAATATGCGTAAGTGGTGAATGGTTTTATATATGCAATACATCGTTGGCAATATTTAAGGCTGTTATGGCCCTGGCATTGGCACAAAAAAATATGCGTAAGTTCTGAATGGTTCTTTATAAGCAGTATATTGTAAGCATATTGTAAGGATGTTATGGCCCTGGCATTGGCACAGAAAAAAATATGCACGAATGGTACTTTATAAGCAATATATTGTAAGCAACTGGTAATGATGTTATGGCCCTGGCAATGGCATAGAAAAAAAATGCGTAAGTGGTGTATTTTTCTTTATAATCAATATATTCTAATGATGTTTAAGTGTTGGCAATGGTTCATAAAAAATGAGCAAGTGTTGTATGGTTCTGTGTAAGAAATATATTGTAATGATGAAAAGGCATTGGCAATGGCACATAAAATATGTGTTAGTGCTGTGTGGCCCTTGGTAAGAAATATATTGTAATGATACTAAGACCTTGGCAATGGCACAGACACATATTATGTGGAAGCATTATATGCTCCTTTTACGATAATACAGTATTAATGCAATATAATAAAGCCTTGGCAATGGCACAGACACGTATTATTTTGAAGCATTATATGCTCCTTTTACGATAATACAGTATTAATGCTATATAATAAAGTCTTGGCAATGGCACAGACACATTTGTAATGCAATATAATAAAGCCCTGACAATGGCACAGACACATTTGTAATGCTATATAATAAAGCCCTGGCAATGGCGCAGACACATTTGTAATGCTATATAATAAAGCCCTGGCAATGGCACAGAGACATTTGTAATGCTATATAATAAAGCCTTGGCAATGGCACAGACACATTTGTAATGCTATATAATAAAGCCCTGGCAATAGCACAGAGAGATTTGTAATGCTATATAATAAAGCCCTGACAATGGCACAGACACATTTGTAATGCTATGTAATAAAGCCCTGGCAATGGCACAGACGCATTTGTAATGCTATGTAATAAAGCCTTGGCAATGGCACAGACACATTTGTAATGCTATATAATAAAGTCTTGGCAATGGCACAGACACATTTGTAATGCTATATAATAAAGCCCTGGCAATGGCACAGACACATCTGCATAAGCTGGATGGTAGTGATGCAGTTTGTGCCAAGGTCACCATGATATGACACAGAAACAGTATGTGTTGTAAATGGACAGGCCTGTTTTTGTGCCATTTTTGGGGGCCATTCCCCTATTGAAAAAGTATATATCTTTCCCCTATTTTATCCTAAAAATTCCCTTCAGAATTTTTACTTTTATGTAGAAAAACATTTGACCAAAATTGGCCAAGGTACAGGAATTTTCATGAACAATGTAACCTTTTTTCAAGAAACCCAGTATGATGCATTTAATGAATGTATTACATAACATTTTATATATGTTTATATAACATTGTAGATATATAATAATAATCTATAATGTATAATACTGATTTTACATATTCACAAAAATTCCCCTTTAACCATTAAATTCCCCCCTTAAAAGGACTCGCCTAAAACCCCCACAAGGACTGACTGACGTAGATTAACAATTCACATGTTAGGCTCTTGAAAGTTACCCAAAATCATTTTGTTGGTAAATTATTAACATTCCATATCCATGCTCTTAATCATGTGAAAAATGTCATATATGAATGCTAAGTATTTTCAATGTAAAATGAATCTTTAACCCAGTGTGGCATCAAATATCAATTTAGAGAATGTCTTACATCAAATTATATTTTCTCCCTTGTTGGGCATTTGTGTTCATGATAAATCACATTACTGTGCAGATAGGTCTAATATTGGTAAATGTCAGCATAAGAAGCCGATAAAATAAACCGTCCAGTGTCCTTACGCGGGCGGCCTCATATGCAAAATGAATTAATTAAGAAATGCCTTCAGGTTTTTCGTCACTGTTTGCAAATTGCTGTGTTGCAGGAGACACTTTCTGTCAGGAAAGCATTGTATGCAAATTTGATGATCTCTGGCACTAAAGTATGAAATATAAATGGGGAATCGACTGAATGCTTGACTGGTACTTAAATTGAATTCTAAGTGAAAGTTAATTGGTTGTTGACTAATGGTTATATGGGCATGTGATTTTCATGACCATGGAATAAGTCTTTCTGAAACTGCATATCATACTCGGTAAGGTATTCTGGTTAAACCAGTCAGATGTTTCAGATGTATTGCCATATTGTTATATATTTAGTTCACACTTGTCCAGACCTGCAAAAAAATATTATTATTTACTCGCCATTGCGGAGTCAGTATATTCTTTGCAAGTAATTGCGCGACTAATCTACATGGAGTTACGCAGAGTTTTAGCAGGTACCGCCACAAAATCACACTGAGTCGCTCAGAGAGCTAATCTCTAGTGATGAGAAGTAATCACTGTGTGATATTTTGCGCAGACCAAAGGTCTACTCCATTTGACTCCTCTAACCTGATCACCAAACTCAGCGAATCACGAAATATGTTTGTTTCACCTGACCCATACTGTATGATGCTACCTTTCTTCTTTCATCTGTTAACATATTCTACGTTTATGGCACTACCAGTAGCCAAAATATCCATTGGCTACTAAAATTTTGATACGAAAAACTCTGAAAATATAAAAAAATGAACAGGTTATTCTTTGCAAAATCAAAATCTTTGACTGCTAATTTAGATATCTTAGCTCCAACCTAAATACTCCACTTCACCATTGAATCAGGTGTGATACAGTGACTGGAAATGTATTCATACTTTAACTTCTGTGCCATCACGACATGTGTTTGTAATATATTTCCAGTATCGTGCAAGATTCGGACTCAGAGTCGGAAATGTCGCCCGGCCCATCGTCACGGAAACGAAAGAAGAAGTCAAGGTTAGTGTCAGCAAGATGAATTTTAGTTGAAAATCATATGAAAACTATTTGTGAGCTGTTTTGTGATTACTGGTTGTGTATACTTACTGAATATGAGGCGCATCGTGGGAAAACCGGGCTTAATACATGTGCATAAAGTGTTGTCCTGGATCAGCCTGTGCAGTCCATACAGGCTGATCCGGGACGGCACTTTCCGCCTGCAGTGGATTTATGTTTAGAAGATACTTCCTTGAAACAGAAAATACCATAAAAGCGGAAATTGCCGTCCCAGATTAGCCTGTGCGGACTGCACAGTCTGATCCAGGACGACACTTTACGCACATGCGTTAAGCCCGGTTTTCCCACGACGCGCCTCATATCGTCTAATTTGACCAAATGTTATGATTGACAGTGGCAGTTCATGAACACCAATTGGTAAAAAGTTGATGGGAATATGTGGTATTATTCTGTTGTCAACTTATCTACACGTATTTAAGAGTCTTAACAATGGCAGCCAAGCTGTGTTAATTAAGAGATAATTTTCTATTTAGATTAAGAGCTATTTATCGGCTAATAAACAACCATTTGGAGTTCTGATGCGTATGTATTAACTACGAGGACATTAGCATCGGAACGACAAATCAGTGTTTATTAGCCGATAAAAAGTGATAATGCCAAATTATTTTGGTTCTTACATGACCTGGCAAAATTTTCTGCGATTACAGTGCAAACTATATTTTACAGCTTCGGAACTATGAGTTGTTTATTGCTAGTTTAACAATGTTGAGTGTGTTCTTTGTCTATAGAAAACTCGGCACTTGTCATGCTATAATTATAAAAACATGAACAATATAAAAGATGTATGTATTCACTGCAAAATTTAGAAGACACTTGACCGACCTGAATTTTATTGCTGGACTGCTGTCTAAATTCTAGGGACAAGAGTGAATCCGTGGAAAGGAAGTCATCCAAGAAGAAGAAAAGCAAGAAGCATAGACATGATCGGTAGGTCAGGTGATTAGGTCACATGGTTGCTAAATATTGATACAAATATCATGTGACCCTGCTTACAGTTATAATACAGACACTATTAACTTTGAAGTTGTTTTGTTGCTGCTGTTTATATGTCCATTTCGTTGTTTTCTTATTATTTGGTCACTAATCTGTGCCTCATGTATTATATAACTTGGCAAGACCAGGGGCCTTACCCACAAAGTGAAAATTTAAGTAAATTTGTAAATATAATAAACTTCCTTAAGCCTGTGGCTGGTTCATTTAAAGATAATTTTATCTTAAAAGGTGTTAATCTTTTAAAGAATCAACATATGTTTCTTAATTTACCATATTGCATAATTATCAACATTTCTGAATTTCACGAGGAAATTTTTATTTGATTTTTTTGACTAAGTATGACTGAAGTTAAGATTTTCCTTAGGAGCTTTTTGGATATGGGCCCCTGGGCCAGTGTTCATAAAAGGAACATCTTAGCTTAATTTTGAAGAAATTTACTAAGTTCCATTCTGAGTATGGCCACAGAATAAGCAACATGCATGTAAAGGGACAAGGACAACAAAACCGTTTTCAAGCCACAGATTAGTTTTTACTTGTTGGTTTATAATACTTTCTCCTGAACTTTCTGAATAAAAAGGGTAAAACAAGTTTTTGAAGAATGCATTCTCACATTTTGCCAAATCTTGGTAAAAACTGAGTTTATATATTAAGCATTGTTATCTCTATAGCTTTTGTTATTGTTACCGATATGATGAACTTTATTGTAAAAGGGATTTGTTCTGAGCATTGCTTTTCTTCATAACTGTATTGTTCTTGTATGTACTTTGAATAAAAGAAAATGAGCAAAAACAAAGAGTCAATTGATCTTTTAAAGATTTTACATCTGATAAAAGTTACAAATGTCCTTACATAAATATACACTGTAATCATTACCAGAAGTAATGAATAAAAACATTTTAATTTTATTATTAAAAAGTCTAACTTTCTTAAACAGAATAAATTCTAATATTTATTGGGTACATTAAACTGCAATAACAATTTTATAATAATTATATGATGTAAAGTTAATTACTTTATGCCATTGGAAAAATGCCTTCTGTAGGATTTAATTTAAGTAAATTATTTTAACATTTCAATTAACATTTTCATATTGTGGAAGAGCATTTATCTTTTATACTGAAAGCTTAAAAAAAAATATTGTGGTTTTTGTCACACGTATTAAGATATAAAAACACATATCAGACATAGATACAATGCTACTCATAAACTGGTTACAAATAATATCAGTTATGATCAGAATTAAAATTTGTGTGCCCCCACAAAGTGGGAGGCATTAAGCATTGCACTTCTCCATCCATATGTCCTTACGTGCCGAAATTTTGTGGGCTCAACTCTTCTGTAATGGCTGGGGGATTTCGCTCAAACTTTCCCAGCTGAACACCCTAGAGTGTAGATGATCGTGGAATTTTGGCTGCGACCAATTTTGGCAGAATTATGGACTCAACTCCTCTTTAACGGCTGGGTGGATTTCGCTCAAACTTTCACAGCTGAACAATCTTAATGTGTAGGTGCTCGTAAAGGAAGGAATTTTGGCTGTGACCAATTGTGGCAGAATTATGGCCCTTTGTCTTCTTTTCCAGTACAGAATTTATATGACAATCAATTTGTGAAGGCAAAACTTAGTGTTAGCGACACGCCCTTTGTCTGTGTCCAAACATGCATCATGGGGGCATCCGTGTCTGTGACATATCTAGTGTTTTCTTCATTTGTATGTTACGCCTTATGATTTCATTGAAATTTAGCATAAGCATAATAATTTTAATGATTTTACTGCAAGAGGGCACTAATTTTACTCATGAAGCAAACATTAATGATTCTCTTCTGTATATTAAGGCACATATACACATTGATGTAACTAAATGTGTGACTTATTTATGTCTTCATTTTTAATTCATTACTAATCTTGCATGATTCTTAGTCTATTTTGTTGTTGTGGATTTTTATGTGTGGAGAAGTTACACTTTAATTATTCCTCACCTTCTTTGTGTTACGTAGATGACAAAATAACTTTACATAAGTTACATAGGTAAATAATATGTACACACAAATAAAAAATACACAATCGACCATATTAAAATTTAATTGCACATGGTTTTGTTTGTATCATTACAATCATTATATTTTATGCCATTAAAAAACTGGCAACATTATAAACATGAGTAAGGAATAAACATAAAGACTTTCAAAAATGTTTCTGTCTGAAGGTTATTACACAAATACTGTATCATTCTCACAACAGACCTGGATATAATAGTTGTGCACATATAGACCAGGGCTGGTATTCACAAAGCTCCTAAGAGTAATTTTAACTTAAGTTGTACTTAAGTGAAAATTTTACGTCAAATGTTCTATGTGAAATCCAATGATTTTTCTGCAAAGAAGGCTGCAATACCAAACATATAAGCAATTTTACAAGTTTACAATATTTTAATGTTAAAAGACCTGTACATGAAACAGCCAGAGACTTAAGGAATTTTATTAAATTAAGGAATTTACTTAAGTTTTCCCCAAGGAGCTTTGTGAATACGGGGCCTGGTACATTTATGTGAACAATAGTTGTGATCCTCCAAATGGCAGATTTGACTTAGTTCCCCTCCTTGATAGCTCTGAGTTTGTGGCCTCAATTTCACAAACAAACTTAGGAAAAGATCAGCACTCACAGATGTGAGGTTTTTATTTGAAAGCTTGAAAATACTCCATAATTAGTTGTTTAGAATCTTAGGATTAGAATCATCACTGATGTAAGGTGTTGTTTTTTGTTTTTCTTGAAAGCTTGCAAAAACTCAATCATTTGTTGTTTAGATGGATATCATATACATGTTACACACTTTTTAAAGTGTGTATCATCAACCGAATTTGAATTTTCTGTTTCCAATCTGCACCTTTAAATTAGTTGTTTAGTATTTTAATAGCATTTAATAATTATCCATGTAATATAAATGGATGTATTTTAGTTGTATAAGTAATGCAGTTATTTTCATTTGAGATGAATGTTTTCTGAAGGACAAACTTTATATAAGTTTCCCATTTGGTCTTATTTTGTTATAATCTACATATAAAACAGGTCTCTTTCTAACCCCTTAAATATGTAACAGTTCGTGCAACTGTGCCTGCAATATTATGTTTACATATTATATATAAACATTATAGATCTGGTTTTTGCAATTTTGATGCCCTAGCACTGGTTTAAAAATAAGTTTTTATTTTGAGCAATAATGGAAAGAAAACAGGTGGGTACACATAGATGCACACATTTTTAAGCGAAAACAGTTATTATTTAACATATTTATAACAATATTAAACTTTGTAGATTTAAGATTGCTAACACATCATTTGTACTTTTGGTCTCATTTGGATGTTTTATTTTCATTTCCACTATTATAAAATTTGTTAAGAAATTTAACAAAACATGTCATGTAAAAGAACTCTTTAATTTAGACTTTTTGTCAGATAATATAACAGTAACTGATGTTTGTTTTCTATTTACTTGCAATGATCAATATGAGGGGCATTTTGACAAAGGTAAAACAGTTTTGTCCATTATCTATAATAATGCATAGAAATATGATGAAATCATTTAGCCATCAGTTTATTTCGTGTTTACACAAATTTATGTCTCAAACATTATTCATCACAATGTGCTACATTCTTTGTGAAATAATAGTTCAATTTGTAATTTAATTGAGGCGTGTGGGAAACCTGGGTCTTAATGCATGTGCGTAAAGTGTCCCCCGGATCAGCCCGTGCAGTCTGCACATGCTTATCCAGGATGACACTTTCCGCCTACAGTGGATTTATGTTTAGAAGTGACTACAACAAAACAGAAAATACCATAAAAGTGAAAAGTCACAGGCTGATCCGGGACGACACTTGACGCACATGCATTAAGCCCGGTTTTCCCATGACACGCCTCAATTGTTTTGAAATGGTGCAGGGTTCTGGCTTCGTGATTAAGCAAAACTCTTTATGCTATTTAAGAAAAAAAACATTGGAAAGTATTTATAAAGCTTTCTGCAACTCGGAAATAATTTAGGGGATTTTTTGTGTGTATCAATAGATGTCTTTTATACGTTCATAAAAGTGTTGTTAAAAGAAGGATTAAGCAATTACTGAACCAATGAAATAAGTACACATTTAAATATCTGTTTTACAAACAAGCTTTATAAATACTGTCCCAGTTTATGTAATGCTGAATAACATTTTAAACATTAATTTTTATAACGAGTCCGAACTATTTTGTTTCAAGAGTTTAAGATGAAAACAGACAGCAATAGATGCTAATTATAGCAAGAGTTAAAATAAAAGCTTGAGAACAACTGTTGTAAGTTTACATAATTTGTTTTTTGGATTTGTCCTTTTCAATATGCAGCAGAATATGACATATAACATTGTCAGTTAATGAAGAATCTTCATTATGAGCTTATTTCTTTAGCATACTACATTTTGATTTGTTTCTTTTTTGCATGTATTTGGTAACAGTAAAGACATGAGTTATTTATAGAAAATTGTGACATAGTAACTATGTTGCTAAAGAATGTGATATGTGCAGTAGATACGACAAATATATGTCCAGCGATCATCAGTTATTGTATTTAGCACTAACCCAATGCTAACTGTTGTTCCATTTACTCTGTGCATACATTTTAAACATTTTGTGAGTTAAATTATGTGATATTTTTTCCTCTAACAGTTTTCCTTTCTTATAACGACACACTGTTCACACACTGTTCACAGTCGTCAATCAGAAATGAAAATCACACCAATCAGTATGTTTAGATTAAAAAATTAAAATGTACATAATTTATTTAGCAATTTAACCATGCAATGCTAATCTTAAAGTATAATTATGAAGCATTCATGTACTAAAATTGTTGACAATGTAAGATAAATACATTAATTTTACAATCAGTTGAGTAATGAAAATTATGTTAATCTGATTTCTGGTATTCAGATATATACAAACTTGCCTTCTAAAACATTTTACACATATTTCATATTTCTAAATAAATGTTGGCAAACATAAAAAAAATGTGTCAAGCATCATGAATAATTATAGTATAGTAGAATGTCGTTATAAAGAGGTCTGACTGTACATTGTTATGTCCACTACCATTACTAAACTGTGCACTCCTTTTTTGCCTGCTTGTCATTGGTGAAGTAAAACATAAGACCAAAAAATACAAGGTAAGAACCCTTGCATTTGTACGAAATTTGTCTGTCCATCCATTGGTCAGTTTTCTCTTGTCATATGGTGGAGTAGTATTTCGGACGTTGCAGTATTCGGATGGAAACATTGAACTGTACAGAATGATCATTTATAAAATAGTCATTAAATTTAAATAAATATTTGTCACATGTGAAGAAGTTTAAACATTTTGGTTTAAAAGTAGTTGCGTTTCAGTTGCATTGTTCATCAAATTAGCTTGATTATAAATGTACATTGTAATGATCATTGTTGAGTCAAAATTATTATCATACTTTACAGTTCATAACTATTGTATGTGTTTATGAAAGCAATAATGCGAATTTGTCAGAAAATACCATTGATTTATAATGTTTGGTTCTGTTTGTTTGGTTGGGCAGATGGATCATGATTGTTGTATACTTGTATTTAGGATTGGTTGTTGGAAATTGTAGTTGTGATGGATTCAGAATTTTGTTATCCAGTAAAAAACATTTGCATACATACTGATATACAAACAAAAAATTGTTGATCAGTTTTTCATCTTATTTATTGCAGTACGAACACAACTTGAGTGAAGCATTTCTCAATAAAACTGTCTCATATTAACACATAATATTAATATATGTTACATTGTGCATGCAATCCTTGAGTTGGCATACATTTTATTATTGCAATTACTTTGATAGGCCTTAACAAGTCAAGTCTCAAGTTACATTTGTAGAGCAGCTAAATTATAGTTACATTTTCACATTTTATGTTTTAGACAAAGTACAAACTAAAACATAATATTTGTTTATTTCCAGAATTAGTCATGCAGTATACAGGCAATTAGAAATATATATACTATATATACTGGTATATTCATTTTTAGTGGTTATCTGCATGCACAATTTTCAGTATCAAACCTTTATCAAAGTCATCCTAGCTTGCCAAGATAGATTTATATGATGTGCATCCCAACATACTGTGTTATAGCGTGTATATCTGTATTAACTGAGGTAAACTTCTTACAGGTCTGAAATAAAAAAAAGCAAGAAACGAAAGCATAAGCATAAGAAAAGGTAACCCAGCTTTAGAAATATTATATCAGTAAAAATTTGTCCCTTGCAATGAGTATTTTAAAAAATCATACGAATTCAATGTCTAGATTGTAAATAATAGACAGTTCACTAATAGGAAGGTTAACATGTGCGATATGTACTATATTTCACATTTTGCTTGAACTCTTCCTCTATTATTAATTATAGATTCTTGTGAAGTGATGTTTATTAAAAGCTAGATGCTCTATCAAAGTAACAAATTAACATTTACTTCGAGAAATTATTTATGATGGTACAAAATAAAATTATAATGACATGAATTATTTGTTTAAATGCAAGCTGCAATAATATTGAAGAAAACATTTAAAGGGACTATGTCATCGACAAGGGCCTTAAGGGGGGGGGGGGATTTCTTTTAAAAAATCTGAAATTTAGATGTCAATACTGGGATATAATAATGGTTAAAACATGGTATATCTAATGGGAAAAGTGTGTACGCATTCTGAGATAAAAATAAATTTATAATTTGGGTTGTATTTTTTTGGCCCTTTTCATGTTTACATTTTGATGTCAGAATTGTGAGCATTTTGTGTAACCATAGTTTACAAACGACAACTTGCTAAGCTTGATAGCACAGTTGGTTACAGCGCTGTCTACTGTCATGTCTTCCTAGGGCTCCTAAGTCGATAACCGCTTGGGGTTTTAATTTTTTCAGGGTTTATTGCTAATTTGTTTTTATCAAATATCTTATTATGTATTGTATTATATTTATATATTTAATGCAAATGTCTTGGTGCAGCGCATTTCTATAAAATAATATAATTTATAGTGCAAAAGGAAGCCAGTTTTTGTTGACATAGCCCCTTTAAGTGCAAAGTGTTTGTGTCTCCAGTGAGTCGGGTGAGAAACGTAAGAAACACAAGCGCCACGCGTCCCCCTCTTCCAACTCCGAGTCGAGCACGGATGGCGACAAAGACAGGTATAAAGCTTCAAGTGTGACTTTAGTTAAACAAGTGAATTTCAGAGAAATGGTACAAACATTCTTAAAGGAACTTTTTCTGATTGCTGTAATTTTGAAATTTGTAAAGGCTGGTATGAAAATTTCATGTGTTACATTAAACCTGCAAAAAAACACCATTTGAATTTCCTAATGTAATAGTATATGCTGAAATTAATAAACTGTAACAGCATGTTTTATTTTCTTAATAAGGATTGAGAAAGGTTTCTTTGCTATGCTCGATTTGTTTTGTCTGAATTTGTCATTTCTACTGCAATCAACATTATTTCTTGACCCACATAAAAAGCTCAATGGGTATGTGAAACTGATCAAAAACCCGTCACAAGTAAATTGTTGCCATTCATAAAATTTAATAAGGTTTGTTTAAGTGTTCTGCTTTTTTTACCATGGCATTTTGTTATCAGTTCTGGTGAGTCAGAGAAAGAGGAGACGTCCAGACCCCACAAATCCCCAGAGAGAACGAGTGATCGAGTCTCAAAATCCGGCTCCGTTGAACAGTAAGATGCCTCCTACTGAATATCCAGTATGCATTGTGAATTTAAAGTTTAAAGGTTAAAAGAATGCATAAGATGACCATGGCATCAAGTCACGTAGTCATAAAGAGGAATAAACGTGTCGTGAATTATTGTTGTCCATTATTTAATGGAAATTGTTTTTAGGGTTATCAGAAACATATTATTCCCACTTTGCCTTTGAATTCTAGACTCTTGGTTTTTAGTTCAACGGGAGGCTAAACATAGACCTTGTATTTGCAGGAGACCCAGGCAGGAAGGTCAAGCCCGCAGTGGATCCCTGTCTTCCCTGACCCCCAGCCCCTCCCCCAAGCGGGCCCGCAGTCCCTCACCCGGGCGACGTAGGCACAGCTCCTCACCTGGGCGCCGGAGCCCGGACACCAGACACACACAGAAACAGTCCCAGTCACCAAGGAGTGGTAGCACTAAACACAACAGAGATTCCAGATCACCACAGAAAAATAGGTTGATTTTTAGTCATTAATTAATTTTGTTAAATAATGTGTGATAATAAAAAAGGTATACACTGTTTGTGACAAATGACTTGCTAATAAAGCTCTAAAAAATTAAAAGAGTTGGAAACTTACTAATAACAGTTATTTTCAATATAACTGCATTGTTGTTACATAAAATTACTGCTTTCTCAGATTTTCTTTTACTTTCAATATTAAATGATCTCCGCCTTCTATCTGAAATACAAATGTTTTGAAAGATTCAAGGTGAGATGTACATATTTCAAGGTCAAGGTCAGACTCTAGAGGTCGCAGATCGTCCAAGCATGACAAATCAGACTCGGAGAGCAGAACTAGGTCATGTGACCGTGAGTCTCGGAGCCCCTCGATACGCAGACGTAAAGGGTCGCCAAGTCATCTGGACAGACGGAGGATAACTAGGTAACCATGGTTACACAACATGTTGATGTACAAGAAGTGCAATTGTGTTTCATTTTGCTTGTACATGATGTACATGATAATGTGGGTTATCATTAATTTTAAGTATTAATATTTTACTCCTTGCATGAATTTACATTTCATATATAACCTGGAAGCTTCATTAAAATAGTTATGAACATCTTAGGGTAGAATGATCAATTATCAAGTATCAATTACTTGTGACATTTCTCAAAAAATTATTGTCTTCTGAGTTTCCTGTTGCTGTGAAAAGTGCACTGTTTTTTTTTTTAGCTGACTCAGCATTTTCTTATGTACTTGAAAACTTCATTGTGATTTTTGTCAATTTTATTTCCGTAAATTTACAAAAAAAATTCAGTTTAGCACAATATATTTTCATCCCTTTCAATATCTAGAGTATGTAAACGTGCTATTGTTCTATTGTATCTGGTGTTCTATATAGTGGTGTCTTCTATTTGTTGTACACACACGTGTAGCTATTATACATTTGTTGTTTTACCCCTTAGCAATCTACCATTTGTAATAGGGTATTGTTCATATGTATTAATTTAAAAAAAGTTCAAACTTTCAGTTCATAAATTATTTTTTCAATGAAAACACCCCTCATAATATGTGGGGGAATTTTCCAGCTAACGCTAACCTTTATTTTCCAGACATTTATCTGGTATCTTTTCATTTGTTTTATTCTTTGTCACTTCTTATTATGTTCATTTATTTATTTGTGTTGTATTATTTATTTAGTTTTGTTTATTTTGTGTTGTGCTATTTATTTTGTGCACCAAAAGGTCAAAGTCACCTGAATATAGACAGGGGTCAAGGTCAAATACACAGAGGTCACCAAGAAGGTCACCAAGTCCTTGCCCGAGGTCAAGAAATAGAAACTGAAGCTGGATGAAACTGGTATAAAGCTGTTAAATTTTAAGCATTTTGCATTTTTGAATTTCTGCTAATACAATATTAACCCAGATATTAAACAGTTAGTAACCAACTAAAATCAAATGAAACTAACACATTTACTAATTTTAGCAAGTTTCTAACCAAAGTCTGCAAAATGCATGCTCAAAATTGCAAGTAAGAATTAACTATGCTTGCTAATTGGATTTCTAAATATTTTATGAAAATGACTATAATTTCTGTAATAGCATTCATTGACAATAATGCCAACCCCACTCACCTGTGATGTGATTAAAAACTGTTATTTAAAAAAAGATATACATTCGCTGCATACAAAAAACATTTCAAGTGTGAGACTGTGGCAGTTGCTTTTCTCAAAAAAATTTATAAAAAAAATCAACCCATAATATTCATTGAATAATTTGTAACATCTACTAACCATAGCATAGATTTATATGATAAAAAAAATCAACTTTTAAGCATTTTAAATTGAATATAAAGTGTATAGAGATTATCTGCCTTGCATGAGCAATAAAACGTTTATAGATGCAAGTGCCATATTAAATAGTATGTACACATACATGTAAGTGATCTAACATCTGCATTTAAAACACATACTGCTTTCATAATATACACATGAACAATTATTCTAACATGATACTTGCAAATTTTTCTATAGATAAAGTACAAAATTATTGTTAAACTACCCAATTAACAACGCAAAAAGTAGTCCCGATTCTGAGCGGAGCGTATTACCAAGTAGTTCCAATTACAATTGCAAAACATGTATTAAACCATGTTAGAATCTGAATAATTTTCACATTATTATTGTTTATTGGCAACTAAGCAACTCTTTTATGCAGGACTATTAAAAAACTCGTCCTAACGCCCTCATCGATTAATTTATACGCATCAGAACTCCAAAGCTTTGTGTATTGGCCAATATACAATAATAAATCAAAAATTATTTCTTAAATACAAACGTTATTGCTTTGCACTTTTGCATGAATTTGAGTTATATATTTATTCCCCTTGTTTCGTAGAATTACTGGCTTTATGGCTATGAAAGTTCTCAGTCTGGCACTTCATATTTAAACTTAAATTGGATGTTACACAATTTAAACATACCGACCAATGAAATTGGTTGTTACATTGTATTGTATTGCATTACTATTTGCTAACATGTAAGGTAATTAGCACCAATTGCATGTGTCAGTGAAAAAGGTGCTCTAGCAATGGTTTTTAGCTCGACTATTTGAAGAATAGGTGAGCTTTCCTACTACCCCCGGCGTCAGCGTCGTCGTCCGCTTCTGAATTTGGTTAAAGTTTTTTTTCAAAAGTTTGTAACTTCAAAACTACATAAGTTATTCACTTGAAACTTGGAATATACCTTTGTCATCAACTCCAGTGTCAGGGGCAACATTCCCCAAAACTCTGTTTTGGATTTTGACAGAGTTGTGCCCTCTTTTCACTTAAATTTTCTGGTTCAAGTTTACATTCAAAAGTTTTGTAACTTCAAAACTACATAAGTTGTTCACTTGAAACTTGGAATATACCTTTGCCATCAACTCCAATGTCAGGGGCAACATTCTCCATAACTCTGTATTTTGACAGAGTTGGGCCCCTTTTTCACTTAGATTTTCTGGTTAAAGTTTATGTTCAAAAGTTGTGTAACTTTAAAACTACATAAGTTGTTCTCTTGAAACTTGAAATATACCTTTGTCATCAACTCCAGTATCACTGACGACTTTCCCCATAACTCTGTTTTGTATTTTGACAGAGTTATGCCCCTTTTTCACATAGATTTTCTGGTTAAAGTTTATATTCAAAAGTTTGTAACTGCAAAACTACACAAGTTATTCACTTGAAACTTAGAATAAACCTTTGTCATCAACTCCGGTGTCAGGGGCAACATCCCCTATAACTCTGTTTTGTATTTTGACAGAGTTATGCCCCATTTTCACATAGATTTTCTGGTTAAAGTTTGTATTCAAAACCTTTGTAACTTTAGAACTACAGAAGTTAGTCACTTGAAAATAGGAACATACCTTTGTCATCAAATCCAGTATCAGGGGCAACCTCCCGATAACTGTTTTGCATTTTGACATAGTTATACCCCTTTTTCAAATAGATTTTCTGGTTAAAATGTATATTCAAAACTCTTAATAATTCACAACTACACAAGTTATTAATTACATGAAGTTTTCGCTTAAAACTTGGAATAATTTGATAAAATAATTGCCATAATTCAGTTTTGTATTTCAACAAATGTATGCCCCTTCCACTTTCCAAAATATGTACCAACTGAAAACTTCGAATAGTCGTCGAGCACGCTGTCCTCTGACAGCTCTTATTACTGAAGTACTGAAGGTCAATAAACCTAGTAGTACCATCATTGTCAGATGTAAGAATTTTCAGTCACTTGGCCTGTTCTGTTGTTCTGATTGCATGACTGTTTGGTTTTATGTCGTAGTTGGGTTGTTTCTGCATTGCTATTTTGCTATTTTCCAGGCATGCAGTTAGGGTTGGCTAACCCAAGCCTGTTATCGTGATAATTAAATCAGTGTGATATTATATTCATCATTGTTTATTTTACACTTTTTATATAAATTCTGATTCTGTTAAAGAGTATTTCCAAACCAAGTAGAACTATTAACTATTTTTCTAAGTTGTGTTTTCATGCTTGCAATCAAGGTAAGTTATAACCATCTGAAGCTTGACATAAATAAACATGACAACTGTATTTATTATACTGAGTTTGTATATCTGTATTAATTTAAGTGTATAACCTGATGGCTTTAGAATAAGTATTTGAGGCGCATCGTGGGAAAACCAGGCTTAATGCATGTGCGTAGTGTCGTCCCGGATTACCCTGTGCAGTCTGCACAGGCTAATATGGAACGACACTTTCCGCTTTTATGGTATTTTCTGTTTCAACGAAGTCTCTTTTTAACATATGTCCACTGTAAGAGGAAAGTGTCAATCCGGATTAGCCTGTGCAGACTGCACAGGCTAATCCGGGATGACGCTTAACGCACATGCATTAAGCCCGGTTTTCCTACGGTTCGCCTCATTTTATGTATTCAGCACATTCTTTGCTAGCATTATTAACATTGACAGTGCTCGAAAACGCCCAGTACCCTACCACCGTCCCACTCCGCCACCGTCAAGTTCCGACAGCGAAGACGACCGATACCCCAGCCACTACCGCCACAGCCACTCCCACAGCCCCTCGCGACGGAAACATTCCCACCGACACAGCAACCATCGACATAGTCACAGTACGGACAGCGAGAAAAGTTACAGATGAATGGATATGATTATCAAAATATCAGTTATTTATTGTTTTGTTTGGAAAGTTGAAAACATTTTGTTGGTACCAAATGTGTTTAGAGCTATTTACATGCTCGCAGCTCTTCAAATATACAATTTTTGTGCTTGACTGAACATCTTGATTTTAATTTCGAAAAGTTTCCCCTTTACATTAATGAATAACTTCTATCAAACTAATATCATTGGAAACAGCAATTTTTGAACAAAAGCTGAACGTTTTAGAACTCATTTAAAATGGGTGCTATTGATTAAATGTACCAGATAATGTTCTCATCTTTCCACTGTTCTAGTCAAGCTGTTACTTGTGATTCTGTTAACGGTTGTGTGTTGTGGAAACAGTAGATTAAAAATGCCATCTCTTTATACCAATTGTACTGTATTGTCCATGTATTTATTTGATTTATTAAATGATAATAGGTGATCAAGAAGAAGCTACTTAAAGTAGAAACTACTTTTTGTGGCAAATAATGCAGACTGGTCCATACATACCTATTCATACGAAAGATTTGTACGATTTTACAATACTTATGGAGACATTCAGTAAATTAAACTATTTGTGCTTATAATTGTTACTGTTGGTGTAAATGTGAAAGAAATTGTTATCTGTTCTTCTGTTACAAATATTCCATTTAATTTAGGAATATATACAATCAGCCATTTTTATGCCCCTACTTTTAAAGGGGGGCATATAGATTTGCCCTTGTCCATCTGTCTGTCCTGTCTGTCGGATTTTTGTGTTGCGCGTAACTCAAGTATAACTGCTAGAGCGATGAAACTTTAAAAACATATTCAATAGCATGTGAACTTGTGCACCTGGGTATGTTCACACAGTTCTTCCGATGTCAGCAAAGTTAGGGCCCTTTTTTAGCAAAAAAAGACATTTTTGGACTTGTGTTGCGTGTAACGCTAAAAGTATAGCTGCTACAGTGATGAAACTTTATAAACATAATTATTCATCACATTGTGATCTTGTGCATTGGGGTATTTTAGCGCAGTTTTTTCCGATGTCAACACAGTTATGGCCCTTTTTTAGCAAAAAATGACATTTTTGGACTTGTGTCACGTGTAACTCGAAAACTAGATCTGCTACATTGATGAAACTTTATAAACAAAATAAGTCATCACCATGTAATCTTGTGCACCTGGGTATTTTGGCGGAGTTTTTTTCCGACATTAGAAGAGTTTTATGACAACCAGTTGAATGTGAGGGCAGAAGAGTTTTATGACAACCAGTTGAATGTGAGGGCATCAGTGTCCCAAGAACACATGTATAGTTCTCTAATACTTAATTATAATATGTTACAAACGCCGATTTACTATTACCATAAAAGCATGCTTGTTGTTCTCACATTGCTTTCTATCAAATTTTAAAAGGTTTTGAAGCTCCGGCCACAATCTTAGTCAACGGTAAAAAACACCTTAAACACTTGCCATTAATGGTGTTGCTCTAGTTGAAGGGACTTGTTCAGAGATTGCCTAATTCCTATATGTGTGTCACAGATTCAAGAAAGTACATTATTTATAAATATAGAAGCAAAATAACACTCCTGGCCCTGAAATATACTGGAAACAATATTTGAATTTTTAAATAAATATCAGTTGTAATGGATTCCAATGTGATACTAGCAAATGTTTCTATAAACAAAGAACACAATTATCATTGTTAAACGACCCATTAAACAATACAAAAAGTAATCCTGATTCTGAGAGGAGCTTTGTAAAATGTAGTTCTCTTTACAAAGACATTGTCAAATCATGTTAGAATCAAAATAATTTTCGCATTATCATTGTTTATTGGCCAATAAACAACTCTTTGTCATTCTGATGCATGGCTATTAAACAAATCAGGCTAACGCCCTCGTGGTTAAATTCCTACACATCAGTACTCCAAATCGTTGTTCATTGGACGATAAACAATTATTAATCAAATTATTTCTTAAGTATATTATAAATCGTTTGTAATGTTTGGCAATATTTTTGAAAATGTGTATCTCATGCATAGAGTAAAAACAGATGAGGCGTGTTGTAGGAAAACCGGGCTTAAACATGTGCATAAAGTGTCATCCCGGATTAGCCTGTGCAGTCCGCACTTTCCGCCTTTAGTGGATTTAGGTTTAGAAGAAACAAAAACTACCATATATGTGGAAAGTGCAGTCCGCACAGGCTAATCTGGGACGACACTTTATGCACATGAATTAAGCCCTGTTTTCCCATGAAACACCTCTTATGATGACGTATACATACAAGTCCCTTTGGCCTAGGGGGTATCCGGAAAGGCCCTGGTAACCTCATGAACTCTAGTTACCAAGGTTACTTCACAAGTAGTTAATTAGGAGTTTTAAAGGCATGGTATAACTTAGATGGTGGCAAATTAAATAGGGTAACATTTTACACAAGATTTGGAAGTAGTGGTATTTGGCGTAGAAATGTGTATTGCGTTATTATGAACATGCAGATATTGGTTTGAATATGAATATTTCACCTTTGTACTAACATTATGTGCAATTGTTAATCCTACAATGTCTGATAGTTCCTATACAAAAAGTCTATGATTTCAGCTGCTTTATCAAAACAGCTGACACAGGTATCTATGTTGTGCTATAAAGTCAATCGTTCATCCAAACACACCGTATTATGTGAAATTAGAATAAGACATCAAACATAGAATGGACATGATTTTTGTTCTTTTTTCTAATAAAACTGAGCATTTCATGTTGTTTAAGTATGTTTGTTATATTCTGTCAATACTTTTGGTATAATTAGCATTTTTACATGACTTTTATTAAAATTGTTTGTGTCTTGGATCATTTTTACTGTATTTATAAACTGTGTTCATGCACACGTGGACACAATTCAATTTTTTGTGTGAAAATTTTGTAAATGCATACAAATATAGAGTTGTGTGGCAAAATCAATTTTACTGATGCAGTGATATATGCAGGTGTCTATTGCACTAATTTCTCTGCAAAATTCTGAAGTTACAAATGGTAAAACTGCATATAAAACATTGCTGTAATAAAACAGTTTATTCTATGTTAGACGTCTTATTCCAATTTCACATAATAGTGTGTTCAGATAACAATGGTGTTATTAAAGATGCTGTAAATGGCTTCATTATTATGTTGTCCTGGTGAATAAATATTGACTACCACTATGTTCAAAGTATTTGTAACTTCAGAAACGCGTTAACTTGTTACGTTGTACATTATTTTCACATTAATTGCATATAAACACATCTCAAGATATAGTTGTTTCATGTGTATATAGCGTTTTTAATCCATGAATTTATGTTAGCAAGTGTGTTGTTCATTCTCATATCTATATCTAAAGCTACCATGGCAAACAAATCACTCCTGACATATCTATATCTGAAGCTACCATAGCAAACAAAATCACTCCTGACATATCTATATCTGAAGCTACCATAGCAACCAAAATCACTCCTGACATATCTATATCTGAAGCTACCATAGCAAACAAAATCACTCCTGACATATCTTTATCTGAAGCTACCATAGCAAACAAAATCACTCCTGACATATCTATATCTGAAGCTACCATAGCAAACAAAATCACTCCTGACATATCTATATCTGAAGCTACTATAGCAAACAAAATCACTCCTGACATATCTATATCTGAAGCTACCATAGCAAACAAAATCACTCCTGACATATCTATATCTGAAGCTACCATAGCAAACAAAATCACTCCTGACATCTCTTTATCTGAAGCTACCATAGCAAACAAAATCACTCCTGACTAATATACATTACTGTGCAGTCTGATACTGTTGGATCGGATGGACGGATCAAATCATGCAATGGTCTGATTAATTCATGCTTTGGTCAGATTAATTCAGGCCATGGTCAGATTAATTAATTCAATGGTTGGATCAAATCATACAATGGTCGGACCAATTCATGCATTGTTCAGATTAATTCATGCCATCAACTGGATCAATTCATGCAATGGTCTGATCAAATAATGCAATGTTCTGACCAATTCATGCATTTGTCAGATCAAATCATGCTATCATTAGATCAATCATGCTATGGTCGCATCAATTCATACAATGGTCTGATCAAATCATGCAATGGTTGGACCAATTCATGCAATGGTCTGATCAAATCATGCAATGGTCTGATTGAATCATGCAATGGTCTGATAAAGTTACGCAATGGTCTGATCAAATCATACAATGGTCTGATCAATCATGCTATGGTCGGATCAATCATGTTATTGTTAGATCAATGGTCGGATCAATCGTGCTATGGTCGGTTCATTCATGTTATGGTTCGTTTAATCATTCTATGGTTAGATAAATTCACGCAGTGGTTGGATTTAATAATGCAATGGTCGGATCAGTTCATGGTTTAGTCTGATTAATTTGTGCTATGGTTAGATCTGTTTGCATCTGCTGATGTTAGATTGTAAGTTCAATATAGTGTGCTTAGTTACCACTGCCGAATGTCAGTGTAAATAACATGTATATCAGAACCTAGCATTATCGTTTTGTGTGTGCATGGTACATGGCATGGCAGGTATTTGTTACTTATACGTGCACTCATTTGTAGAATGTTTAATCAGCATCAAATACAATGTCTTGAACTTGTTACTCAGCATCTTTTGGTTAAATGCTGTATATACTCGTGATTGATGAACATTTATTCATGAATGCAATGCTTGCGTGATCGTGTAGTCTTCACTTTGGCAATGTTTTGAACAGATGTTCGGTGACTGCAGTCATAAATGTCTTTAAAAATACCTAATTTATGTATATTTCCAAAGCCTATTACTCCCTTGAATCTTGTTGATTTACAAAAATGTTTTATTAAAACAAATCTGATCTTACTGCATCTTGACTTCACTATAAATGTAATTCATCAAACCATATATTTAAATTGCCATCTGAAATGCTCACCAAAGGTAAACCTGAGGTGCAGAAGGCTACCTGCTTCACACATTCAGTCCTGTATTGTTGTAACCAATATCTACATTTTAGTGTGTCATTTGTAATGATTCATTTTGTAAACAATGAAAGTTGTTTTGAAATTTAAAAAAAAAAGGTATTGCAATCAGGTTGTGTTGTGTTTTAAGTGACCGTCAACTACACAAATCACTGAATCCTGCATAAACCCAGCTGTCAGGATACTCCTCAACTGTGTAGTGTTGCAGTGGTATGCATTCCGATCTGGCGATCAATAGTTTGCCCTACTCAAAGAGCTTTAAAGTGACCTTATCAGACACCAAGTACAGGTTCTACCCAGGAAATGGACTCAAACGTCTCAATAAGCCTCAGGCACCAATTCCTCATAATAGGACTTGCTTAAGCTCACTATGTTTTTATTGCAGTAAAGTGGGCATGTAGGATATTGTAAAGACACTGCTGTAAACTACACTGGTACTGTTTTATCAAGGTGCTAGCACATCTCAAGCCAGCTTTCTGTCAAACACCAAGAACTAGATACATTGCAGCAGACTCCAGTTTCCAAATGAGCATCACACTTTCATATACTCAAGCTTCAATGTAAGAAATATATCAGAAGTTAAAACAATGTTTTATTACATTTAAACATAACCAAGTACGCATAACAATAAACATCATTTTGACGATCAGGGCCCAGTTGCTCAAAACTTTAATGGACAATTAAGCTAACAGCCGTTAACTTTTTGATGAAGTTTTTGATGTAAATAAAATGTTAAAATTTTAAAATCAGCATTTATTCTAAATAAATTGATATGCTCAAATAATTGTCAAATGCTTCATAAGCGAGTTTCTTGTAATATTTGTTTTATTCACATCTAAAGTTAGCTTAACTGGCCGTTAACGTTTTGAGCAAATGGGCCCAGACTAGAATATGGCGTCCTGATTCTCATAATTCCTGGAAGATTCTTACAGTCTGCACAGCAATATCTTGCAGAAAACTGAATATCTGTCCGCCAGGAAGTCCCTTCAGGCAGATGCCTTGGTCTCTCCTTTCCTTGCAAACCACTCATCACTTTTGTCAGCTGCTATGGCCTGGAACAAGGTTATTTGTCATATAAGGTCATTCTGTATGGGCAAATCGAATCATAAAAATAAGCTTTCTGCGCAAAAATGGATATTACATACCAAGCAAGTAAGGCAGTATTGCCATTATTTCCAACATACACTGTAAATTCATTTGCTTTACACATATACATATTGTCAGGGCTGGTACTCGCAAAGTAATTTCTTACATATTTCCACTTCCGTGCAAAATTTGAATGTATTATATTTCTAAATTTATAAACCGATGCATATGCTTTTGATATTCCTCAAATAACACTTTAAATAATGATGCTTTTTTAAACTGATATTTAGTTCAAAACTGTTTCTTTATGGAATTTTAAAGTTGGGAAAATCTCCAAATTTAAGGATAAGAATACTATTTAACTTAAGATGCTTTGTGAACACCACCCCTGTACAAATGTGAAAAAAAAGGATAAATTGTATATGAAATCTGAGATTATCATGTTCTGTTCATAGCGGTTAGCGACCAATTATTCGCCCACTACTAAAAACCACTCTAAACAACAAACAATCTTAACCATATTGGAATAGATCGGCCTTGTTGTTTTGTTAAACTTCAGCCGATTATTGAGGAATCTGTAAGAATTCCGTATTAAAACATCATGTAAACAAACAATTCACTACAGGCCTTGTCGGGAGCACGCAGGGAATGATGTCATCACGCATGTACTCATTTTATTGTGGGGCTGAAATGGGGTCTTTTTCCGTAACGCTTTTTGTGCCACCTGTCACAAATAGGTGTTACTTTTGTCGGCATCGGCTGTGTCGGCGGCGGCAGCCCCTATTGCTTGTCCGGAGCATAACTCTTAGACTATTAAAGCTATCAACATGAAACTTCATAGGTAGATAGATCTCATTGAGGGGAAGTGCAGTGCACAAGAACCGTTACTCTGCACCTCATACTTTTGGAGTTATTGCCCTTTGTTTATTTTCATACTTAATTTTTGTCCGGAGCATAACTCTAAGACTATGAAAGCTATCAACTTGAAACTTAATAGGTAGATAGATCTCATTGAGGAGAAGTGCAGTGCACAATAACCATTACTCTGCATCACATAGTTTTGGAGTTATTGCCCTTGGCTTATTTTCATACTTAATTTTTGTCTGGAGCATAACTCTAAGACTATGAAAGCTATCAACTTGAAACTTAATAGGTAGATTGATCTCATTGAGGAGAAGTGCAGTGCACAAGAACCGTTACTCTGCATCTCATACTTTTGGAGTTATTGCCCTTTGTTTATTTTCATACTTAATTTTTGTCCGGAGCATAACTCTAAGACTATGAAAGCTATCAACTTGAAACTTCATAGGTAGATAGATCTTGTTGAGGAGAAGTGCAGAGCACAAGAACCGTTACTCTGCATCATATCCATCTGGAGTTATTGCCCTGTGTTTATTTTCATAGTTAATTTTTGTCCGGAGCATAACTCTAAGACTATGAAAGCTATCAACTTAAAACTTCATAGGTAGATGGATCTCATTGAGGAGAAGTGCAGTGCACAACAACCGTTACTCTGCACCTCATACTTTCAGAGTTATTGCCCGTTGTAAATTTTCAAACTTATTTTTGTGTCGCATTTTTGGTTTTAATTAGTCTTTTCTTTGCAATTAGCCAAAGTGCAGTGCTTTTGAAGATTTCAATAAATCTTTTTAAAAAAATGTCAGCATTAACCTTAAGTGCTTCTTCATTTGGATTCACGTAAGCTATCAAGCGTCAGGCGACACATCCAACTCGCGGAGTTCTAGTTACTTCTAGATGGTTGTTTTGTTATTGAACCATTAATGACTCTAGATATGCAAACGACCCCTTCCTGTTTTAACTAAATATATTTGAATTATTAATAGTGTAACAAATAAAATGATACTTGTACAAGCACTTCCATACCCCTGTTCGGGCCTCAATTGTTACTATTTATATATTTTGTAAGTGTGGCCTACGGATATATGTTAGCCTATTCTTTAGAAGTGAAATGTAAACATAAATAATGTGTTCAAAATGGAGTATCGTCCTTGGAATAGAAAATTGAGCAATTGTAAAACACAATATATTTTGTTGAGTATCAAGAAATGTGTACACTGCCTCAGTGTTGAGACATGTTCAGGTGTGTTACAAAGTGATTGTGTGCACATTGGAACATGAAATTATCTCACAACAACTTTTCTACAATAAAATAATATTATGAAAAATATTTTTAAATTCGCTTTTGAAAATAACACGTTTTTTGAAGGTGGGCAAAAAATTGGTACAGTTGTTAATAACTATGCATTCAATTATAGGTGTGTTGCATTCAATTATAGGTGTGTTGCATTCAATTATAGGTGTGTTGCATTCAATTATAGGTGTGTTGCATTCAATTATAGGTGTGTTGCATTCAATTATAGGAGTGTTGCATTCAATTATAGGTGTTTTTCGCATGTGATATAATTTGCTTCGTGTGAATAGATTTTGAAAAAATTGTTATTGTTTATTGTCTTGGGTGCCTTACATTGCTGGTGCCAAGTTTCATTACAAACTGTTAGCAAGACGCAATTTCCGGGCGAAAATGGGTCGCTATCCAGTAATCACATGTTCTGTTCATAATCACAATCTGAAAATTTAGTTGCGGGCCTCAAAAGTGGCTAAGGCAAGTAATCTTCAACAAATAGGTTTTGAATAGAAGTTGTGAGAGTTAAATGCATCAAATACTATCACAACAGTCAATGTGTTCATTGTCACTCCATGTAGCAACATGCCAGGCTGAACTACACCTCACCTGGTCCAGTAGTCTGTCAGCCTCCAGGTCCACCTGTGACAACTCTCGGAAAGCCTCATCCCCGACAAAACAGATTTCGTGTCCGTCCTGTAACATAGAGACAGGATTGGAAATCAAGTTTGTGTTGAGATTGTACTCATAGATTCACAGCATAGATTCCTTTTATTCCTTCAGAGTTGAAAAGTAAAAAATATATTTATGAAGAAGTTAGCCTAAATACAATTTACACATATAGAAAGGACAAGTAAATATGTACATACTCAGTAATAGCCATTACATTAAATTTATTCATAGGATACATTTCAAAAAGAAACATACACAGGTATATTAAAATAATTATGACATGGATGTTTGAATCTTAGATAGTGGGAAAACAAATAAAAAACTCGAGCTATCACTAAAGGTAATTAAAAATACCCCCACACACCACTTTGGCACAGATGTAGAGCTTTGACATAGATGTGGAGCTTTGACACGGAACAATGTATTGACTGACAAAATGACTCGCATGAAAGGATAAATGAGCTTGAAATGCAAAATGAAGAGTTCAAGCAGATATGATTCACACATATTTGACCTTGAATTGTGACCTTGACCTTTGAATGATAAGCATGAGACAAGTGCATGACACATTGTCTAGTCATGTGGAGTAACAATTTGAAGTAAAATAATATGTACCGACATACAGACCAACACGTGTGATTCCTATATAGCCCCCACCGACATACAGACCAACACGTGTGATTCCTATATAGCCCCCACCGACATACAGACCAACACGTGTGATTCCTATATAGCCCCCACCGACATACAGACCAACACGTGTGATTCCTATATAGCCCCCACCGACATACAGACCAACACGTGTGATTCCTATATAGCCCCCACCGACATACAGACCAACACGTGTGATTCCTATATAGCCCCCACCGACATACAGACCAACACGTGTGATTCCTATATAGCCCCCACCGACATACAGACCAACACGTGTGATTCCTATATAGCCCCCACCGACATACAGACCAGCACGTGTGATTCCTATATAGCCCCCACCGACATACAGACCAACACGTGTGATTCCTATATAGCCCCCACCGACATACAGACCAACACTTGTGATTCCTATATAGTCCCAACTTGTTCAAATAGTGAGGGTATAATTGGGATTGATACAAAATCAACAAAAAACAACTCATAAGAAAAGTGGCACGTCGTGGGAAAACCGGACTTAATGCATGTGCGTAAAGTGTCGTCCCGGATTAGCCTGTGCAGTCCGCACAGGCTAATCCGTGAGGCACTTTCCGCTTTTGTGGTATTTTCTGTTTCAAGGAAGTCACTGTAGGCAGAAAGTGCCGTCCTGGATTAGCCTGTGCGCCCTGCACAGGCTAATCCGGGACGACACTACGCACATGCATTAAGACCGGTTTTCTCACGACACGGCAGAAATAAGCTCTTATATTGTGCCAACAGCTACATTGTAAACGTACAAAATGTGCAGGTGTATTTAAGGTTGACTATTGCCTAGATTTTTAAAAGGGCAAGCAAGCATATTTACTGGATCCGCTGGAATGACCACCTCGACTGTGGCCTTGCCCGGGGTATCCAGACTCACTAGAGGCGTCAGTATCGTCTGTCCAGCTGCCTTCAAACCCTCCTGAATACCTGGGAGCTGGGGTTACATTGGAAACACAGATATATGTCAATGACTGTAGTTAGAGCCACTTGAACAGGTATAAACTAGTGAATTAAGTAACAAATTATCAATTAAAGGGTTGAAATGAACTGGACACGGTGTCCAGTGAAACACAAAGGCCATCAAGGATAAAAAGGGTGACAGCGATGTAGTGGACATGGCATATGCTTGGCGTATGAGAATGTGCGATTGATAAAACATTGATTCATAAAACTGATGAAATCTATTTACTTATTCATTTTTGAGTTGTTCAGTATTTCAAACCATCTGATTATCCATTCTGTAAAAAAGTAAAACATTATTGAAAATCGACTGCTTGGAAGTTGTGCACAGACATTCAGTAGCCCATGGCAAAATAAAGACTTGAGATCTGATTAATGGTTTCAAAAACCAGCTGACACTGCTGATCTACAGGCACAGGTTATAATATATGTCACTCATGCTGTCAAAGACCTCCACTACCAGGCTGGTGTACATACCTGTTCCCTTGGACAAGAGAAGGCGATGCGTCCAAATGCGGTGGCGTGGTCCACGGCTGTACCGATATCACACAGCTCCAACTTACACTGGAAATACAAACCTTCCAAAGTAACGTGCTTGTTCATACTGATAGAGAATAATAGGTTAGTGTCTTATGTTAGTGTACTTTACTTTTGTGATGTCACTCATTTTCATGGAAACAAGAGGGCTGTAAGGCCCTAGGTCACTCACATGAGGGGCTAAGGAACTAAACTGTTCTGAGCAAGTTTCATTAAGATTCCACTAAACATGTGTTCCCAAGCTTTTTTTCAATTTGTCCTGGTAACCGAGTTTTTGACCCAATTTTACCTAGTTTAGAACTCGTCCGAGATATCATTAAAACAAATGTTCTGAGCACGTTTCAATAATATTGGGCAACAAATGTGAATTCTAGTGTTCACAAGCTTTTTTTTCAATTTGCCCTAGTTTCATGAAGATTGGGCAATAAATGTGGCCTCTAGAGTGTTCACAAGGTAAATGTTGACAATGCACGATTCACGACAGACAAAAGGCGATCACCACAGCTCACCATGAGCACGTTGTGCTCAGGTGAGCTAAAAATAGTAACACAAATGAATAAACATGAGGTGGCAGATAAACCTTGCTTTGTTGATAAATCAAAGTTTATCTGGCAGGTATGATTTCCTTTTATTAAATCATGAAGTGGTTTGATACAGTACTTGTTAGTTTTACAATATATACAAATTGGTTAAAATTATTCTAAATTGCATGTCACTATGCTGGAAATGTTGAAAGTAATGAAATGGTGCATTCGGACAGAATTGTATTACAGTAAATTTCACCATTTTATAAATGTCACTGGAAAAAGCAAAATTTAGACACAACATTATTTTACTGTACATGAGGAAATCAATGAAGCACGATTTTTTTTTTCAGTTAAAATTAATTTATTTCATAGTTAATCAATTGCACTATCTTAACAACAAATACATTGTATACGTTAAGTATTTCTTCAGGTTTTATTTGTTCTATCCTTGGAATTCTTAAAAACAAGCATTTTAACTAGGGATGTCAACGAATATTCGATTATTCGAATACCTAACCTAATATTCGAATAAAATATAGTTATTCGAATATCAAAATTAAAATAAAACATCTCTTAAGAAATGAAAAAATATATATCCTCTGCATGTTGATCATTTGTTTTGACAGTTAGCTATTTTGACACACCATTTAACACCTTGGGTGCTAGACTGTGCAACTTGTGAAAACAGATTATACTCACCGATGATGTGGACCCGTGTGTCGTCTGCAGATCCACTGTTTTTAAAGGGAGCATGTTAAAGAAATGGGACTTCCAAGGGTGCATTATGATTAAAATGTCGAAAAACAGATAGTGATAAAGATATCAAACAATGTTTAACTAATGTATATATAGATCTAATGTGAAAAGCATTTACGCATTTTGATTTTTTTTATACATTTAGTTTGCATCCAAACTTTACAAAGCGGAATAGCGTAGTTTTAAGGGCCCTGCCTACTGTCACTTGTTGTTAGGATTCCTTAAGTATGAGTCTGATACCCTCTTAATTGTTGGCATTTTACAAACATTGTTGTTGCAAGTTTTTATATTTAAGAAAATCTCATTAATGTCTGTATTATTTATACATACTTTATATATTATCTGTTTAAGTATTTATACTAAATTAGATGATCAGGATTATGGTGATGATGATGATGATTGATGATAATGGTTGTACAAGAAGCTAATAACAAAATCATAAAATGGCAGAATATTCGAATATTATTCAAACACTGACTTCGAATATTCGAATAGCGTTTTAGTATTTGTTGCCATCCCTAATTTTAACTAATATTAATAAGAAAACAAGAGGGCCCTAGAGCCCTAGAACGCTCACACGAGACCTTGTAAACCAATTAGAATTTGCATCCCCGAGGCGTGGCTTATTTTTATCCCAGGCGCATATTATGAACAATCCTAAACACACCTCTGAGACTTGCGGTTTAAGGTAAAGTAACTTTGCTATTTAAGTCTATATAAAGCATGTGACCACTCCAGTTGCCACCAGATTTGACCCCAGGAGCATAATTTGAACAATCTTTGGAGAGGACCGCTATGCAATGATACGTACCAAATATACGAAAGCTGTGGGCCTTTCCGTTTCAGAGGAGAAGATTTTTAAAGTCATTCTGCTTTTAAGTCTATATAAAAAATGTGACCCCAAGGGCGTGACGAGATTTTTGACCCCAGGGGCATAATTTGAACAATATTTGTAGAGGACCACTATACGGATGTTACATACCAAATATTTGTGGAAAAAGTCAACAACAACACGTGAAATCAGTCAATTCAATTTATCTTTCAACGTTTCGGCTTACGCCTTCATCAGGATAAAATGACAATTAAACAACGGACGTGACGTCATGCAATAACGTTACGTTATTTGGCGGAAAAACGTATAGAAATAAGTATACATGTTTAAATTAATAAAGAATTTACAACATACAAGACAGTTTAGTATTATACGGATATAAAATACAGATATTTCCTATAGCAATATAATATAAAAAATCAAAAATAGAAAAAAACGCAATAGTACTAAACATATTATTTAATTTTACATGCACTTTAAGCCGTAAACAGTATTTTGGAATTAAGGCCATCTGGAGCTTGTGTTTTTAACTTATGTATCCAGAATGTTTCCTTGCAAAAGCGATTAACATTACTATTTACAACATCAATAGGCATAAATGAAAAATCAGCCATACTATGGTTGCCTTCATTAAAGTGACTAGCAACAATAGTAGAGAATGCAGGATCAGTAAAATTGGATATATCAAATTTATGACTAGTCATACGTCTTGAAACAGGTTGCATAGTTTGTCCAACATATTGAATATTACACCTTTTACATGATATTAAATATATAACATTTTTAGACCGGCAGTTTGTATTGTGCCGTAATGCAAATGTTTCTCCTGTTACATTACTGGCGAATGTCGACCCTGTACATATGCGTATACAATGTGAACAACGTTTTCTGTTACAGCTATTCGTGGAATAAGCGTTATCAGTGTTTATTTTAAAATCTGAACTAACTAAATAGTAATGCACATTTTTTGGATGTCTGTACGCCACGATTGGTTTAAATTTGTCATGTACATATTTAACACCTTCAGTCTTTGATATGTTAAGGAGGTCCCAATATCGGTGGATAGTACCGCCTATATTGGGCAATGACGGATTATATTCCACCATAAAAGGCAATATACTTATACTTTTTTTCTCCGTAACATACGGCTTCAGAGCTTCATTCTGTGACGACTGTGATACTTTATTTAAGGCAACGTCTATCGATTCCGGGAAGTTTCTTTCTAAGAAGAAGTCACGTAGTTGGTCAAGAGAGGAGTTGAACTTCTCATCATTAGATATTATTCTCCTATAGCGCTTGGCCTGGCTATATGGTATTCCGTCTTTGCATTGTTTTGGATGGCACGATGTGTAGTCCAGATACTGATGATTGTTGGTATTTTTCACAAAAATATCAGTTTCAATTCTAAGTGATTTATTTTTTGAAACTTGAACATCCAAGAATGAAACGGTGTTCTTTGATATGGTATGTGTAAATTTGATATTTGGGTAAAAACTGTTCAACTCGTTGATAAACGATTCTAATTCTTCTGAGGAATGGTCCCAAACCATGAAAATGTCATCAAGGAACCGAAGCCATAGGGATGGTTGTACGTGTCTTGAATTGATGAAGTCCTGCTCATGCTTCCCCATAAATAACGATGCATATGTTGGAGCCATTGCGCTTCCCATCGCTGTACCCATCTTTTGTAAGTAGTAATCGTCCCCAAACTTGAAGTAGTTATTTTCAAGTACAACTTGTATCAGACGGGCGATTTCATCAGTCGAAAAATTACGCCCATGTTGACTATGTTGTAAAAAGGACTTACATGCGTTTATACCATCATTATGTGGGATGTTCGTATAAAGTGAAGATACGTCCAGTGTCACTAAAAAAGTGCTGCTTTTTAATTTAATGTCTTTCACTTTATTTATAAAATATGTTGTGTCTTTTACATATGAAGGTAAATTTATCATATATGGTTTTAAAACATAGTCAATATACTTGGAAATATTCTCGGTAGGAGAATTACATGCTGACACGATGGGCCTCCGGGATATTGTACAGGTAAGTTACTGTCCAGACTTTTGTGTATCTTAGGTAATATATAAAAACATGGCGTACGTATGTTTACTGGAAAAGTGTCAAATTCATGCTTGGTGTCAATGTCTTTAACACAATTTGAAATATTATGTATGCAACTTCCGTGGGGTCGTTTATGCATTTCTCGTAATATTGGTCACTTTTCAGTTGTCTCGATACTTCGCTTTTATAATCATCAGTGTTCATTATAACAATCGTATTGGATTTATCTGCCTTTTTAATCACAATATTTTTATTTTGCGACAAGTGTCTAAGAGAATCCAATTCCGCTTTTGTAATATTACAAAAGCGTTTGCGTTTATTCTCTGATTGTAAAATTTCCTCAGTGATAGCATTAATGTAGAAATCCAAATATACATCTCGGCCAGCGGGAGGGGTAAACGACGAGTCAGTTTTATTGAAAAACAGAAGGTCATGAAAATTGTCATTATCACTAATCTGCTATTCATTTCAGTCAATTTCCGAGATGTTTACAAAGAATTCTTTAAGTCGAAGTCTACGAGTAAATTTAAATATATCTTCTGCAAGTTTAATTCTATCATGTGACTTAGATTTTGGGCAAAACTTCAATCCCTTCCCAAGAAGAATATAATCATCTTCACTTAGCTGTAATGATGAAAGGTTTAGAACCATCTTCTTTCCCGCCTGTATCTTTCGAAGCCTCCGCTTGGTTTTCCTCAATGTTTTCTTGCCTGGGACTCGGATGAATCGTTTTTGACGTCTTCCGCCACTCCTTTTGTTGTTGTGGCTGCATGAAGGTCTGTTAATACCTTCATTAGAGTTTGAAGCGTTTGCTGTAGAGTTGACATGTTCGCTTGTTGTTTCGCCCCGTTTTTTCGTGGCTTCTGCGTAGGTTTTCTTCGTGCCCGGGGCCGTCCCGTTTTTTGGAATCGAACTTGCTGTTAATGTTTGATTGTCCACGGACGTTTTCGTTATGGAAGGCACACTCAAAGGGTGGGTCTTATGTTGACTTTTGGTGTCATGGTTAGTGTCAGGTTGATTGCCAGACGCTTGTTTTTTACGGGCGGCACGAATTTGTGATTTTCGATTCTTTTGTTGATATGATTTATTCTGTCCGTTCAACTGTTTTTGTTTACTTTATTAATACTCTCAGATGTTCTACCAGTATCTTCTTCATCGGAGATAATAATGGCATCAGCTCGTTCACTGGTAGACTTTTTGAGAAATTGTAGCTTCTTCTCGTGCTTAACTAGTAGTATATCTTTCTTCTTTACCGTTATGTCATTAATGTCCGCATCGATGTTGAACATCTAGTCTAGTCTCTTCTAGACGACGGCCGTATTCAATAGATCTCCGCAAGTGATCAGCACGGATTCGGTCGCAAATGTCCCCGCTGACTTTCCGTAGAAGGTCGTCTATAGATTTCTGTAGATCTGATGCGTTACAGCCAACATTCACTGTTAGCTTACGTCAGAGTCCTTTCGGGATCACATTTTCCGCGCGGCAGTTTTCAAGGAATCTCGCATGTAAAACGCTTTTCATCTGTTTTTCCGCAAGTTGTTCTATTTGACATACACGTGGATCAGTGGATGCCATGTTGTTGATTAAAATAATGATAATAATTGTGGAAAAAGTCAACAACAACACGTGAAATCAGTCAATTCAATTTATCTTTCAACGTTTCGGCTTACGCCTTCATCAGGATAAAATGACAATTAAACAAGGGACGTGACGTCATGCAATAACGTTACGTTATTTGGCGGAAAAACGTATAGAAATAAGTATACATGTTTAAATTAATAAAGAATTTACAACATACAAGACAGTTTAGTACTATACGGATATAAAATACAAATTTCCTATAGCAATATAATATGAAACCTCTAGGCCTTGTGGTTTCAGAGGAGACAAATTCTAAAGTCATTTTGCTATTTAAGTCTATATAAACTATGTGACCCCTGGGGTATGGTCAGTTTTGACCCATGTGGCATAATTTGAATATTCTTTTTAGAGGACCACTTGAGGATGTTACATGCCAAATATGAAACCTCTGGGCCTTGCAGTTTCAGAGGAGAAGATTTTTAAAGACATTATGCTATTAAAGTTGATAAAAACCATGTGACCCCCGGGGCGTGACCCGTTTTGACCCCAGGGACATATATTAGAACAATCTTTGTAGAGGACTACTATATGATGTTGCATACCAAATAAGAAACCTCTGGGCCTTGCAGTTTCTGAGGAGATTTTAAAAATAATTTTGCTATTTAAATCTATATAAGTCATGTGACCCACAGGGCGTGGCCAGTTTTGACCCCAGGTGCATAATTTGAACAATATTTGTAGAGAACCACTATAGGATGTTACATACCAAATATGAAACCTCTGGCCCTTGCGGTTTCAGAGAAGATTGTAAAGACATTTTGCTATTCGAGTTTATAGAAACCATGTGACCTCCGGGGCATGGCCAGTTTTGACCCCAGGGGCATAATTTGAACAAACTTTGTAGAGGACCACTATTGGATGTTACATACCAAATATGAAACCTCTGGGCCTTGCGGTTTCAGAGAAGAAGATTTTTAAAGACAATTGGCAATTTTAAGTTTATAAAAACCATGTGACCTCCGGGGCATGGCCAGTTTTGACCCCAGGGGCATAATTTGAACAATCTTTGTAGAGGACCACTATAGGATGTTACATACCAAATATGAAACCTCTGGGCCTTGTGGTTTCAGATGAGAAGATTTTTAAAGTCATTTTGCTATATATTCTATATAAACCATGTGACCCCCGGGGCGTAGCCCGTTTTGACCCCAGGGGAATAAGTAGAACAAAATTTGTAAAGGACCACTAAAGGATGTTACATACCAAATATAAAACCTCTGGGCCTTGCGGTTTCAGAGGAGAAGATTTTTAAAGTCATTTTGCTATATATTCTATATAAACCATGTGACCCCCGGGACGTGGCCAGTTTTGACCCCAGGGGCATAATTTGAACAATCTTTGTTGAGGATCACTATAGGATATTACATACCAAATATGAAACCTTTGGGCCTGGTGGTTTCAGAGGAGAAGATTTTTAAAGTCATTTTGCTATATATTCTATATAAAGCATGTGACCCCTGGGCGTGGCCAATTTTGACCCCAGGGGCATAATTTGAACAAACTTTGTAAAGGACCACTTAAGGATGTTACATACCAGATATAAAACCTCTGGGCTTTGTGGTTTCAGAGGAGAAGATTTTTAAAGTCATTTTGCTATATATTATATATTAACCATATGACCCCCAGGGCGTGGCCAGTTTTGACCCCAGGGGCATAATTTGAACAATCTTTGTAGAGTACTACTATAGGATGTTACATACCAAATATGAAACCTCTGGGCCTTGTGGTTTCAGAGCAGAAGATTTTAGAAGTCATTTTGCTATATATTCTATATAAACCATGTGACCCCCGGGGCATGGCCCATTTGACCCCAGGGGCATAGTTTGAACAATCTTTGTAGGGGACCACTACAGGATGTTACATACCAAATAAGAAACCTCTAGGCCCTGCGGTTTCAGAGAAGATTTTTTAAGTTTACACTTTTTAAATCTATTTTAGCTGTGGTGACCTACATATTAAGCGGACCGTAACGATTTGAACAACTTTGAAAGAGGGTCACCTAATGATCATTCCTGTGAAAATCTCCCAAGTGGTTTAGAAGGAGATGTTTTTTTAATGAAAAGTTGACGACACACGCATGCACGCACGACGGACAACGGGCGATCAAACAAGCTCACCATGAGCACTTTGTGCTCAGGTGAGCTGACAACACGTCATCATCAATCATGGTGATTTGGTTTACATAGTATTTTTCCCCAAACACTGCATTGTTACATTGGATCTTGCTATATGCTCACTTGCAATCAAACAATAACATAACTGAAACGAACAAGTGTCCCCTGTGATGGTTGACCATAATAATTTAATGTTTTTATTTAAATTTAAAAGTAACAGCCTACCTGGTTGTCTGCATACCCAAGAAGGGCCTTTTTCTCTTCCATTGAATATTTCTTCATTCCGCATAAATTGGTCCAATAGTCTGCATTAACAAAATACCTTCTTGTTTAATATCTCTTAAAAATTGCAATTACTGAAAAATGCTTCAATACTAATTAAAATAACACATTTTTAAATGCTGTTTTAATGTAGTGCAGTACTGCAAGCTTGAAGTACTATATGACAAGCAGTACAAATATATAGGATCTCACACGAGTTGTCATATATAGGATCTCACACGAGTTGTCATTTCATACCATGTTTTAATGTACTGCAGTACTGCAAGCTTGTACTATATGACAAGCAGTACAAATATATAGGATCTCACACGAGTTGTCATATATAGGATCTCACACGAGTTGTCATTTCATACCATATTTTAATGTACTGCAGTACTGCAAGCTTGAAGTACTATATGACAAGCAGTACAAATATATAGGATCTCACACGAGTTGTCATATATAGGATCTCACACGAGTTGTCATATATAGGATCTCACACGAGTTGTCATTTCATACCATATTTTATTAAACGAGTTCAGGAATTTTGTTAGTAAGCGAGCCTTTCATCGACGAGTTTAATGACATATGGTATAAAATGATGAGTGTCAGATCTTTTTTATCACATGCTTTCAAATGAAAAAAAAACGTCTAATTTTACCAAAACATGTTGATAAATCCTAAAAGTTGTGTATTGGCATGACGTCATTTCATGCTGATGACGTCATTTCACCAAAATAACGTCATGCAATTGGTCAGTCAAAGAATATCTAGCCAATGAAAACGTTCAGAATGTTATCTTACACATGAGTAAGATAGAAATATTCGTAATGGTTGTATTACACGGGAGACAAGGTATAGCATGTGATAAAAATATTTAAGCAAGTTTCTTATCCTCATTATCCTTTTGGCAGGTAAAGTAATCATCAGTTTAGCAAATTCACAATTGCCTTGGACTACTGCATCTTTGACAGAATAGGCATGTGCAAATGTTTTAAAATGAGCAACATTAAAAACATTGAAGGCTATAACTAGAACAATAACAAGACCCACAAAAAGAAATTTAAAGGAATTCTATGAGGAGAGAGTTTTATACACCTTTAAAGTTCTTAAGCTTGATTGCGTCAAAAGACAGATGCTTACTGAGACAATTCCGAGTTCGTTTCCTGGATAGAACCAGTTCTTGGTGTCTTTTGAAAAAGATCATTCAACCGTTCCCCGAGCAGGACCGCAGATTGAACTCACGATCTCCTGATAGCACGGGGGAAATTTTTTCCTTATATGGCTATATTGAAACCTTAAACAAACTTATTGGAAATAACCGCTTGTTGGATTTCAAAATAATTTTACAGAAATATTCCTTGGGTTGTCCTTTACCACAATACTTCAAATTATTTTGATTTCATTATAAAACATGGCCGCCTGAGGGCGGAGCCTTTTTCCTATTATCGATATTTTGAAAACGTTAAATATCTCCTGTCAGAAACCACTGGTTGGATTTCAAAACAATTTCACAGAATTGTTCCTTGGGTGGACTTTTACCAGAAATACTTCATATTATTTTAATTCATTCAAAAACATGGCCACAAGGGGACGGACTTGTTCCTTATATGGCTTTATACTACACCACTGCAACCTTAAGAGAAGGGTTTGGAAGTCATTTGTTAGCTGACCAACTCACCAACAGACTTCTCCAAGTTTGAGCAAGCTAGAGTCACCTTCTGTACTGGATCTGAAATTAAATGAGGCGTGCCGTAGGAAAACCAGACTTAATGCATGTGCGTAAAGTGTCGTCCCGGATTAGCCTGTGCACTCTGCACAGGCTCATCCGGATGACACTTTCTGCTTTTATGGTATGTTCTGTTTCAATGAAGTCTCTTCTAAACATAATCCACTCTAGGCAGAAAGTGCTGTCCTGGATTAGCCTGTGCGGACTGCACAGGCTCATCCAGGACGACATTTACGCACTTGCATTAAGCCCGGTTTTCCCACGACACGCCCCATATAATCTAACATTTCATGAGCTGTTATCAGTGAAAAAAATCAATAATAAACAATGCTCAACAGACTATTGAATGCATTTGTATTAAAGGTGCCAGTGAAAGACTGGTAGATCCTATATGTGTATGTCCTACTTGTTGTTACTTAGTAAACTACTTATTATTAATAATTACAATAGCAAGGGTGTAGAAATGTCTAATTTCATCTGCCCTGTTGAATAACAATTTTTTGTAAACTTGAACAATACTGTTAAAAATCTACCTTAAAATTATGTAATTCTGTCAATAGTCTGGTTAGTTCAAAGCTTCTAGTACGATTATAGTACATTAAGTTGTTATGAAATGTCCACACAATAAATAAATATACAGTCGACCCTCTTGACAATGACATTCGTTATAATGGAATATTCAACTTCCAACACAATTTTGTTGGGAAGTGGATTATCTTCCATTAAACTGGTACCTGTTATAACAGAATATTCGGTTTCGGACTCAGACGCAAAATATGCCGAAACCAATCAATCGAATATGCACTAATTTGATTCGTTATAACGAAATTCCGAACCGGCGGAGCTCAAAACGTGTTATTAGGTCACAGGTCCTATTGATTTGCCTAATCAAGTGTTATCAGCAGGTGTCACAGGATTAGCTAGATATGCAATTAAGGTGCAAACTTAATTGACATAACAGTGAATGCCATACCATTATCATACAAGTGTTTTAATTAAAAGTAGGTTTCAATGATATTTTTTAATTAAATGGAAGTAAATTCAGAGAAAAGCAATTTTTATTCCATCTTACCCCCATGAAAATAATAAGAAATGCTTGTTTATGGTGCCAAAAATAGTAATACCTGTCCACAAAATTGTAATGTCAGACAGATCTGTATATCTTCTGTTGTTCTATAATTATATTGCCGGAAATTCGATATAACAACATTTTTAATGGGAACAGATTTTGTCGTTGTAACGATGGCTGACTGTACTGACTTTCTATAACTGTATGAAACTCATGAATGAAAATCTTTTCATACCTCCATCACACTCCTGATTGATTATATGGAACGGATAGCCATCAGGGGAGTTAATCGTGTGAACTCCATCGTTCTCCGTACTCGGGTACTTGTGTTCCTTTATGTTCTCAATAACATGTGCAGAGTGAATAGTTAAACCCTGAAAGTGTATCAATAATAACATAATTGTTATACATGTTTGGTAACCAATAACAGCAAATCTGTTAATACTGGACATATTTGTGGCGCCTCATGAAAAAAACGGTCTTAATGCATGTGCGTAGTGTCGTCCCGGATTAGCCTGTGAAGTCCGCACAGGCTAATCCGGGACGGCACTTTCCGCTTTTATGGTATTTTCTGTTTTAATAAAGTGTCTTCTAACCATAAATCAACTTTTGGTTGTCTAAATCCCCTCAGAGGTAGATGCTATATATCTATCAATTGGCCCGGGGCGTTTATTACCGAGATCTAACTTCCGACCAAAGTCTATTTCCCTGGGACCCAGAATCATTCCGCTTGTCAAATTCCTGCCTGTCGGGAATCGCTTGCAGTCTAAAGTCCCCTATATGCCCGCCCCTCCACCCCACTGGGGGAAAACATTGATAGGTGCATATTACAATTCACCTACTCCGTTACTCCGTTAATAAATAAAATTGTAAAATTCATGAAAAGCATCATGAAATGCATTAAACTATAACATACTCTGTTACTCTGTTAAACAATAAAATCGGGAAATTCATGGAATACACAAAACATCATGAAATACTTTAATGGAGCAATACAGATTGTTTTATGACCTCATAAATGGAGTTTAACCAAGAACCGACCAATAGAAAAAAAGTACACAAATTAAAGAAATATATCACTAAATCGGGGCAGGAGTCACTTTTATTCATGGATTTTGTATTTATAACTATAAATATCAAACAGAGAAGAGAAAATGCTGTTTTGTATGTTTTTATAAGTGTGTACACATGTGTGTATTAGTTTGTTTTGCATTGTTTACAGTCACTATGATAATTAAATACTGTATACCAGTATCATTATTTTGAGACAGATGTACACGTGCGACACCTAATTACATGTATGTATAGATAGTGTACATGTAGCAATAGAAACCTAATAAGTTAACAATCAGTAAGTCTAATTTTATACCATGAAGTCAGTTCCTAGTTTGTAAGAGCCAATGCCGTAGTTGTAGGTGAGTTCTACAACAAAGTGGCTGTCTTCAGGTCCATATCCCACCATGGACTTGCTCCATTTATCATCATAGGGTCTGGAAACAACAGAATCAAAAACTTCAAAACAACTGACAAATGAACTGTAAACTAAAAATAGTATAGTTTAAGACCATTTATTTTAGCTCGATACCATTGAAAGCTGAAGGCTTATAGAGACACTCTCGAGTCTGTTTCCTGGGAAGAACCAGTACTTGTTGTCTAGGGAAAGATCTTGAGAACATTCCCTGAGTGGCGGTTGAATCCAGAACCTCCCGATCACAAGGCAGACACCATACCCACTACACCATTGCGACTTGATGCGAACTGAAAGTAGCCTACTAGGTATTTTCTATGTTGTGTCATAGCATTGCTTGTAAGCAGGCGCAGATACAGAATTTTGAGTTAAGAGTGGGCGTAAATATTCAGTAGCTGACAAAAGCAGCCAACAAACTGCTTTTGGTCCCTCTTCCATACATCCCGGTATATTTCAAAGGTGCGAGATGGACAGGAAAGAAAATTAATTCAATGAAAATACAAAAGAATGGGAACTTGATTATGACCATGAATTGATTGAAGAACACAAAAATGGCAACTAAAAGCGAATGCTTCAATATATACTGGGAGTTTCAAAAAACAAATTTCGGACAATTTTAGAGGGGGGTACACTGCTTCCGCTCCCTCCAAATCCGCCTATATGATGGTAAGGCTGTGGGTAAATACTGAGAGTAGATAACTTTAGTGAAGTACTGGTTCTACCCTAGAAACGGACTTGAGAGTGCCTCAATAAGCCTCAGGCTTTCGACACAATTGAGCTAAAATAAATAGGTTGAAACCAGATACTGAGCTCCTTTGTTTTATAATTGGGCAATGAGCGCCTGACGATGCAAAGTTAGCCCTTTATAAAAAGTAACACTCAATTCGTTGCACGTCTTATAAATAAGACTACACCAAATTATATAAATTATTTACCTAATTTTAAACACATGGTTCAGTTTATTAACATTGTTTTATACATAGTCTAACATGTAACTTAAATTTTGTTTTCCGAGTGCAAATTTCTTTTAGTATACCCTCTAAAACCGGTAAGCAAACTGTAACAATGCTAAAAATTTACCCATTACACGATGCTTTGCAGCCTTCTTCAAATTCCTCATGACGCAAGAACTGAAATAAAACAAATTACATCTATTTTCACATTAATAGGTGATTTAAAGATATACCTTGTATGCATTTATGATCACAAAATTTAATAATTTAACACATTACTTCTTTCATTTAAACATGTTGATTTTGTGTTTTAATTATTTCATGCAAAGAAATCCAGACCCTTCAATGTTAATTTACTAATTAAGTCATTATCAATTAATATGAAAATAAATGTAAATCTAACTTTCAATGATGTCAATAAATATGAATAATAAAAAAAAAAAGAAGAAATATGAAGGGCAAAAAAAAAAAAAATTATAATTGAAAGAAGTTGTCGCTATAGTATATTTTCAACACAATTTGCATATTTTACCAGTTGATATACGTTACATTAACTGACAGCTAGCAATTAACTTGTAAACACTAATCTCAGTCGATCCGAAAAAATACATGACCGAAAAGCATGCCAGAAAACAGTTTTTACGCCTACTCACCTTCATTCCCAGAATATTCCGGAAGAAATTCGCGGTGGCAGTTCGGTTGCCCACTTTAAACACAAAATGCAGCGCCCTTCTTGTGTCCATCATGTATATTTTTTCTAGTTTTTAATAAAGCCGAAATATCAGTTGTACATATAACGTTGTAAAGAATGTATAATGGCCTCTGTGAAAATTATCTTGACTACAAAATCACTTCAGTACGAATATCTGATAAGTTGGTGTAGCCGTAGTTGATGTAAATATCTCTATGTCAACACAATCTGATCGTCTGTGCGTGTTAAGATATTAAAAGTTAATATTGGCATAAACGAAATACGACCATCAGCTCCTATATCTATACATTCGTGATCATGAGTTAATTGCGTTAATCAACTGGCTCAATTCTATATAATAATTCGAAGATATCGAGATTTACGGTAAGTTGCACGTTGTACAAAAGTATATTTTGCTTATGACATTTAAGTTAGGACAGTTGTATATTTTCATAAAGCATATACGTGCTTATTAATTGTTTAGAAACGGACATCCACTGTTGTTCGTCAAACTAATAATGCGAAGAACGCTGTACTCGAGTTGCACGTGATTCTCGAGGAAAGCGTGTCAACTTCTTGACTTTTATGATGTAATGTCGATCGGTATTGACCTTACAAAGATATTTGATTCACAATGTGTTTGGTCAATCAGCATGCTAAATTAAGTCTCAGTTGTTTGATGGACATGTCTTGTAAAAAAAAAACAAGTTATACTGTCCATGGTGTTTTTAAAGTCGAAGTAGGCACGGTCATAAATCTCACGGCATATCGTCAATAGGACTCTATGATTTCGCAATTCTTTGTACAGTACATCCATAAGAATCTGTGGATAATAGATTGGTTGCTACATCTTTATTTTAATTTTTATTGAAATAATGTTCAATTGAAAAAGTACCGGAAGTTGTTGTGTTTTTGTTACCCTTATTATATGCCGATATTAGTACGTTAATTTTAGATTTCAGTCGTAAAGGGACCTGTTCACAGATTGACGTATTGACAATTTTTTTATCGCGATAGCCTTTTAATCCGGGGGAAGGTCCCGGGTTCGAACCCTAGTGGGACCTTTTTTTTTCTAAATACTTGTCTTGTTATTATACTTCAGCTTTTTAGTTCCGATGCTGAAATCTGTCAAGTTAAGACATTTAATGGCATACTTACAAAAAATGCAAAAATCTGTGAACAAGTGCCTTTAAGTAATGTATTCAGGTCTATACTGTTCGATTGCAAATATCTATACAATGACATGTTCTTCGAGATGGACCATGACCAGTTCATTGGACATGCTTAATGTGTACCTTAATCTAAATTCATGAAACCACTGGGGGCTGTTGCGACTAGGGCCTTATGTAAATCTTTTTTTAAGAAGCACCATTTGTTTAAATCTCCAGTTAGAAGCACCATACATGTGTATAACAACAGCTCTCATTCATTCATGACTGTTGCATCCCGTACACAGATCCCTACCTTGTGCAATACAAAACAAGAGGGCCATGATGGCCCAAAGCGCTCACCTGAGAACTGGTACCGATGAAGACCATACTGTTGTGACAGGTTCGAAAATTAAGGTATCTGAACAATACACAGTGGGGGTAGGATCAATTTTGATTTAAAACATCGGTAAGTGCAATGGGCTAACTAAAGTATGAGTTGGGTAGTGGATGTGCGTTTTTTTCCTAATGGTTCTCAAATCATTTTTCTCAATATTCTTACGTGACCCTTTTTCATTAAGTGATTGACAATTCTGGAAAATGCAGAAACAGTAGATTTTGATGTCTTTTTTGAAAACAGTTTTGGAAAACTAGTTGCAATGCGATAATTGCGATGGCTGTGCTATAAGGTAAAGTTTTGCTTCTTCTGTGATAATTTTCTTTCCAAGGATGATAAATGATGTTAATGCAGGCTCTGAAGACATCAAAGTTGCATGTACAAATAACTGCATGCAAGTCTTGCAATTGTTGGAAATCAAATGTTATCAATCAATTTTTATGGTCATGCGCGAACTGTAAGTTTGGCCAACATTGAATCAAAAATCGTGTGTACAAGCCAATCATTGATAACTTGTTGATGTTTTTTTCCAAACACAAGGGGCAATAACTCTGGTGTTTCTGGCCCGATCATATATTCTACTTCACCTGTAGTCTTACGTTCATAGACAAACTGTACACGATTGGTGAAGTTTGGATGAAAAACGAAGTCTCTATCCTGATTAATGTCCATTTTTGCATATTTTTTTCACAAACAAAGGGCAAAAACTCTAGTGTTTCTGGTCCAATCTTGCTTATGTTCGACTTCACCTTTAGTCTTATGGTCATAGACAAACTGTGCAAGATAGGTGAAGATTGGATGAAAAATGAAGTCTCTATCCTGTATAATGTCTGTTTGCATATTTTTTTCACAAAGGACAATAACTCTGGTGTTTCTGGTCTGATCTTGCTTATATTCGACTTCAACTGTAATCTAGACAAACTGTGCAAGATTGGTGAGGATTAGATGCAAAATGTCTCTCTATTTTTGTATATTCTTCTAATAAACAAAGGGCAATAACTCTGGTGTTTGAAACATGATCTGGTCCATGTGTTACGTCTGCTGAGATCTGATGGTCATACACAAACTGTGAAAGTTTGGTTAAGATTGGCTGCAAAATAAAGTCTGTACGTTGGAAAAGGGCACTTTTGCACTTTTTTTGCATGAAAAAGGGGCAATAACTCTGGTGTTACTGGTGTGATCTGACCCAATAACAATCCCATCCTAGAAATGTCGTCTTTATTGCGTTAACGGTCCAAATTGTTGACAGCACATTGACGCCGGATGACGCCGGAGAGGTCCCCTATACCAATAGCTCACCGTGCACTTCGTGCTCAGGTGAGCTAACAATTAAATACATACCCACATAAATGACAAATGGTAACACAGAAAATACTACTGCTCTTTATTTATATTATGCAAGAATATTACAAAAATTGATAAAAAAGAACACACACAACAATAAAATAGACTTTAAAATGGATATATTTCACTTGGATTTCTTATAAAAACATTAAAAATGTAAATTATTAAAGCTGAAACCCAACATCAAAGCACTAGGCCATATGTCCCAGTAGGATCAAAGGAGACAAGACAGCAATAAGCCATCAAAAACAGTTCATACTAACACACAGATATCTATAACCACAATGCACATGTTTTAGAAGTTCAGCTTAAAGCATTATACTTAAATTTCACTAGAAACGTAAAAATTATATATATGATAAATGTATATATAGTTTAATAATGAAATAAATACGAAAATAGTGATTCTCCTGAAGTTTCAACAAATGCAAAGAGCTTCTAAGGAAATGTTTTACTTAAGTGTTGGTGAATGGGTGAATGGGTGTTCATAAGTGTAAGGTAACCACACCATCTGACACGTATGTAATGCATGATTCGATTAGGTAAAATTATGATTGGTGTGGATATGATATAGTTATAGATACGTTTAAAACAAAGAGGGTGCTGTTATGCTGACTTCTGAAACCTAAACAGTATATGGAAAACAATAGTAAAACCAACAACATATTAACAATAAAGACAACCGTACAATCAATCAAAAGTGCCTTTTGCCATACAGAAATGGTCATTTTAAAATATATGAGCAAAAGATGATGTAGTGTAATAAAAGAAGTTTTAAAAATTACATAAAAATATACAGTAACACATGTGTAGTTTTAGTTAGATTTTCAATAGGAGCATAAAAAAACTCACAAGTTTCCCCATCATGCAAGAAAAGATGTCTCGTTTTATGGATCCATTGGCTATTCTACTATGATGTCATTTCAAAATATAACAATATAAATGAAAACAAACATATGTTTTAGAATAGAAACTTTAAATTTTGATACCAACAAAATAAGTGGAAGTGGTTAATAATTGTTCAGAACTTCAGATATACATACATAAAAGAAATTTTGTGTTCCTTTCAAAGACAAATTATGCAAACAAACTAGCAAACTAGGGGGCCAAACCTTAATCATCATATTTATACCCTACTAACATTAATTTTAAAATGGAACAACAACAAAACTATTAACAATTTTAAAACCGAACAACAACAAAGCTACAGTCAAGAAGCGCATAAAATATAAGCATTTTAAGAAAGAGTAAGACCCTTTTTGTATTATGCTCAGTTTGAAAAGAACAAACAACAAGCAGAAGAAATATTATGCAAAATAAATACAAAACAAAATATTTGTTTCTAACATTTCAACAAACAATAAAAAATGCAATTTGCAACAAGATTAGAAAGTTCAATTTTGTGTTAAATGAAAATGAAAAAGTAGGACATCAATAACAACTTAACAACACCATCTCTGCAGTATTAATTTAATTATCAAATATTGTACAGTCATGTTCTGTTATTTGTTGCACTGATCTCTGATGATTCTTGTCCTTGAAAAGGTCTTAATAATTTAAGGTTGTCTTCGTCAAAACTGTTTGAATCTTTCAATATTAAACATCTTAAGTAAGTATTTAAAAAAAACATAATAAATCATTAAAAACTTTAACATAGTAAACCATAACACTCCTCACATGCATTCGGTACATGATCTCTTACTTATTAACTCTTAACTTATAAGCAGCACTAAGAAAATTTGGCATACAAATACATGTTGCATAAATTAGGCAAGATCAATAATAATATACAACATTACAATCAAAGAGGTCCATGAATATGAACACAATGGTGTTATTTGGCATGTTATCCCAGCATGTTCACAGCTGTTTTCCAGTGTAATCATCTTGTGTTTCTTGGTGACAGCTGTGAAGGTACATCACCATACATGACTTTTGTGATCAGCCAGTCTGGATTTCACACAATGTTCTTGTAGTCATTCCACAGGCTGCAAAAGAAATCAATAAAAACTAGATGCGTCACAGACACGGATGCCCCCACAAAACATGTTTGGACACAGACAAAGGGCGTGTCACCAACACTAATTTTGTCTCCACAAATTAATTTTCATATACATTTTTTAGTGCAAAAAATGACAAAGGGCCATAATTCTGCCAAAATTTGTTGCAGCCCAAATTCCTTCCTTTATGATCACCTACAGGTTCTTCAGCTGTGAAAGTTTGAGCAAAATCCGCTCAGCAGTTAAAGAGGAGTTGAGTCCACAAAATTCTGGGTCGTACGTATGTACGTACAGACGTATGGATGGCTGGACAAGTGCAATGCCTAATGCCTCTCACTTTGTTGGAGCATAAAATTCATGCAGTTATAGTGTGCAGTTAATACAGGTTATCTTATACATCTCATAAAGATACTCTTAACCTGCTTAAAAAACATGTTTTTGATGCACTACATGTACTGTGCACATTTATTCGATGTATATACTAATATCAAGCTGATATTAGTTTGTTTGTTTATTTAATATTCAGATTAATGATCTTCTATTTAGTAAATAATAAATTTAAATATTGCACTTACTTCTACTAATTCATCACAGATTATTGAGTTAAGGTCATCCCGATCAGTGTTTGTAAAAAAATATAATAATATTTAATGTAAATAGCTATATATCTAAAGTTGCTATTCTATTACGGTAATTACCAGTACATTTTTTGTGTGCTTTTGTGCGTTTGTTTTTATGTAGTTAAATGATAAGCATTATAGCAAAAGTTAACTTATTAAACCTCTTCAATGATAAATAAAGTTTCTTGTAACTTTTGTTTACCACTGAATGTATTCCTCTTCCCCAGGGTGGGCCTCTATGATCTGTTTGACCCTCGGTGATGGGTTCAAGCCATGCTTCTCAGCGCGGGCCCATCGTTCCAGCCGTGTTATACCTGAAATACCATGACAGTATTTTTTACTAATAATACCATGTCAGTATTTTTAGCTCAACATTTTGAAGAAAAAAAGTCAAGTTATTGTCGTCTCTCTGTTGTCTGTGTCTGCGTTAGTTAAGGTTTTTGGTTAAGTTTTTTGTCAGAGTCCCTTTCTCGAAAACTATGAAAGGTATCCATTCGAAACTTTCAATATTTGTTCAATATCAAAAGAATAATTCATTACAACAAGTCAGGTAACCCTGTGATTTGTATTTCCAGTTATCTGCCCTTGTTTGGACTTACAACTGAGTTGTTGACTTAAAAATGTTTAATAGTGAAAGATTCAAACAACAATAACTCGACCTTTTTCTTCGAAAAGTCAAGCTTAAAAAGGGCAGATATCTCAAAAAAGGCCAATTACTCAAACAAAATCATTGACAGAGTTACCTCCTCTTGTGTACAGACTTAAAACGAAAATTGTGTTGAAAAAAGGGCAAAACTAAGCAATACTTATTACTGATCTCAGTGTGATTAATTTCTGTGGGATATGTGTAAGTAGTTACCCATGCTGGGGCCATACTCCCAGTTAAGGTCAAACTCTTTTAGAAAAACAAGATCATCATCATTGGCTGCCTTGCTGGTGTAGGTGGCTGCATCATCTACAAATACAAAAGCTTTTTTTTAGGGAACAATCTAGGATCAAAAAGGTACAGGGTGCTACTAAAAAGGTGCAGGGGGAAAAGCCAAACCAGCTTGTTGACATTTTCTAATAATTTGCTGAATCCCGGGTTTCCATCATTCTAATGCTTCTAATTAAGGTTTTTAAGCATAGTCTATTCATGTGGCATTAAATATATACAATAATATATTGAATTTCAAAAGATATTCAACATTTCTGCGCTGAAACATGTTAAACATTATGATCTCCATTAACAAGTGTCTCATAATACTAATTCTTTCGTTTATATGGGTTATGAAATAATAATGTCATCTGAGGATGAAGCAAAAGCTAGGTCGGTTAAAAGCTATACATAGCTTATGTTATCATGTTTACTACTTCTGACAATAAATAAATATTGAATTAAATGTGCTATTGTCTTTTACAAGCTTATGTTATCATGTTTACTACTTCTGACAATAAATAAATATTGAATTAAATGTGCTATTGTCTTTTACAATGTACAAACTGACAGAGAAATATATTTGATGGAGCAATCTATTTTAATCTCAACTTCCCCTGAATACCCTTCGATGGAAAAGACATACTTGCAATGCTGTAAAACACAAGAAAAATAGACTGAATATTGATGGAAAACACAAGAACAGAAAATCTTTGCCCTGAAAATAGCATATTAAATGAGTGATTTATTTATGTGTTTAACATTATTTTGTGGTCCAATATACTGAAATACTGTATCTGCATAAGATAAAAATATTAACAGACAGTCAGGTTTCGGAACGCACTGTTATTCTTGTGTTTGTGTGTGTGTGAAAAAAAACAGTATCACAGATGGAAAGGTATCTCAAGTATACGAGATACATGTCCAATATTTAATGTCTTGTTTGAATTTTAATTTAACATTAAAATAATGATGTATATGTTACACTGTGTTATCAAAGTAAAACATTATTTGCTCAAACTGTAATGTAGTCATCATATCATCACATCTGGATGACCAGGACGGATGTAAATTTGTAATTATACTCCCAAAAAGGCAAAATGACATTTCTTGTGTCCGAATTATTAGTCTTGGAAAAAAAACTTGAAGTGTTAAGTTACTTACTCTTATTTTTAGGCTTTGAATCAAGATTGGTTTGTTTGGTCATTTTGTAAGAATGCGTTATCAGTTTATTGTTTCCAGACATTATTGAAGTATTAAACGTAAAAACACAAAAATTCAAAAAAATTGCAAGCGTCGCAAAAATTATTGTTTGTATGCGCTCGATTTACCTGCTTCACAATTTAATCGATTATCAATCAGCATGGATAGTAGCGATGCAGAGCCAGAGAAAAACACGAAAAATGAAAATTGTCAAACCCCGACTGGCACTAATAACAAAAAAATCAAGTTAATAAGGTTTGGTTCATCTTTTTGTTCGATTACATTCTAATGAAGTAAATATTAACGTAAATACTGACTTTGTTGTTAAATGCATTGATTTCAGATGTGGATTTTTCGGAAGTTTAAGGCTACAAACTACTAATTTGTTTCAGCGTTTAAATGTTGTAAAAGTGTAGTTCGGTGATTTTCAACATAGTTTAATATACCGTGACATGGTAGGTTCTGGAGAAATACTGGGTTGCTTTTCAAAGTTGTGTATTTAAAACGAAGAATTTGCAAGGGCTGTACATACATATAGGGTATCTAGTTACTTCGGCATCTGGTAACGTCGGCCTCGTAATCAAGTGCCACTTCTGCATTCGGGTTTGGCCAGTGCGGCATTCACAGTTAGTAATATCGGCACTGGTAGAGTATCACAGTGAACATAGGGACGACATCATTCCGTGATTCATTTGACTGTTTGTTTTGGAATGTTTTCTTTTTTTTCACAGCGGGGTCTTATGTTATGTGCCTTATGCAATATATATATTCGGTTTTCGTTTTGTTTTCTGGGTATGTATTTTTTTCCAGCTCGGTGTGTGTTCTGTTATTGATTCATTATATAGTATTAGTTGTTTGTTTTATTTTCAGGGTATTTCCAGCTTTTTTTCCAGGATATTTTTCCATGAAGGTCTTGTTTGTTATTCAATTTAATATTTTATGATACATGCATTGTATGTTGTTTTAATTTCAGGTGCTATTGTATTCAATGCGGTTATTTGTTATGTATCGTGTATTTGTTTCATATATATATATATATATATATGCTTTGTATAATTGGTTTCATGTCCTATTTATTATGTATGTTGTTATTGTTATGTCATGATAGATAGAAAAATAAAAGTATGAAATATATATTTGTTTACCTTATAATATTTTCTAAATAATATTCATCTTACGCCCCATCGTCAATGCAATCTCAATAACAACAACAATAAATGCATCAAGAAATTAATTTTAGTATTTTAGAAACATAAAGTGCATTATTAATTGTAAATAACATAAGTATCAAAGTGTCCAATTGTAAGTGCCCAATAGTCCAATCTCAAGTGCCAAGATGACTAGCAAAGGCCGAAGAGACTGAACTCCGAACTCACCAGGTGCCGAAGTAACTAGCATTCATATAGGTATACCTATCTACAAACTAATTAGCAAAGTTTAATCAAACAGAATATACCTCATTCAAAGAAGTTTTGACTCCGCATCAGATTATGAAATAAACCACTGCGTAATCGTTGTAAGCCATTGTATGGTAATTCTTGTCTGTAAAGCTTACCATGCTTTAATATATTCCTTACAATGCCAATGGCCACATATTCTTGCGTTGTCTGTTTCAGAGAGGTTGTTGGAGCTGCCCTCACTGTTGAGTTATCTGCCATTCAAGGCAAGCAGCTTCTGTGTCTGGATGCTCCTGCAAGTCAAGGTATCATGTGTTTTGTAACACATTGTTGTTTACTTGTAACAAGGGTGTGGAAATATAAAAACTTTACTTCTCCTTGGACAAGTTAACGGCAAAAATCTACCTGTCAGCAAGCAACAATCACTTGTCCAAATAAAAGCAAAAAGTTTTATTTCAGGATTTATTTCAGGATTTCCAAATATATTTTGTCATTAAATAATAAATAAAACACAATTTGTTATTGAGATATAAAATAATATAAAATATGATAATCACCTTTTAACTTTTACATCATTTTACGTGGACAACTAGACAGGAAAAGTTTACTTGTCCGACCGTAAAATTACCCGTGTCTGACAAGTTGGGCAATAATAGCAGGCATGGTTGTAAAATGGTAGGCATATAAATGGAATGTTTGTGTTGCAGTTTTGTTCGGTTTGGTTATTCTTCTGTTCTTATGTATTATTCTGGACCCTTAGAGATATGGTTTATTCAAGACCCATCAGGGATTAGTTTAACACGTTTATTCTGTCCGGCTATTTCTAACACATTGTTGCTTACTTGTAAGCTAGCAGATCAACAGCTAAGGCGCGTATTTTGTGTAAATACCCAAGTTTGAAACACTGCCACCATTTATGGGCCACTAATGGCATGCATGGTTGTGAAATTGTAGACATATTAATGGATTTTTGTGTTGCAGTTTTACACTGTTTTAATGTAAATGGCATAATTTTATTTCAAGTACTCAATTAAATCACTCAGTACTCAATTATTTGAAAAATGATGGAGTAATATTAAATTCTGGAAAATACTTATGTGATGCTCTGAGCTAGAACTCTCGTGCATAAGTTTATGAATATAATTTTTTTTTTTAAATAGTTTGCTTCATGGCTGTTATGGTTGACACAAGAAGAATGTAGACAATACCTAATTTCAAAGAATTTAGAGATTTAATTAAATACATGATATTTAATTGAGTTACTTAATTATCATCATCAAAGTAAATCGCGTTTAATTAGATAACGAAAATTACATTCAACTGAAAATAGGTTGTAACTTGTAGTATCATGTTGGTGGCTTTTGGTGGATACCGGAAAGTGGCTGAATATTTTAACCACCGGAACATATTTTATTTCTGTATTACATTTAAGGTTTTTGAATCAATGTAAATACAATTTATTATTAATACAGATTTTTATTTCAGGATTGTCTGGACTGCTATGGAAACAGAAGCATGGATGTTCCGTGAATTTCATCTTGGCCGACCAACATGACCCACAGAGCATCAGACAGAGTGCTGGGGCAGAAGGAATGACTGTTTCTGATTGGACACTGGATGCCAGTCATGTGACGGGCCAGCTGCCAATCAGATCGCAGGAGGAAAGTGAGCTGCACCTCTGTACCTTCTCTCCACAGACCATTCTGCATGAAGAAGCATTTGGATTTGTGTAGGTGCAGTTTGAAACTTTTGTTCGTACAAAACTGACATTTTTTTCCATTAATTGGATCAAGAAATCATTACACAGATTTCCGTTCTTCTTCAGCTGTATGTGTTGTCATACAAAGTTCCAAAGTTGTCTCTAAAAGTTGTTTGAAGTATAATGTTATTAATTAACTTTTTGCCTCAATTTATACACATTTATACATATTGTGATGACGATTGTGTAGGCACACTGCACAACAGTATATGAGCTGTGTCGTGGAAAACCGGGCTTAATGCATGTGCGTAAAGTCTCGTCCCCGATCAGCCTTTGCAGTTTACACAGGCTAATCCAGGACGGCACTTTTTGCCTACAGTGGATTTATGTTTAGAAAAGACTTCCTTGAAACAGAAAATATCATAAATACGGACTGCACAGACTGATCTGGGACGACACTTTACGTACATGCGGTAAGCCCGGTTTTGCCACGACACACCTCATATATTCTTCAACGCGGGTATAAAGAATGTTTAGAATATAAATTCTGTACCATGTTGCGCTGTATTCAGATTTCTCCACCCAAAGCAGAAACTGTCTCAGTACACAGACGCCTTATTCACCAGTATTCGACACAACGCTCTCGTCTGCATACAGGTTAGATACCATTAGTATTACTCTGAGGTCCGCTCCAAAGTAGGCCAGATATTTAGTAGGGCCATTTTTTTTTAAGAAAGAAACATTTTGCTCTGTGGACTCTGGTTTAAATGTTTATTTCCATGTAAGCATCTTTTCGTTTTGATTAACGTGACACATAAATACTCGGAATGTGAATTTAGTAGCCTATCTATATAGAGCACATGCTCATGTCAAATTCGTGAATCTATTCTTTGTTTTTATGGGTGGCTACTTTCAAGTGACAGTAGACCTGCATCAGCTGTAATGTAGGAAAGAGTCCAAAATGCCAGATTTTGCTATTTTACTATTGGACCCTAAGTAATTTATATTTACTGTTTTCTAATCTGTAACCTACAGCACCATGACATGGCGAGCCAGTGTATACGTTCTCCGCACCTCATCGAGCGACAGTTTCAATCCTACGTACAGAAGACCGAGTACTGCAGAGAGATGGCCATAAGGATATTAATCGGAGATCTTGCTCGGTAATATCATTAATTGCCAGGCTCAGGACAAGTTGTTGAGTTACTTTTTAAATGGGCAATACTCGCCAGACGAATTTAATGGAATTTAGCCCTATATCAAAAGTAACACTCAATTTGTTGCATGTCTTATTAATAAGACTAGCCCAAAAAAGAGTTAATTTTAATCCGATCACATTCACATTTCCAATATCCAATGTTTTTTGTCACTATTTTATCAGCATGATTTCTTAGTCTCCCTATCTCAAGAGTGAGATGGAACATTTCTTGTATATTATTTATAATTATTCGCTACTTGAGGCAAATTTTAACAGTTAATTTTGAGGCAAGAAGCTGAAGTCCTTGTTGGTTAATTTGTTCATTTACAATTTAATTAGTACAAGAAACATGTGAAGTTCTTTGCCTTTATGATTTAAATGGGATGGGATTTGAAGGAATAAATGGTTAATATTTTGTTCATTATCTAAATGTTACTGTTCTATTCTGCTCGTGTCTGCATTCATCCACGTTGTAATTTAAAGTTCACATACTTCCATTTATAGCTCACCTGAGCACGTAGTGCTCGGTGAGCTATTGGTATAGGGGACCTCTCTGGTGTTGTCCGTATGCCGTCAACAATTTGGACCGTTATTGCGATAAAGACTACATTTTTTTATTCAATCTTGACCAAACTTGCACAGTTTGTGTATGACCATAAAATCTTGGACAGGTTCGATAGTGGGCCTGATCGGATCGGCAACACCAGAGTTATTGTCCCTTTTTATGCCCTAAATATATCTATTCCTGAATAACTCACCTGGTAAAGGGAGGTAAATGAGGTAAATGCAGTATCAGGAAGGTAAGTGCCATAAATGTGTTATTTCCCTTTAGTCACAGATGTAACCCAGATAGTGGAGTCTGCTTATCAGTAAAATCAATACATCACTGTGAGTCAACATGATACTTCTATTTTAGATCAGCATCATTACACATAGAAATCCATGTATAGCCTGCTTCTGACCTATATTTTGGCTATGTGTGCAGCAGTAAAATTGTCCACTGTCTGTCTTGGCATCCAGTCAGGAAAAAGATGTAAACACCAATAAATAGCTAAAATTGATGTTATTAACAAGAAATCAGAATATTGGATTTATATCATGTGATCTAGTGCCTGAAAGGGTTAATTATTTTCTGTAGTTTTTGGACTGTTTAGTTAGTAACTTACTCAGTATCATTTAATCATGTTACTTTTGGACTGACTTATACATTTGAATTGGGATTTTGGAAACTCAAGTAATTATCTTACATGATTTTTGAAGCTGATTTATTATTTCTCTTTAATTGAAAAATACTTCTACACTGTTTTGACTCAAAATTTGTGTGATTATTAGTAAGCTTTTACACAAATCAACTAAAAGGTTGTATAGTTATTTATAATTTAATCTGACAATGTTGATAGGTGTATGGTTGTTAATGTTAACAATGAGTATTCCTATAAAACATAGAAATTTCCCTTTTCCTAAGAATACCGTTGGAAAGTTTGTCTCTGTGGGTGTCATTGACTCAAAATTATTAGCAAGTTTTTACGCAAAACAACTAAAAGGTTTTATAGTCATTTATAATTTAATCTGACAATGTTGATAGTTGTATGGTTGTTAATGTTAACAATAAGTATTTCTATGTAACCTAGAAATTTTCTTCTCCTAAGAGTACATTCGGAAAGTTTGTTTGTTTGGATTTTTCACCTTATTTACCAGTAATTCAGTGATATAATGGGGGTCAGTTAACCTACTCACACTTTTTCTGGGCAAACTAAGCCGATGTAAGTGGTTTACCAATAAAATTGCTCATACTTATGCCAGTAAATGACAACTGCCCTACTTGAATCAGAGGTAGGGGGAGAATGGTGAAAATTATTTCAAGACCAATCCCCACACAAGTTATATGGCCGCGCTGGGGCTCGAACTCACGAACCCATGATTGAGAGTATAGCGCTCTACCAACTGAGCTAGACGGGCCAGCAAAGCCAGAATAATCTACTTAGTTTGATACGTTTATAGTGTGCTATTATGATGACATTTAGGAAGTTTTCGTAGAGTGTAGTAACTATAGAGTGTCACTGTATGTACCAGTTTCGAACCCGTAAGTGTTTATCATTTCTTATTTACTTCGTTGGAAAAACAAAAACATTTTTGAAAACAACAATACAGAACAATATGTCAATCACAGATACGCAAAGTTGAACTGACATCAAATTGGTCTGTGTACTGGTGTTAATAAATAATTTATTATTTTAATTCAAACATATACCGGTATGTGAAAAAAAGATGGTAGTATCCAATCATCAGCCATTTATGTATTTTTAGCTCACCTGAACACAAAGTGCTCAAGGGTGAGCTATTGTGGTCAGTCTGTGTCCGGCGTCCGTCATCCGTCGTCAACATTTTACTTCAAACAACTTCTCCGAAACCACTAGGCAGATTTTAACCAAACTTGGCAGGAATGTTCCTGGGATGGTCCTTTACCAAATTCCTTCAATTTATTAGAATATATTGAAAACTCTGGTTGCCATGGCAACAAAAAGCTTAAAAACTGGAAAACTTAAAAAATCTTCCTGTCAGAAACCACTGGCTGGATGTGAAAATGGTTTTCACGGAAACGCTCCTTGGGTGACCGTCTGCCAAGTTCCTTAAAATTATTTTGATTCGTTAAAAAACATGGCCTCCGGGGGGAGGGGCAGTTTTCCTTATATGGCTATATTGAAAACTTACAACATTTTCCAGTTTGAAACCACAGGCTGGATTTCAAAATAATTTCACAGCAATGTTTACTGAAATGTTCCTTGGGTGACCCTCTACCAAATTCCTTGAAATCATTTTGATTTGTTACCAAATTCCTTGAAATCATTTTGAAATGTTAAAAAACATGACCGCCAGTGGGCGGGGCAGTTTTCCTTATATATCTATGTTGAAAACTTTGACAATCTTCTTGTCTGAAACCACTGGCTGGATTTCAATATAATTTTACAGAAATGTTCCTTGCATGACCCTCTACCAAATTCATTGAAATCATTTTGATTTGTGAACAAACATGGCCACCAGGGGGCGGGGCAGTTTTCCTTATATGGCTATATTGAAAATTTTCAAACTCTGCTTGTCAGAAAATACTGGTTGGATTTTGAAATAATTTCACACAAATGTTCTTTGGGTGATCCTCAATCTAAGTCCTTCAAATCATATTGTTTCGTTAAAAAATCATGGCCGCCATGGGTCGGACAGTTTTCCTTATATGACTATATTGAAAACTTTGAAATTCTTCGTGTATTGCATTGCATGATATTGGAATCGTTCTATAGTTACTGAAAATGATGCTGTATAGATGGGTAAATTTGGTGAGCATTATTCCATGAAATTGCATTAAACCAATATAAATTCTTTGTATAAATGAATTGCTAATAAATGCATTAAAACGACATTTACAGTTCAGTTTGATGCTGTAAAGTAGTAGGAACTTACTGTTACTTTTAACGAATTGCAAATGTATAAGTCTGAAATCAGTTAAATCTTATTTGACATCAACCTTAAAAGAGTCAGCTGTTTATAAATGTTGCCTATAAGACCTGGGTTAAAAATTGCAAAAGCTGTTGTTAATGTTGCTTATGATATTGTGATTTTGGTGTTGTTGATGATGATGATGATGATGATGTTGATGAAGGCGTGAACATAAACAACATCCCATATTCGAATCATATTTGAATACTGAAATTGAATATTCCCAATTCTTAAGGTAATTATGATATTCTTCTACAGAAAAACTCATCAGAGAAAAACACACTAACCACAGCAACTGTTTACTTGAATCTTATTTGACCTCCTATCCTATTTCATGTATTGCCTAACCTTCTCCAACTGACCCAATTTTGACACAATAGCAAGTCTTCTGGGGGTGATGGCCATATGGGACAGAACGCTAGAGCAACCAGATAAAAATGTACTACACACACATCCAATGAAATCAGACTTATTGTTTATCAGTTTCCTAAACAATTCAGTAAACTGCATTGAAAATAACAATCGTAGCCGCACCATTCTTCCTTATTGCATGCACATGATTTGTACATACTGGGTTTTGTGTTGGAAAGGTTCTGCTGCAGAGAAATGTTTCAAATTTTTCACAAGTTAATAATGTGCCTAGAAATTGAATATCTAGCATTTTATATGTCACTGACATTAACAGTGAATTTTCCTGCTATGGCTATATTGAAAATTTTCAAAATCTTGTCTGAAACTACTGACTTGATTTCAAAATAATTTCACAGAAAAGTTCCTTGGGTGACAAACTACCAAATTCCTTGAAAACATGTTGTTTCATGAAAAACATGGCCGTCAGGGTTGGGGCAGTTTTCCTTCTATGGCTGTATCAAGTGTGGATGTTTGAGTGTGTATGACTATCTGGACAATGTTCACAATCTTGTCAGAAACCATTAACCGGATTTCAAAATAATTAAACAGAAAGGTTCCTTGTGTGACCCTCTACCAAATTCCTTTGATTTCTTAAAAAACATGGCTCCCAGGGGTTGGGGATGTTTGACCGTGTATGGCCATATAGGCAACTTTGACAATCTTCTTATCAGAAACTACCAAATGACACTAAGTTTATTTAGCGAGGCTCAGATTACCTAAACCACAGGCCTTGGCGAGTGGTTTAGGTTTTTGTGCTGAGCAGATAAAGTTGTCTGTACTAAACATTTACCTTGTATTCAATTTATGTCATCATTTTCTGTCTGTATGTTCAAAATAAACAAAAGAAAATCACTGAATAACACGGTAAACATCAAATGACGTCACAAAAATAAACAAAATGACGTCAATATAATGCTTGTGTTGGCTGTATTCAACAAGGTGGAAATACACATAAGTTTATATCACGGGATGTTATTTCGTCAACGCAGGCGTAATGATAGGATAAAAATCATTGTGATCTGTGTCAAAACAAGGTTGCCAGTGGGCGGAGCAGTTTGACCATATAATGCTATGGGTGTCAGGTTTTCATCGTTTTCATTAGTGTCAACATATAACATCAAACATCTATGTACCCGCTATTCAATTCTAAAAAGCCATTATGATGCCTTAGACTCAGGTGAGCGACCTTGGGCCATCTTTGCCCTCTTGTTTTCAAGCAGTAATCCTTTATTAAATTTGTATTTAGCCATCATAATATGTTTGATCTTTTTTTGAGTGAAAATGTTCAACAATGAAATCAAACTGTTAAATAAAGAAAATTATGATAACTAATATCCATGGTTATTGATGTCAAGATGTGCAGCCCGCCACCAGGGGGGCATCAAGGTCATGTTTGTTGTCGACATGAAGGACCATTTGCTGGCCGTTGTCCGGGTAACGAAGAACAACCATTCAGCTCTAAGCGGTCTTAGAAGCTGCCGACACGTGATCCACTGTCTTATGTGCGAGGAACGCTCAGCCCTGCCCTACGTGCATACACCCATAGGTTTGTTACAGGCTACATACCACACTTCTTAGATTTATAGAGCTTTTTAAATAAATTATTCATTTACTCATATGCTATTATATGTTTATATGTTAATAAGCATGGCTTCCCACATGCAGACTTGTCTTTGTATCTGAAAACAATGACTAACTAATTAACGAAGCAAATCATGTACTGAATTTGAAAAATGAAATGAGGCGTGCCGTGGGAAAACCAGACTTAATGCATGTGCGTAAAGTGTCGTCCCGGATCAGCCTGTGCAGTCCGCACAGGCTGATCCGAGACGGCACTTTCCACCTATGGTGGATTTTTGTTTAAAAGAGACTTCTTTGAAACAGAAAATACCATAAAAGCAGAAAGTGTCGTCCCGGATCAGCCTGAGCGGAAAAAATTCCCAAATCAGTAGTGACAAAATCCTAAACACCATTAAAATACCAAATTCAACCAATAATACACCAGTTAAAGAGGTTTATTAATTAAAAGCCTTAAATTTTTCCCAATTTCAAGTTTCATGTCACAAAATTTCCAATTCTATTGGTATTGGACCCATTACCAGTGAAAAAAATCGCTGTATAAATTTTGATCTCTGCAAGCAAGATTTTATGACTGGCTTAGATTAGGGATTGCATAGTTCATGATGATTTCATGATTACATTCCAGAATGTCCGTACAGTATGCTGCCATGTACCTGCAACTCTACAAACCCAGGGAAGACTGCAGTTCTTCTGGGCCCAATGTGGTGAGCTATTTGATTTCTTACACTACTTAATACATTGGAGGCACATCGTGCAAAAATCGGTCTGAATGCATGCGTAAAGTGTCGTCCCAGATTGTCTGCACAGGCTAATCCAGGATGAGTGCTTAAACTGGTGCAGTCCGCACAGGCTAATCCGGGTCGACACTTCGCCAACAGTGGATTTATGTTCAGAAGAGACTTCCTTGAAACAGAAAATACCATACAAGCGGAAAGTGTCGTCCTGTATTAGCCTATGAAGACTGCTCTGTGTACAATTTTACGAAGATTTATGCAGATGCAGTAAGCCCTGGTTTCCCACTGCACACCTCAAGAACAATACTACCACCAGTAAATCTCTCTTTCTAGATATCATGGTGAGGAAACTGCGTTTTACCTCTGCCGATTGGGGGTTATTGTTTTACAGGCGTTGGTTGGTCTTTCTGTTACAAACTTTATGCAAAAAGTTATGAACAGATATGCATTACATTTTCTGAGAAAGGTTGGAAACAAGCCTATAAAAAGGATTATTATTGGGGGATAACCTATCATTAAGAAATTCAGTTGATCAATCTGAGCCAAGGGAGGTAACCTATCACTTCAAATTGTTTAAAACGGTTACCTATCTTGGCTGAGGTCTGCACTGACGGAGTGCTTACTAGTTTGTATATGAATTATTAGTCAATTATTGTGATTATTAGAGATATAAGAACTTATCATAATTGCACTATATCAGAGATATAAGAACTGGACCTTATCATAATTGCACTATATCTGTTTCTAATGATGTTGAACAAAAATTACAGAATACTTTAGGACATCTGAAGTCCAATAGTGTCAGCACAATAAGTTGAAGACTGCATGGTGATACAATCCTGAAAGGTTGAATTTTATTTGTACAGTAGCAATTACCATCAGGGTTTCACTTTTCAATTGGTCTGTTTTACCAATCTTTAAATAGGCTGGGCGACTTAGTGGATATTCCTTACACGCGAAAAATTATCAGAACACTTGAAGACGAACTGACTTCACAGCAGAAGCCGTTAAATAGTGGCCTCCTGGATCTGCTGCGAACGCTGGTAACAGAAGGAATCTGTCCAGGCCCCGAAGTGTTGTCCAAAAATAGGCAAACAGAGTTGAGTGTAACCCTGGTAACTAGACAATCAAGTGCTGGTGATTCTGTATTGACAAACAATACAACCACCAGTATTCAGTCAAAGGAAACGTGTTTTAATTTGCTTAGAAACAACAGATACGGTGTTGATGAAAAAGGTTGTGAAACAGTGTCTAATAATGCAAGAGAAACTGAAAAGCAACCTGCTGTTAATACTAACATTACTGACTGTGGTGGTGAAAACACAGACGGAAGTGATGCTAGTGATATGGGTACAAATTGTGCCAAACGTAAAAGTGAGGACGAGGCATGTGCTGAAAGTTACGGTGTAAAGAAAGCAGGTAGTGCAGATCCAGGTACACGAGTCCCTGCAGAGAAGAAATCCAAGATGGAGGGCTGTGGTGATGCGGTAGATAATTCTGAAGGAGAGCCAGTGAAATACCAACCCATGCCGTTGTTCTATTATGGCCTGCACAAAAAACGGCTCCCAAAATTTCCGAAGTATGTTTTGTGTATTGTTACACAAGTTTTCCGTTTCACTATGTTTACTTGTATTTTTCCTACTTGTATGTTGGAAGTGGATGATTTTTGCCTGAACTAGCCTAAACCAATTTATCATAAGTAAAATGTGCACATTTTAAAGATTTTTATCATTACACTGACTGAGTACCTGTATAGAAGTAATTACATAATGCTTAATTTCACTTTATGTGGACATTTCTGAAGCTATTTGAAAATTGACATTTTCTGAATTATATTATTTACATCAGTATTATTATTGTTATTATTATTATTGTTATTATTATTATTATTATATAGTTCTCAACAATTAAAATTGCCACTTTTTATTTTCTCTTATAGTAGTTATTGTGATTGACTGAAATCACACTATTGTATATTCGTACACATGGTGACTACCTTATCGTCTTTTCCAGACTCCATCGGTTTGTAGAGCACATGCAGAGAAATGGTTACCGAGCGAGCAGGACGCATTTCGACAGCACAGCCATCAGGACGGACGCCAATCTGAGACAGCTTAGGGAGGCCATTGAAAAATATAACCAGACCAGTTGAGAGCAGATTCTTGCAGATTACTTTCATGATTACTAACTCGTTATTAATCAGATATGTTTGTGCAGATGTTTTAAATGATCAACCTTTTAAGAATTTAGTTTTGAGCTTATTTAACAATTAGTGTTTTAATCTTGTATTCACATTTGTTTTAAAAGAAGTAGAAAGCATATAGTTAGTGTTTTGGATTTTATTGGGTTTATAACAGACAGGTTCTGCCTCATTTGTGTCCATACAGAGGAATAAGTCAGTTTTCAAAGCATCCCATATAGATTTTCTCCTAGAAAGATCATTGGAGGCGCATCGTGGGAAAACTGGACTTAATGAATGTGCGTAAAGTGTCGTCCCGGATTAGCCTGTGCGGACTGCACGACACTTCACGCATATGCATTAAGTCCGGTTTTCCCACGACGTGCCTCATATATGATTTGTAAAAATTGTATGCGATGTAAATGACTGAAGACAAAGAAGGCTTGTATATTTCTCTATCAATGAAATGTGCAATAAACTGTCTGGTAAACATTGGTCACCAAAGCAAATCACCGTGTGCTCATTTATTATTGCCAGTGAAACTTCTGTATATGACATGATCCTTAATTGCAGGGTTCACAAATTGTGCAATTCACCAACTACATATACGCGCACCACAAATGATGTCTTTCAGTCATTTGTGTGAAGAACACTGGTTACCGTAACCTCTCAGTAGTAATTTTAACATTAATTTATTAAAAAGGGTCTGGGTTTGTCATGCCCTTTCGCACAAATACTGCATTTTCCCTAGCTCTTGGCTATAGCAGGAATGGTGACATCAATTGTTACACAGTTTATCCCAACGCATCATGCCATGTATGGACAGGTGAATACTGTACATATTTAATTTATACTAGATTACTTTACACTTAGGTGGCTAAAAACACCAAGGCAATATCAGATTTAAAAAAAAACTTTATAGCTTTAAATTTTGTATTATCTGATTTTTATATTCAGATATCTTGGATATGCATGGTGGTGTTGTCTCCAAATTACATGTCGCAACAAGCAGCGCATTTGATTGCCTTTGCTTATGTAATAAGTTAATAAATTATTTGCAAATATCATATTTTAACAATTCAACAGTTGGACGTTCCGTTCTGTCAAAACGTCTGCGCGTTACGTGCCTCTTAATAAATTTAATTACGAACGGTAACTGAGTCACAGTTCGGGCATACTGATTATCTCCCTTGATCTTTTGCGCGTTTGAGAACACCCCTCGTCTAGCCGGTGTTCCTAATCACTTAGCAAGCGCTCACTGATCATGAATTGGAATACAAAAGGGAGAGAATTCCGCAAAGTTGTGCATACTCGTTCTCCGAAAGTGGGAAAGTATCTGGTTATTACGTATGTAAGTGTTAAGGTATGGCGAAACTTGGAACTCATTTATGAACGCATCTGTTTTCTGGAAAATAATCATAATCATGAATTGCTGTACAAGAAGACTTTATACACGTAACTAGTATGGTACGGGTGAAATTATTTCGTCGTGATTATTCAACATGGTTTGTGTGTCCAGGCATATATCTGCTATAAAATGAACATTAGATGACAACAAACCTAAAACAGATTTATAAACCGTTAAAACGACTAGTATATAGGAAACAATACCCGCCATGCACTCGCGCAATATTAAACTACGAAATGGGAAGCCAGAAGAGAAAGTACCTTTTTTCGTCGGGGTCGGGGTCTCACCAACGTCAACCCAATCAAACATTATTTCATAAAATTACACTTACAACGACTAATTACCAAATATAGCAAAATCCTGACCGATTAATTAAGTCGAGAGGATGTACCAGAAAAAAGGAAAATAAAACGTAATCAGATACCCCTTTGTTCTTCTTAGTTGGTTGCCCTTTGTGAAAAAAATGTCTCCGTTAACAAAACTATAACTGTTACAATAAGCATTATCTAAAATATAAATATGTATTATCGTATACAGACTGCTACAAGCTGGAAATACGAACATAGCGACGTTTGATGCACAGGTGTGGAAGCATTATTATCGACCTAAAGCCAGTGTTTGTCAGAATCGTATCGTGTACAGTGTATAACATTCTAAGACCAGAAGCCCATGGGGCATTGGCCCCTGATAAGAACAACAATGCAACACGTGCACGTTGAAAACATTCCAAAAAATCAACATTCATGATCATGCAATCAGTTTTATATATACCTTGGTCATATCTCTGCACACGCTCCTGATTATATTATGTACATCATCAGAAAACCCTGAGACAGCCGGTCCCGCTACTACGAAAGTTTTTTAGTCCAATCTCAGACTTGCACTTATGTTTGTTGGTTTGGATTTTTCGCCGTTTTAACAGTATTTCAATCATATCACGGCGGTCAGTTAACCTACTCACACTTTTCCTGGGCAAGCTTAGCCGATCTAAACGGTTCACGGGTACAAATTGCACATATTTATGCCAGTAACTAACAACTTCCCAACTTGAATCAGACGTAGGGGGGGGGGGGGGGCCGTAGAAATAATTTCATGACCAATTCCCACACAAGCTACGTATATTATGTATGTGTGATATCATTTATGCATTATGTTGTTGCTATGCTGTGTTCATGTTTTTACCAAAATTAACTAAATCTACCAATAACTTATGTTTTGCTCAAATTCTGAATTGACATAAGTCTGGACATAATTTGGTGACTATGAAAAACATAACCATTCCCTTAATCGTAGGACCATGTTGATATATAGCATAATTATAAACTGTGACCAAATTTACAGATTTCTTTAAGTAGTCAAGAAAACAGCTGAATATCGACGCTAGATCTGAGTCAGACAAAAATGTACACAATGTGGTTAAAAGACATCTAGTCGGTTCAGCGATCAAATAAAGTGAAATACCGACAAGTGAACGCCAAACAAAATAAGGTCAGCATCCTTGATTGTCGGATATCGGGTATCACAGGCTGCCAATGTGGTGAAATGAGGGACATCTTCGATGTGTCGTTGCCCACAAGACCCGAAGAAACCGTTGTCATCGTGTCAATCAACCCAGCGGCGGATTCACTGGGGGTAATGCGTGGAGAATTCGGTCCGAGTCATTAACTTTTTTTACAATTAGGTTGCCTGCCTAAAATAATTGTCGATTGATGACTACATAGAAGATGACGCAGATTTTTTGGGGCAGAATTAAATGTATGTACTAAAGCTTCTAGTATCAGCAGATTATGTTCGGGGTCTAAAATTGTATCCACCGTTAGGATATACCCACACGCACACCTTTGTGTTGGTACATCGCACACACAGAAAAGTATTAATTTACCACGTGCCTCGTGTTGGCTGTTAGTTTATCACCACGTGACCAATTGTAGCTGATCGCATCTCTTCACGTGAAACACGTTGGTTGTAGGCTGCTCTATATTTTTTTTTATGCGTTGGTTGTAGGTTGCTTTCCACGTGACCCTCGGTGGTTGTTAGGGGCTCTCCACGTGACACGCGTTAGCTGTTAGCTGCTCTGCACGTGACACACGCTGGTTGTTAGCTGCTTTCCACGTGCCACTCGGTGGTTGTTAGCTGCTTTCCATGTTGTTCACGTTGGTTTTTAGCGTTGATAGTTACCTGGTGACCACGTGACACACGTAGGTCGTTACCTGCTGTCCACGTGACAAAACGTTCGTTGTTAGCTGTCCATTGGTAACACGCATTGGCTGTTAGCAACTGTCCTCATGACACACGTTGATTGGAAGTTATTGTCCGCCAAGAAATCGTTCAATGTAAATAACCTATTTCTTTACAATAGGGAAACTAATAATCTTAACAGTCACCCACAAACTCGCTTAATAGATGTATAAAGTTTTATTGCAATCAAACGTCTATAAAAGAATGTGAACAATGGATGTTGCCACAAAGGTAAACGTTCTGCCGAAAGATCTTACGACATACTGGAGGCAGTTGTAATTGCATTTATGATCACATCTTGTGATGATGTCAATCTACGTGAATTCTCGGTTCGAGGTGAACTTTAACAATTATACATGTACACTTATATTTGCAAGTAATTGTAATTTCACTTTAAAGAAATGTAATAATTTGCAGGAATATATCGAGGAGAACTAGTTTTTATAAAACAGTGCTTGCATATATGTGCACAATCCTAAGGGATATAATTGCATGTACATGTAACTCCGTTTTGATCCATAATTCCTTTCAAACGTTTGTTTAAGTTTCGGTGTCGATTTTGTTCCAGTTTGGGAAACAAATCATTGCGTTAAAAAAATCAAAATCACTCGGTATCTAAAGTGAACGTAATCAAATAGATTCATGTTAATTATCATTTATAATCCACACACACAATTCACCTACTATTTGCTACAACACATAAATCATCATAATAACAACGTAACTTGTCTCATAGAAGAGCAGCTTATTTATAAATTATTGACAATTTACAGTTAGTTACATCATGTCAGAAACTAACGAACAGTTCGTGCATGATTTAATACGTCAGCTATGGATATACATGTACCTGTACCTAGGAATACTCACGTAATTCTGATGGTAATAAAAAATGTCATACTTGTTAGGACGATGCTTAATTAGCGAATGACGTCACATCAGACAAGACCTTCTGTTTCACTCACGTGTAAAACATCGCATCACTGACTCCTCTGATCTTGACAGTGTATAATTCTTGTGTGTCAAGTACTCAACAACGTGTGTTACACGTATGGACCAGTCTACTCATTAAATAAGACTTGCTCCTTATGAGATTAAAGTTCTGACGATTTCCAAGGACACTTAATCGAAACTTATAAAAACAAATCTTGAACATTCTGAAATTGTATAATTTTATTTTCTGACAAAGAAATGCACTGTTGGAAGACAAGTTGCAATACGATTACAAGTGTATTACTGTTTAACTCCTGCCTAATTGCAATTATACCACGTACGTGCCTTAGCCACAGTCTCGTATAATTACACTTCGACAAGATCGGGTACGTAATGTTATTGCGTACAGCATATGAACTCAATATTAAAGCTTTAAGGAACAGCGAAGTCATGCAATAATTCCATTATAATTGCGAGTCTCCAGAATCTAACGTATTTATTTCAAATACCGGGGTTTTATACACATATTCATATTTATTATTATATATAAATAAAGTCCAATTTTCTGTATTTTGTTCGTAGGTACGCGTCTAATATCACACATCCCCGGTCCAATTGTTAATGTTCTTAAATATTTTTGTATGTTTATGAGTTAAATAATTATAAGTATCCGCCACACTTATTGCACTGTTAACATTTATCACGTATCTAAATATTCCATACAGATGAAATACGAATATATATCATTATATATTATTATTATTATTAAATGTGTGAACAAAGAACCGTGCTTTGATGAATCTTGAAGATAACTAAAATTTGCAATTTTATTATAAACTTGTATTCACAGCCGTATGGTAACCTTTCGTTGACACCAACAAATAATTGACTTCTGTATTATGGTATGAATAACATTATAGCATGTCAGTGATTTCGATATGTGAGCAGACGTTATCAATATAGCCATCAAAGTGGTGAACACCGACTATTCATACGTGTTTCCTCTTACATTATGTACCCGCTAATCTAAAATCCCAATCAATCTGGCTCCTTTTCTCCTGTCCACGGAGTGTTTGTGGACCTTTCTTCATTATATTTGTAACACCACATGCAACGGTCGTTTAACTCTCACAAAAAATCGGTCACGCCTTGCAAAGGTCTGTACGAAACATAGGAAGTATAGTACGGCCAAAAAAACACAACAAATTGTGTGCTTCGGGCAACGGTCTCAAAAATGTCAGGTAGGGTCGGGTTTTAGTGGGGGTTTTTTACTCTCTTTTTTTCAAGACAAATTTCGGTCAGAAAACATTGAAAAGATGATTACGAATTTCACGGAAAACAATCGTTGCTTAAAACTTTAGGGTCGGGGGGGGGGGGGGGAGGGGACGTTAGGTAGGGTCGGGTTGCCGGAAACACAGTGATTTTTTGTTTGCTTAAGCGTTCTAAACGTTTCAATGTGAAACTAAGAAACCCTAGTTGCATCATGCACCAGATAAGAAACCATTATTACCGTAAAATCCTTTGTTTAAGGTAGGTTCAAACATTGTAACATTTTACTTTAATTGTTATTAAAGCAAAAAATAATAATTGTTTGTTTCCGCTTACTTCTCCAGCAAAAAAATCTTTGTGGGGGAGGTAAAAATAACGTTTTTTTTTTTTATTAAACTGTTTTTCCTTTGCAGCATTGTCATCACACAGTTTTGGTATATTGGACTGCATGTAAAATGTTTAAAGGCCTTCGGCATGTCATTACCAAGAGCACCTGTCTCACGCAGACTAATTCGAAATGTTTGCCAATTACCGAAAAGCCGCATCTTAGCGAAAACTGCTCTTTTTACCTTTTTTTTTTATCTGAATGAACTACATACATACTTTATAATAGCAATGATGTTTATGGAATACAGTGTTTCACTCAGTCAAACGACGATATGTCAAATTTATTAAAACTGTTTGAGTTGTTGTACGCTGACGACACTGTAATTGTTGCAGAATCGGCAAATGATTTGCAGAATTGTTTGAATTTGTATTCACAGTACTGTGATCTTTGGAAATTGACTGTTAACACATCCAAATCAAAAATTGTTGCTTTTAGTAAAGGTAGACCTGTCAATTATGAATTTTATTATAAAAATTATCCAATTGAAATTGTTAAAAACTATAAATATCTAGGTATCTTATTCAATAGTAGGGGATCTGTTTTTAGACAAAAAACATCTGACCGAACAGGCAACCAAAGCTATGTATTGTCTTATAAAAAAATGCAGCAACCTAGCTTTACCTATTGATATGAAAATCAATCTTTTCAACAAGATGATAAAACCTTTTCTTTTATATGGTTGTGAATGTTGGGGTTCGGAAATAACTATGTATTAGAAAAAGTCCAGTTTAAATTTTTAAAAATAATATTAGGAGTCAAGGCCAGCACCGCATCATCTATTGTATATGGCGAAACTGATTAATGCCTCTTCAAATTGATATTGGAACTATAATGATATCTTTTTGGTCTAAAGTAGTCAATCCATTGTGTACTAAACTATCATATTCTGTATACAACATTTTATTAGACATGCATGAAAGAGAAAATACTAGTTTCGACTGAATAGAGTGTATACGAAATATGTTTATAAAATGTGGAATGATGAATGTTTGGCAGTCACATGCTTTTCCTAATTACTGATTGCTTATTAAAAGTACAAAACAAAAACTCTCAGACCTGTTTATTAACGAATGGCACTCAGATGTAAACAATTCTAGTAAATGTTGTAACTATAGACTATTTAAAGATAAATTTAGACTAGAACTATATATTGTTAACACGCCAGATAAATTTTTAAAGCATATGATAAAATTTCGCACAAGAAATAACAGATTACCTGCCGAATCTGGAAGCTGGTATGGAATTGAAGCGAATCAACGATTATGTCCTTTATGTAACCCCACTTGTCAAATTGGTGATGAGTTTCATTACATACTTGAATGAAATGCTCTTAAAGACCTAAGAAAACGATTCATTGATAAGAAATACCATACAAGACCAAATATTTTAAAATTGAAATCTTTAATGTCCATTGATGCACAAGATAACATTAAGTACAGAAAACAATGTGTGTTCATAAAAGAAATATTGAAACTGTTCTGATGTATCTCTTTGTTATCAGTTGTATCGATTATAAATGTTCTCTCCCCTTATATAAAATTACACTTTGTTGTATACTCTATAGCCCCTTCAATTATTCATATTTCATGTTGTTGTTTTTTGTAACTGTAATTATTGCTCATATTGTCATGTTATGCATAAACTGACCGTTGAAATAAACTTATGGAACCGAAAGTCCGAAACAGTCAATGATCGATAGGAAAAAAAACCTTTCAGGGTCGGCGGAAAAAAATAGGAGGTGTAGTGGGAAAGCGGAAACTAACAACTTGTTTACGCCTTAGAAATACAGTATAAATATATAGCCTTATAGCCTTATAAGAAGGACCTTACAATAAAAACTGAGTCTCATTCTCACTAAGGCGTTATTGACGATAACAACTTTTTGAGACACAACACATGTACAAACAAGAAATCAGAGAAAATGAGTAAAATCCCATTGGATATAGGAATAACCCGCTTGATTCAGATTCAAGTGTGTTGAAATGGAATGAAACTGGAAGGAAGTTGTTGTTAACCAGTCAAATGGAATGTGAGGACAAACAACTCATTTGTTGTTTAAACTAGACAACACAAAGTTTGTATCGATGAAAAACTCTGTTAAGTAGACTTTATGCTGTGTCATTCTCGACAATGTTATTATCCGGCGCGTAGGAATACCTATTGACGGTATATCACAGTCACGTGATCTACTGCCGGATATGAACAAGTTTATACGGTCACCGCTTTATTAGGTCACTGTTTGGGTTAGAAGCAGGATAAACTAAAAATCTATGCGATTTGTTTTGTTTACGATTAACATGTCAATTTTTACGTAGTCAATTTGGTAACACAAAGTGTTTCTGTGGAAGGATCTGTTATTGTGTAACACATGCAGCTTTCTACGGCATTATCTGAATTATGTGGTATATAGTTTTCATCATGTTTATATTTGTTAACTCAAACGTAATTTAACTCATTTAGAAAAACAACAACAACAGCATTACAATAAAGTTGAAATAACTTCAAACCGCGGTATATTCTATTCATAAATTTATTTAACCTCGATTAATTATTTATTATACTCAAATACACAATTCAATTAACACATGTATACATGGTTAATTACCATGTTTAAGTAATACTGTATTGTAATCTCTTGTACAGTGGGCACCTTATGAAAATAAACTTACTAATAGATTCTAGTAACTGATCATTTGGCTTATCAATCTCCGCGCAGAGATTTGACTGGTTCCGAGCATAGGTAACCGCTGCGAGGAGTTTGTTGGCTTATTTCGAGAAATGTACATGTGTACGGGGCTTCCTATATGCCGTCATCTTGGTCTCGGTACACGAGTGCCTATTGTACCGAGAATAAACGATGTCCTATATAAAACGCCCAACGTGGTTTCAGCGTCACGTATTTACCTACGTGTATAACGGATATCTGCCGTGAATCACCGTACGCTGGAACTGAAGTATACGGCTTAATAGATTTGAGTTTAAGTTTTTTTATAAATGTTAATGGAGATTCCCTTAAAGACTTGTACACTGCGGCAAATGAAAAGTAGTTCTAACATTTAAATAGCGTGATAATCTGCTATAGATATATAGTTGTATGTATACACGCACACGATAATATCCAAAATCACGATCATTGCGTCTTTTCGAGGTATCAAAGATGGGTGTTGACAAAAAAGTACAGTCTTTAACATTTTAATACAAACAGACATAACAGCATCGATAGTCATATGACCTCGCCTTATAAATGTTCTTCCAAACCTAACGGTCCACACGTGTTGCTAATGTCTTCTGTCACAATCCTATTTAGCCAGATGTTAAACTCCTAAGCTACTGTCACACGCAGACTTGTTTGAATTTAGAAAATTATTTGCATTCATCTGTATACATTTTCTTCGTTCTCTAACCATATATATGTTTAGCATTATTGCTTGGATATTTGCCTGTTTTATGTATTGTCATATATAAGGACAGCATACATTTATGTATATACGACTACTATTGTTATACTGTAATTACGAACAACGTGGTGCTTGCTATTTCCTCGTGTAAAATATTGATATATAGCAGCTTGAATGACTATAGCGGGTATTATAGCTGTTGAAAGTGGCGTTCGATATTTCTTTCCTTAAATGCATAGGGTTGAAGTTCTCGGAACAACCAAATGTCCTAATGTCGTGATAGGACTTAGATGTATTTGATAAAATAATGTTCAAACGTACTTCAGTGCGAAGTTATTATATTTTATGGTTAATACATGTGGTTAACAGTATCCTTTAACTTAATAAGCGAAACGAATATACTGATAGCAGATAGCACATAGTATATTGCCTTACAAGTATTCAAATCGTTCATTGAAAGCGAGAAATGCTGACACCTTCTGGCGTTCAAGGGATGAATAGCGACAATAGTTCGCGACTACCATACCGTTTTCATCCCCACCCCATACGTTTGATGTATCGAATGCGTACAATTAGATTAATAATGCATTTGTGCCAAATATTGTTTCAGTCGTTAATCATTCTCACCTGTCTTTTGTAAGCATTGGTTCCAACTGGCATATAATCTGATCGTTATTTCAATCCACTTATCTTTTATCTTTCATGAAAATCGAAAATTGGATGTCAGGGATTTAAACAGATGCAAAAATTTGTTTGTTTTCCCCAAATTGATATGTTTCTATAGAAAACACGTGCTGGGTACTGCAATTCCAGACAACCGAATTTATGAAGGCGACGAAATGTTTATTTTAGTCAAACGCTTAATTAACTTGCATATAAACAGTTTTATAATTATACACATTAAGGCTATCTATATTATTCAATGAACAAAGTGTGCATTTAAAACTGAGAAAAACTCACAAAGCAGTGCAAGTGTAGACATCGTAAACACTTATTACGAAGCAGATGCTGTCACTGGTAACTATCATTAATTGAATCTTATGTTTGCCAATATCTTTGGCGCCTTTTAAATCTAAGAATTACAATTCTTATTGCTAAACAACAGGAGCACGTGACATACCATACCTGAATGTTTTCAAACATCTAAGATGTACACATATAATTGGCGAATGAACAATTAAGAACTTGCAATATATAATTGCACAATGAATCGTGACCCAGGCCCATATTCACCAACCCATTCTTAGACTTACGAATAAAGAACAGACTTAGACTCAAGAAAAAATACTTCTGCTTTCGCAAATAAGCTGGGTACATAATTATGTTCCTTATGCCATTAACAATTCATTCTAAATAAACAATGTTGAAAATAGAGCAGATGTGTGCCAAGTAATATTCAAATTTACAATGCTTTTACCGTAGAACAGGTTCAAGAATATTCTGTATTCTTATTCTTAACTCTAAGAATATGTTGGTAAATACAGGTCTAACCCGTTCGTCAACGACTAAGAAAGTAGAAATGTACTACAATAATGTATAGTTCCGCGATTTAACTCGATCGTACCTACATTGAAAGCGATGAATTACCCGTGTCTTTGGAGTTTTCCAAACATGTTATGTTCCTTTTACATTCGTTATTACAATGATTAGCATTTGATACTGTTTGCATATACTGATTAAAAGATAAATACATGCCCAACAAAAATTAGGGTAGGTAGGTAGGGATTTAGTTATTTTATTTTATTTGGTAAACGATCAACTTGAGGATTCTGAAACTTAAAAAATATACAATAACTATCAGTAAATAAAGCAAAAAATATCTGACAAACTCAATAAAATGTTCTATGGTCAGGGCATATTCTTGGGGTAGGTCGGGTAACCTGAAAACAAACATATTTTTACGCCTTAATAAACGACTAGTAATATAGAAAACAATACCCGCCATGCACTCACACAATATTAAACTACGAAATGGGAAGCCAGAAGAGAAAGTACCTCTTTTCGTCGGGGTCTCGCCAACGGCAATACATAGTTACCTTTGCAAACCAGTCAGACATTGATTCATAAAATTACATTTACAACGACAAAAAGTACCAAATATAACAAAATCCTGACTGATTAATTAAGTCTGGAAGATGTGCCAGAAAAAAATGGAAAAGAAAACGTATTCAGATACCCCTTTGTTCTTCATAGTTGGTTGCCCTTTGTGATAAAAATGTCTCAATTATTAAAACTATGATATTCACAATAATCATTGTCTAAAATACAAATATGTATTATCGTAAACTAGTGTTTTTTTTCGCTAATTTTAGTTTAGTTTAAAGGCAGTTTACCATGACAAAATATATTCTCTATTTCCCCCCAACATTGTCCATTTTCATCCGCCAAGTAATTAAGTATTTTACAGGTGGGTGCGTAAATTCAAAAACAATTATTAAATTCGCCCCATTGTCACAAATAAGTTATGTACATGAAAAATTTGAATATATTAATCATTAAAAGAGCAAAATAACCACAGATTCCATGAAAAATAAACTTTTTAAAACATTCCTTAGTTTTAAATTTGTCGCAATAAAGTTCCCCATTTCATGGGCACAGGCAGTTGTAAACAGACTGCCACAAGTTGCAAATTACCGAACAAGATTTTAATTGGTTATCGCGTTTCATAAACCTGATAAAAATTTAACTGTTGCACATGGCACATATTTTACCAAATTTTGTCCATTTTTTTTTATAGTTATTTTGTGGAATATTTACTTTCATAAAACAAGTAATCAATGTTTATTCAGATGCGCATATATAATTAAACACATATTAATCCAAATTGAATGCAAATATTCATGTTACTATGCAATAAGTTTTATGCCGTAACAGAATCTCCAAAGGACCATGTTAATTCCAATCCATGTATATTTCGTCACTCCCATTTAAATCTAATCTCATCTGAATACAAACATATATGAAACACACACACACCATTCTCCCATCACCAAAAAAAATTAAATAAAATAATAAAAATCCCTACCTACCGACCCTTATTTTTTTGGACAGGAGACCAGAAACGGAACTAATTTTTTTTGGCCTTAGCAAGCATTCAGAATTAGGCCTAGTCTGCGTGAGACAGGCGCTCTTGGCAGTGACACGCTGTAAGGTACGGCGTACCCTTTGTGTCAAAAGTACATATATGCACGACAGCTAAATATAGATGTAACTGTTGTTATAAAATTGTATCCGCAGTGACAAATTTATGACTGCAGTCATAAATTTGTAACAGCATTTACATCTACAGATATAACTGCAGCTACAATTTCCACCGAAAGTTAAAAAAAATATGACAGTTGTCATAAAATTATAACTGCAGTTACACTTTGTTTGATTCATTTATTTATAAAATATTTGTCTTTAAATTGTGTTTGTAATTTAAAAATTCATTTTTAAAGAAATAAATGCAATTTTGACATTATATTTTGAAGTCATTATATAAGACGTGATTTAATTCGCCAAACAGACTTAAGAGCATAAGTTTAGCATTTTGTCTGAAAAAAAAATTTAACCGCGGTTATAATTTTATGATGATTGCCATATTTTATGACTGTTGGTAGAAATCATTACTGCAGTTACATTTGCAAATGTAATTGCAGTTACAAATGTATAATTGCAGTCATAAAATTGTAACTGCTGTTACAATTTTATAACAACAGGTACATCTATATTTAGCTAGCAGGCGTAAATGTACTTTTGACTAAAGGGTACGCCATAGTAAGGTGCAGTTTCTTTGATTGGAGGCGTTTAAACATTTTACATGCAGTCCAATATATGGTACAAGTTGCAAATACGAACATGGCAAGTGCGGCAGCATTATTATCAACCTAAAGCCAGTGTCTTTCAGAATCGTAACGTGTACAACGAATTACATTCTAAGACCAGAAGTCCATGGGGCATTGACCCCGTGATAAGAGCAACAATGCATCACGTGCATGCTGAAAACATTCCAAAAAATCAACATTCCTAATCATGCAAACAGTATCGTATACCTTGGCCATATCTCTCTACACCCGCTCGTGATCATACAAATATTATAATGTACATCATCAAAAAACAATGGGATAGTAGGACTCGCATCTACGGAATTTTTTTAGTCCAAGATCAGACTGAAATTATTTTTTTTGCTCAAATTCTGACTTGAGATAAGTCTGGACATAATTTGGTGACTAAGAAAAATTTAATTATTCTCTTAGTCGCGGTACCGTGTTGCTATATATCAGATAAACTGTTAAATTTACATATAGCGTTTAGTAGTGAAGACCAAATCTGAATATTAACACAAGATCTCAGTCAGACAAAAAAGTACAAAATGTGGTTAGAAGACATTTAGTCGGTTCGGCGATCAAATAAAGTGACATACCGACAAGTGAACGCCAAAAATGAAGTCAGCATCCTTGATTGTCGGATATTGGGTATCACAGGCTGCCAATGTGGTGAAATGAGGGACGTCTACGATGAGTCGTTGCCAACAGGACTCGGAGAAACCGTTGTCATCGTGTCAATCAACCCAGCCGCGGATTCACTGGGGGTAATGCGTGGAGAATTTGGGCCGGGTCAGTAACTTTGTTTACAATTAGGTTGGCTGCGTCAAAAAAACAGTCGATTGATGACTACATTGAAGATGAGGCAGATTTTGGGGGCATAATTAAATGTATGTACTAAAGCTTCTAGTATCAGCAGACTATGTTCCGGGTCTAAAAATGTATCCACCGTTAGGATATACCAACACACATACCTTTGTGTAGGTACATCGCACAAAAAACAAGTATTAAGTTACCATGTGTCGCATGTTGGTTGTTAGTTGATCACCACGTGACACATTGTAGCTGTTCGCATCTCTTCACGAAGAACACTTTGGTTGTATGCTCCTCTCCATGTTTGATACGCGTTGGTTTTAGGCTGCTTTTCACGTGACCCTCGGTGGTTGTTAGGTGCCCTCCATGTGACACAAGTTAGCTGTTAGCTGCTATGCACGTGACACGCGTTGGTTGTTAGCTGCTTTCCCCCGCTACTCGGTGGTTGTTAGGTGCTCTCCACGTGATACACGTTGGTTGTTAGCTGCTTTCCACATTGTACACGTTGGTTTTTAGCGTTGATTGTTACCTGCTGTCCACGTGACACACGTAGGTTGTTACCTACTGTCTACGTGACAAAACGTTCGTTGTTAGCTGTCCATTGGTGACACGCATTGGCTGTTAGCAGCTGTCCACGTGACTCACGTTAATTGTAAGTTATTGTTCTCCAAGAAATCGTCCAATGTCAATAACCTATTTCTTTACAATAGGGAAACACAATCACCCACAAACTCGCTTAACGGATATATAAAGTTTCATTGCAATCAAACGTCTATAAAAGAATGTGAACAATGGATGTTTCCACAAAGGTAAACGTTCTGCCGTTTGATCTTACGACATACTGGAGGCAGTTTTAATTACATTTATGATCACATCTTTCGATTATGTCAACCTATGTCAATGCTCGGTTCGAGGTGAACTTTAACAATGATACACTTATATATTTACATGTAATTATTATAATTCCATTTTTAAAGAAGTGTAAAGATGTATTGGAAATATAGCAAGGAGAATGTTTATTGCATAAAACAGTACAGTAAACTCCACTCGTAACGATATCGCTTATAGCGATATATCGCATATTACGATGCTGAGTCCAAGGTACTTGCTTTTAAGTGCACAATTACTTTCTGCTACATTGTTACACTACTCAGCTGTGACCCTTCTTTCAGTTCAAACGTTTGTATAAGTGGCAGATTTTCAGTTGCCAAACATACGAGTACTTTTGTAGAACTTTTCGGCTTCATTCAATGTCAAAAATGAACATAACACTTAAGATAAATAGAAATTTCTGTTTAATATAATTTATTATCCACCAATACAATTCACTTACTATTTGCTACATCACATAAATCATCATAATACCACGTACTTAAATTTAATTACATTTGATGGTTAACCTAACAAAATGTCAGAAACAAACAAGAATTGTGTGCATGATTTAATACGTCGGCTAAGGATATACATGTACCTGTACATTCGAATACTCACGTAATTCTGATGGTAATAGAAAATGTCATACTTGTTAGGACAATACTTAACTAGTGCATGACGTCACATCAGACAAGACCTTCTGTTTCACTCACGTGTAAAACATCGCATCACTGACTCCTCTGATCTTGCCAATGTATAATTCTTGTATGTCCAGTGCTTTAACAACGTGTGTGAAACGGGTCTTCTTTTTAAATAGACTTGCTCATTATGAGATAAAAGTTCTGAAGATTTCCTGCAGGACACGTATTTATAAAGACAAAGATTCGTCGAAAATTGAAAAAAAAAATCTTTAAAATTCTGAAATTGTATAATTTGATTTTCTGACAAAGAAATGTATTGTTTGAAGAATAGTTGCAATACAATTCCAAGTGTATTACTGTTTAACTCTTGGCTAATTGCAATTATACCACGTACGTGCCTTAGACACAGTATTGTATAATTATAGTTCGACTAGATCTAGTACGTAATGTTGTGCACCTATCAATGGGGGGGGGGGGGAGCGGCGGGCATATACAGGACATTAGACTGAAAGCAATTCCCGATAGGCGGCAATTTGATACGCAGAATAATTCCGGGTCCCGGAAAATAGACTTTGTTCGGATTTTAGATCCTGGTTATATTGGCCCCCGGACCATTTGATACACAAATTAAGCATCCCCCATTGAGGGGATTTAGACAAAAATGCTCTGCTCTAGGGTGGGGAATTAGACCCCCCAAAGTACAATAAGTCTAATTCCCCTGGGTTTGCCAGCCGCTCCCGCCCCCACCCCACCCCCCACCCCCCTGGGCAAAATATTGATAGGTGCATTATTGCGTAAAGCACATGAACTCACAATGAAAACTTTAAAGGGACCTGTTCACAGATAGACGAATTGACCATTTTTCAACTTTTTGTCACCGATTCCAAAAATACAAGAACAGTGTATACAAGGGAGCAAAATAACACAACGGACCTAGAAATATACTGTAAAACCGTTTCGTTTATGAGTAATCATCAATTGAAATTGATACAATTATAAACCGTTTGTAACGCTCAACGATGGAATAATTTGAAGTGTTTCTATTGTTTTCGTTGAAACTGTTGACATCACGTGGAACACTTATATCAAGTAAATAATGCCAATTCAATATGGAAGACGGAATGGCCGAGTGGCTATGGCGTTAGCCATATAATCCGTATTATGGGACCAATTTTTGTTTTTAAATACTTTTGTTGTTATCATACGGGAGAGGGGGGGGGGGGGGTCGCTAGGTAGGGTCGGGTTGCCGGAAACACAGTGATTTTTGTTTTTGCTTAAGCGTTCTAAACGTTTCAATATGAAACTAAGAAACCCTAGTTGCATCAAGCACCAGATAAGAAACCATTATTACCGTAACCTCCTACGATCCTTTTTTTAAGGCAGGTTCAAACATTGTAACATTTTACTTTAATTTTTATTAAACAAAAAAATAATTGTTTGTTTCCGCTTACTTCTCCAGCAAAAAAAATCTATGTTGGGGAGGTAAAAATAACTTTTTTTTATTAAACTGTTTTTCCTTTGCACCATTTTCATCACACAGTTTAGGCATATTGGACTGCATGTAAAATGTTGAAAGGCCTCCAATCAGAGAAACTGTACCTTCGGCATGTCATTACCAAGAGCGCCTGTCCAGCGCAGACTAATTCGAAATGTTTGCTAATTACCGAGAAGCCGCATCTTAGCGAAAACTGCTCTTTTTACCGAAAATCCGAAAAAGTCAATGATCGATAGGAAAAAAAACTTTCAGGGTCGGCGGAAAAAATAGGTGTAGTGGTCGGGAAAGCGGAAAACAACAACTTGTTTACGCCTTAGAAATACAGTGTAAATGTATAGCCTTATAAAAATGACCTAACAATAGAAACTGAACCTCATTCTCACTAAAGCGTTAATGACGAAAACAACTTTTTGAGATACAATACATGTACAAACAAGAAATCAGAGACAATAAGTAAAATCCCATTAGATTTAGGTATATTATGTACATATATTCATTATCATGGATGTTACCAAAAAAATCAGATACTGAAAATCTACGGTGGCATAGATATGACATGTGCATGTTTTTATTTATGTCGTTCCCACGACATATTAAGTCGTGGGAACGAGATCTTATCTCGTGGGAACGAGATCGTATCTCGTGGGAACGACATATTAAGTCGTGTGAACGATATCTTATCTCGTGGGAACGAGATCTTATCTCGTGGGAACGACATAATTATGTCGTGGGAACGAGATATTTTGTCGAGGGAACGACTTAATGAACCAATCAAATTCCATCTTGCTCTCGCAGAAGAAAAACAATTTCTGTATATCTTAATCCAGAATTGAAATACGATATTTATGTAAGCATCTCTTGTATCAGCCATTTTGAAACATGCTTTCAAACAACGTGTATTCTAATTGGTTAATTATGTCGTTACCACGAGTTAATTATCTCGTTCCCACGACTTAATATGTCGTTCCCACGAGTTATTTATGTCGTTCCCACGTGAAAAGATCTCGTTCCCACGACTTAATATGTCGTTACCACGAGTTAATTATCTCGTTCCCACGACTTAATATGTCGTTACCACGACATAATTATGTCGTTCCCACGAGATAAGATCTCGTTCCGACGACTTAATATGTCGTGGGAACGACATAAATAAAAACATGCATATGTCACATCTATGCCACAGTAAAACTCCATGCCATGTGTTCTGTTTACGATTAGCATGTCAATTTTCACGTAGTCAATTTAGTAACACAAAGTGACAAAGTGCTTCTGTGGAAGGATCTTTTATTGTGTAACACATGGAGCTTTCTAAGGCATTATCTGAATTAAGTGGTATATATTTTTCATCCTGTTTATATTTGTTAACTAAAACGTAATTTAACTCATTTAGAAAAAAACAGCATAGCATTAACGTTGAAATAACTTCAAACCCCGGTATATAATATTAACACATTTATTTAACCTCGTTTATTTATTAAAACTAAAATATATACAATTAATTAACACATGTATACATGGTAAATTTCAATGTTTAAGCAATACTGTATTGTAATCTCTTGTACATGGGTATCTTATGAAAATAAAATAAATATTATATTCTAGTAACTGTTCATTTGGCTTATTTCGAGAAATGTACATGTGTATGTTGCTTCCTATATGCCGACATCTTGGTCACGAGCACCTATTGTACCGAACATAATCGATTTCCTCTACATAAAGCGGCCAACATGGTTTCAGCGCTTAAGTATTTATACGTACGTGCATAACGGATATCTGCCGTGAATCACACGTTCGAACTGAAGAATATACCTCTATAGTTTTGAGTAGATGTCCTTTTCATAAATGTTAATGGAAATGTTCTCATAGCCTTGTACACTGCGGCAAATTGAAACTAGAACACTTAAACAATTTGATCTGCAATAAATAGGTGTGTGTTATACACGCAAACGATAATATCCAAAATCACGATCATTGCGTCTTTTCGAGGTATCAAAGATGGGTGTTTACAAAAAAGGACAGGCTTTAACATTTTAATACAAACAGACATAACAACGTCGATAGTCATATGCTTCACAAACCAAACGGTCCACACGTGTTGCTAATGTTTTCTGTCACAATCCTATTTAGCCAGATGTTAAACTCCTAAGCTACCGTCCCACGCAGACTTGTTTGAATTTAGAAAATTATTTGCATTCATGTGTAGACATTTTTTTCGTCCACCTTCCATATATATATACTGCCGAAATGCGAAACCGCGAATCGCGGTACAACGAAAAGACGGGATACTACGAATAAGATGGGATACTACGTAAAGACGGGATACTACGAAAAGACGGGATACTACGAATAAGACGGGATACTACGAATAAGACGGGATACTACGAAAAGACGGGATACTACGAAAAGACGGGATACTACGAATAAGACGGGATACTACGAAAAGACGGGATACTACGAATAAGACGGGATACTACGAAAGGGCGGGATACTACGAATAAGACGGGATACTACGAATAAGACGGTCGGTCCCATCCGTTGTCCTTATATATTTAACTACAAAAAGATGCGATACTACGAATTCGCGATTGAACGAAAGATGCGTTACAACGAACAAATGGTTTGGTCCCATCATAGCGTTTGCAATGAAATTTTATTGCGATACTACAAATCCGATTGTAACGGAGACTTTTCACACCTTCTCGACAAAGATTTCACACCTTAGCCAAGTCAGACACATAGCCAGTTTGGACAAACATAGTTGTTAACGAGTATAATTACTATATTAATCCACATTAAATGGTGTGCAGTGTGAGATGATTATTAAAGGACTTTCGTGATTACCAATATGTCTTTGCGACTTTGATTATTTTTTGCGGATTTTATACTTTACTTTTTCTTTATAATGCGAATACATGACAGATGTATTGTCAAATGCAATTAGTTTAAGTGCATTAATTAACGATATGCAAATGAACGCTTAATGTTACTTTGCTACCGGAATTTCCTAAAGATGCGATACTACGAAAAACGCGATACTACGAACATACTCTTGTCTCCCGTGACTATTCGTAGTATCGCGTTTCGACTGTATATATATAATTAGCATTATTGCTTGGATATTTGCCTGTTTTATGTATTGTCATATATAAGGACAGCATACATTTATGTATATACGACTACTATTGTTATACTGTAATTACGAACAACATGGTGCTTGCTATTTCCTCGTGTAAAATATTGATATATAGCAGCTTGAATGACTATAACGGGTACTATACTTGTTGAAAGTGGAGTTCGACATATTTCTTTACTTAAATTAAATGTATAGGGTTGAAGTTCTCGGAACAACCAAATGTCCTAATGTCGTGATAGGAGTTAGATGTATTTGATGAAATAATGTTCAAACGTACTTCAGTAAGATGTGTTTATATGTTATGGTTAATATATGTGGTTAAAAGTAATAGTATCATTTAACTTAATAAGCGAAAAACATAATAATTAGAATGATAGCAGATAGCACATAGTATAGCATATAAAGATAGCAGATAGTACATAGTATATTTTCTTACATAATGTATTCAAATCCTTCCTTGAAAGTGAGAATGAGTTATCAGCCTTTTTTGCACAAAATGCTGGCGTTCAAGGGACGAATAGCGACAATAGTTCGCGACTACCATATGCTGGCGTTCAAGGGACGAATAGCGACAATAGTTCACGACTACCATACCTTTTTTGCACAAAATGCTGGCGTTCAAGGGACGAATGGCGACAATAGTTCGCGACTACCATACCAGTTTCATCCCCCAATACGTTTGATGTATCGAATGCGTACAGTTAGATTAATAATACTCTTGTGCCAAATATTTTTTTTCCGTCGTCATTCACTCTCACCTGTCTTTTGTAAGCATTGGTTCCAGCTGGCATATAATCTGATCGTTATTTCAATCCACTTATGTTTTATCTTTCATGGATCCCAAAAATTGGATGTCAGGGATTTAAACAGATGCAAGAATTAGTTTTTTCCCCAATTGATATGTCTCTATAGAAAATACGTGCTGGGTACTGCAATCCCAGACAACCTAATTTATGAAGGCGACGAAATGTTTATTTTTGACACTTTGGTCAAACGCTTAATTAACTTGCATGTAAACAGTTTAATAATGATTCACATTAAAGATGTCTATATTATACAATCAACAAAGTGAGCATTTAAAAATGAGAAAAACACACAAAGCAGTGCAAGTGTAGACATCGTAAACACTTATTACGGAGCAGGTGCTGTCAATGGTAACTATCATTAATTGAATCTTATGCTATATCTTTGGCGCCTTTCAAATCTAAGAATTACAATTCTTATTGATAAACAACAGGATCACGTGACATACCATACCTGAATGTTTTCAAACATCTAAGATGTACACATATAATTGGCAAATGAACAATTAAGAACTTGCAATTCATAATTGCACAATGAATCGCGACCCAGGCCCATATTCACCAACCCATTCTTTGACTTACGAATAAAGAACAGACTTAGACTCAAGAAAAATACTTCTGCGTTCGCAAATAAGCTGGGTACATAAAAACTTATGTTCCTTATGCCATTAACAAATAATTCTAAATAAACCATGTTGAAATTAGAGTAAGTGTGTGCCAAGTAATGTTCAAATTTACAATGCTTTTACCGTAGAACAGGTTCAAGAATATTCTGTATTCTTAATTCTAAGAATATGTTGGTGAATACAGGTCTAACCCGTTCGTCAACGACTAAGAAAGTAGAAATGTACTACAATAATTTATAGTTCCGCGATTTAACTCGATCGTACCTACATTGAAAGCGATGAATTACCCGAGTCTTTGGAGTTTTCCAAACCTTTTATGTTATTATTACATTCGTTATTACAATGAATAGCATTTGATACTGTTTGCATATACTGATCAAAAGATAAATACCATATAAACAAGTAACAGTTACTATTCTCTTTTCGAAATTACGCCACTGCAATCAACAATCGAGCTTGCCAACATTTGGTAGACTCAACTGAGTCACGTCACTGCTGACAAGAATGTTTTGAACGTCCACTAATGAAAGAAATGTATAATTAGAATGTGGATGTTGTATGTGACCATAGTTTGATTAACAGTGTTGGTACACATGTTCGTTTCCACATTGTACTTTATATATACATTGTATATTAATTATGCGCTATGTTTTCAATGATTGCACCGTCCTATATTCAATGTTCCCACACTTTCCGAGATAGTTCCGCGTAGTATCATCTGTCTATTTCGAACAGCAGTGTATTTAATTTGCGATCTATTGACTCGTTTACATATTATCTAACGACCTTCTAACCGCGGGCACATATGAACAAACTATGTATGATAGATACAAAATGTATTCCTGCGGCGCAATTGCGTAGTTATTCCTCATACTATGAATATCTAAGGGTGTTTATATTTTCTTTCAAAGCATCGTGACGTCAGAACTTGGCATTTCTCGGTCGAGTTATTCCAGCCTGTTGATAGCTATGAACCTTGTATTGCCTGATGATTAACATGCTTGTTTTATTACGTTGGAAACGTATACCAAAACCAAACGTTTTCTCTGCGTTTCTGCGCTGTGAATATGGAGAACACTTTAATTTGCGCCATCGGATGTGTTATGGTCATTCTCACTAAATCAGCGGATATTATAATTAATATAGTAGCGTCAGACTATATGTTAGCTTTGAGCAAGACAAATAATCCCATGACAATATATATGTTACAAAATTACAAGACAGCAGTAAGGGGTTGACGTAAGACATCGCAGAAGTTTTGTGCAGCTGCCTTTCGACCTTTGCAAGACAGACATAAAGACGTGAATGCCACGCGTATCGATATACCAAGTAATAAATCGAAGCCTTGTCAGATTCCCAAATTCAAAAGACGCAGTAATTTCACAGAAATTTAACATGTGTCAAGAAGTTGATCTGTGTCGTTGTATTTTCCTTGTGGCTTGATGTTCTTTGGGAGATGATGCCAAGCGATCTACCCGCAAACCTGTTCGCATACGTGCGTGGCAGCCGCAACGGAGTTGTGAAATATGCGTTGGTTGCCCTTCAAACGGTGACGTTGATTCCCTTGTAGGGTTGAAGTAGTTTTAACTGTATGTGTATGTTTTGTTTATTCTTTAGAAATATTTGATTTAATATAATCTGCAGAAATCCTGTTGTCCGCTCTGTATTTTGTATTCATATATTACTCTATTTTACTGTATTCATTATGGTTACATTATGCTGTCAGCAATGGTCAAATTTCATTTCCAAAATACTTTCAGCTCATAGTCATTCTGCCATACTGCGTTGTAAGTTCTTTGATGAAATATTTATCATTCGCACCCATAAGTTAAGAACTACGCACATGTCAAGAATTCATACAGTTGAAACTTCCTACATGGATGGAATTTATCTGCGTCTATCATAATCTGTTTATGTATACATATTACTGACTGTACATCAGTGTATATATCGCCACTAATCAGAACTTACAAAACATATCGCACGCAGCATGTTCTTACAAAAAAATAATAATTTTCACTATGACTATTTTGCTGATAACATGGATTAAGAAGTAACCTAAGGTGGCCCATGAAAACATAATTTCAACTGGTTTGAGTTCAATTTTCTGTGTAGAAAAAAAAAGAGGCGCGTCGTGGGAAAACCGGACTAAATGCATGTGCGTAAATTGTCGCCTAGGATCAGTGTGTGCAGTCCGCACAGGCTAATCCAGGACGGCACTTTCAACCTAGAGTGGATTTATGTCTAGAAGAGACTTCCTTGAAACAAAAAATACCATAAAAGCGGAAAGTGCCGTCCCAGATTAGCCTGTGCGGACTGCACAGGCCTATCCGGGACGACACTTAACGTACTTGCTTTAAGTCCGGTTTTCTCACGATATCCCTTTAACACTACCTGCATAGGGATCAAACTCGCCATCTTCCATTTACAAGGTTGACACCATGCCCCATGTTCACAAAACGAGCTAAGCCCGATTTTCTCACGATATCCCTTTAACACTACCTGCATAGGGATCAAACTCGCCATCTTCCATTTACAAGGTTGACACCATGCCCCATGTTCACAAAACGAGCTAAGCCCGATTTTCGGGTTCAATTCCACTTGAGCCAGATATTTCAGGATCAGCTTCAAAAATGGCGTTCACTAAAAAACTGGATAAATGTTATTTGTTTGTCAAATATATATTACACATAATTCCATACTCCTCTCAGCATAAATTTGCAATCTTACATGATGATTCTAATTAAAACCTTACAAAAAAATATGGTTATTTTATCTAGAAGAAAAGTTATTTCGAAAATAAAATATTTTGAGATTCCTCTCATTTAAGCTAGAAGATCAAGATTAGCTAAAATCAGGCCCCAATTTCTCGAAACTTCTTGAGTACGGTTTAACAAGATTAGCCTAAACTCACTATTTTCGTATTTCAATCAAGCGTGCATAAATACTATTGACACGACAAATTGCATTTCGAATAAAAAATTATATGTCAGATAATCATGATAAATTATATTTTGTGTAGGAAACTCTATTTAAAAATAATAATTTTGATTGATGAAATAAGAGACTTAAGCCTCAAGAATTTTTGAGAAACTGGACCCAAGGGTGTGGAAATCCTATGCCCGACTTGTCCGACCATGGTAAGTTTACTGTCAGACAAGTAAATTTTTCTTGTCTACTTGTCCACTGACAAGTACAATTTCAGGGTGTGGAAATGATGTAAGAGTTGGAAGTTAATTATCATATCATTATATTCTTATGCATTTCAATAACAACTTGTGTTTTATGTATAATTTAATGAAAACATTTATCAGGAAGGCATAGGATAAAAACAAAATTTTATTTGTACAAGTGATTGTTGCTTGCAGATAAATAGATTTTTGCAATGAACTTGCCCATGGAGAAGTAAAAAATTTTGGTATTTCCACGCCCCTGGCTAAGACTGATTTTGATCCTGTAGTTGATCCATTGTGAACATGGCGCCAGGTCCACCACACCACTGCAATCCCTTTATCCTGTAGTTGATCCATTGTGAACATGGTGCCAGGTCCACCACACCACTGCAATCCCTTTATCCTGTAGTTGATCCATTGTGAACATGGTGCCAGGTCCACCACACCACTGCAATCCCTTTATACTGTAGTTGATCCATTGTGAACATGGCTCCAGGTCCACCACACCACTGCAATCCCTTTATCCTGTAGTTGATCCTGTGTAAACATGGCGCCAGGTCCACCACACCACTGCAATCCTTTTATCCTGTAGTTGATCCTTTGTGAACATGGCGCCAGGTCCACCACACCACTGCAATCCCTTTATTACAAATTGTACAAACAAGGAAAAGCTAAAAGTACATATATATGTATTTTTATTTAAAACCTAGACACAAAAAGTTTGTACAAAAAGATAAGAAAGTTACCAGCAGTACATATATTTCCAAATTCAGAAAGCTGGCACAGATAAATCTATACACGTAAACTGTTCATGCTACTAATCTGTAAATGCAGGTGCTATAAACTATATACAAAGTACAATGGTATCTTGTACACTTATAAAATTTGAATAATATACTGCTTATTCATGTTTCAAAGCAAGTAAAAGTAAAATGTAGACATACATTGTTCTGAGTAAGTATAATTGGGATTTTCATGACAATGAAATACCTATTATAATATAAATTTAAAGGTATGTTTTTTGGCTGAAAAGATCCGATACTATTTCACATCCACGAACACAATTTAAACTCTTTTTGTGTCCACATTAACAATTATTCTACTAGATTCTACTAGATTCATTCCAATAAATGATCCAATTCTAATGATGTATAAAAATTGTTTCTAAATACATCGTAAAACGTTGCCTAAGTTGTTTTTTTGTTTGTTTGTTTGGATTTTTCCCCTTATTCAACAGTATTTCAGTCATATAACGGCGGTCAGTTAACCTACTCACACTTTTCCTGGGCAAGCTGGTTTACCAGTACTAAGTGCACATACTTATGCCAGTAACTGACAACTGCCCTACTTGAATCAGAGGTAGGGGAGAATGGCTGTAGAAATAATTTCATGACCAATCCCCACACAAGTTATGTGGCCAGGCTGGGAATCGAACCCGCGACCCTCGGATTTGTATTCCAGCTCTCTACCAACTGAGCTAGCCCGGCTTTGCCTAAGTTGTACAACATCCAGCTAAGAATAATTAGTAGTAGCAATCTACCTGTAACAATCAGCAGATGTGATAGTAACGAATATAATCAATAATTTAGCAAATAAAAATGTTGTGTACAAAATTTTGATTAGAAAATATAACAAACACATTTTTTAACAATGTGTAATGAAGAATAAATAAAAAACTACAGATAAAAGGATAACAAAGAGGTACCTAGTACAGTTGACATGTGTATACAAAAATACATAAAGGAAACTACAAAATATACTTTTCATTTCAAGTAATAATGGAAATTTAGTATTTATAAATGTAAAATGGCTATAACACTGCAAATGTTCTATACAAATGATGCATTCTGTTTTAACAGCAAATACATATAAAATACCAAATTCCCTGTAACAGTAAAACAATAACAGGTCACAATTTAAGAATGGATTTTCACCTTAGAAAGTGCAAGTGCTATTTATTTACAAAACATGTATTGGGATTAAAATGGTATACAGAAGGGAACATAACTATTAAAATGAATATATAATTTCTTAGGGTATTATTGTATGCATTTTATGAATGTGATTCATGGTTTGGCAACAGATGGTGCATGTTTGTAGATGTAACAAAAAAGGCACACATGTACAGAGCTATCTAGCATTTGTCTATAACATCTGGGGGTTCTAAATGCCTACAATCTGTGTTTATATGTGCCTATAACAGAATAGTTCTATGTGTCCAGAACAACAGAGTTCTCTTTGTGTCTATAACTTCAGATTTCTATGTGTCTATAACTTCAGATTTCTATGTGTCTATAACGTCAAATTTCTATGTGTCTATAACTTCAGTTTTCTATGTGTCTATAACTTATGAGTTTTCTATGATTCTGTATTATAATGTGACAAGTTCTATGTACAAATATACCAATAATTATACTGACCCATGGCAACATTAGTTATCAAGAACGGTAAGTTAGTTTTTTAATACCTACTAAAAAGAGAATATTAACAGCATAGCCAAACAGCATGCTATAAGAGAAAAAGAAATATATTGGCAGCATATCATTACACGATTGGTTGAGAAACCTGAGAAACCAAACTGACTTGTATATCACTAATGTGTCAGGGAGCATGATCTAACGCACTAGACTGTTACACTGATTGACTGATTTACACCAATTTTGAAATGCATATAATCTGACAGTTATTATTTTTATTCACATTTCAGTCATAAAGAAACTCTACCGGAACTTTAGGCTGATTTAAGTAATCTTTTGTTACATTGTTAATATAACTCCTGTATGAAATTAAATACATAGCTGGCGAAAATATAACAATGCTCCGAATAAAATCGATTCAATATGCAGAGTATAGCCCCTTATTCTAGTGAATTTAACATAGCTATCAAGGTACATTGTATAAACATAATTTACTAAACAGCAGTATGGTACGCTCGTTATTGAGTGCTATTTTAGCTGAGCATGTGTACCAATCTAATGGCATATATCATGGTTGCACTTCTATAAAACATTCAGTCAGTCTTGATTATATTCACAGTACGCATACCTTTTTGTGTGTATTCAGCTTTTAATTTATAGACTTCGTTCCTAATCCTTCTGCTATCGGCATTTCGTATAGACTACTTTCCTATTTTGCTCACCATCATTACAATATTCTGATAACAAAACAGGGAACTGAATGTGTATATGTACGAATGTTGGTACGATTTTATACACCAAATAATGTATACATGCATGCAATATGGAACAGTGTACAACTAGACTTAGTTTTATTAGCTTCAGACCTGTCCAGTCTTACCCTTTGATTAAACTTTGTAGCATCATGTAATGTGAAGCATTTTCTTTTTATGTGTTATTATATCTACTGCTAACCAATAAAATTCAAACACCGTACCATCTTTATTAAAGTAGCACCTTCATTTTATAAAAAGATATCCAAATTTCTAAAACCATGTACAAAAAGGTCAAAGTTGAGTAAAATTCGAAACACACACGCACATATATTTATGCTCTTTGGTTTTCAATCTTTAATTGATTACAGACAGTCATTAACAGATAGACATTACTGGCCATGTGGTTTTATGAAATCGACTACGACGGGAGATGGATGCATGAGCCTACACACTGAAAACAGACAACTATCAAAATTGTATATAAAACTATTTACAAACAAAAACGTTCTATCAAGCACAGAGTTGCAAATAGTGACATTTTAATGCATAATACTTTTTTCATACTCGCCAATGAGATTGTAAGTGAGAAAGATGAGATAGTGTACACAATAAACTCCAAACAAATACATGGCATTCAACTTTTCATATGTATATACCATTCATAACACTACAATATTGATAATACTCAAATAACACAATGACAAAATGAAATTTACAAAAACACCCACATAGAAAATTATTGTAATAAATTTTGTACGTTTTTTTTTAACAAAGACATTTTTGTAGTTTTCTAAAAAGAGAAATGATACTTGACAATTGCTAAACAATAGTCGTTGTTCTTGTTATTGGAGTGTTTTACAGCCTATCACAGGGATATTGAAAATGTCATCCCCCAATGAGAGAATTTGTCATCATTAACGTGGTATTGCCAAAATCAGAAACCTTTCCCACACAAAGCCAATTATGACGAGTACCATATGCTCAGAGCAATATTGCAAGTACAACCACGAGGACTCCAGCCAGATCAAGGGTTGAGCATAAAACTGTTGTATCTACTTTACATTTCTATATCAGATACGAAAGTTCCACACTCAACCCTCGAGTCTGCTGTCAGTTGCCTTAGACGAGTACGAACGAATGGTCGCTGAGTTTGCAGAGGGTCCCCTGGTCATGGTGGGTGATCATCTCCCACTTGCCGTGGCAGTGCGAGACCTCGATGGCCTTCCATGTTGTGTTGTAGCGGTACACGCCATGGCCCCGGCAGCGCTCAAGGCGCTTGTTCATAGAGGTGGGCTGGCACTCAACGCAGACCTGGTCTCCCTTCTTCAGCACCTTGGCCCACTCAGACTTCTGGCAGCCTCGCCCGGCGTGCGTCACACGGAACAGGGCCTTGTACCTGAAGAGAGACAAGAGGGCTGTCATCAGCAACTGAGGGCAACACTAACATAAAGTCATTCTTTTTTGAGAACAAATACTATGCATATGGCGGCTTTTGTTTTTGAGAACAAATAGTATAATAATGCAAATAGCGGCTTTTGTTTTTTAGGAAAAATACTATGCACGTGACGGTTTTTGTTTTTGAGAAAAAATACTATGCATATGGCGGCTTTTGTTTTTAAGGAAAAATAATTTGCATATGGCGGCTTTTGTTTTTGAGAAAAAATACTACATTATATATGGCGGCTTTTGTTTTTGAGAAAAAATACTATACATATGAAGGCATTTGTTTTGGGAACAAATACTAAGCATATGAAGGCATTTGTTGTTTACAGCAAATACTCTGTATATCACAGCATTCGGTTTTGAGAACAAAGTACATACTTTGCATATGACCTTGTTAGATTTGTACAACTAATGCTTTTTTGGTCTACTCAGTAAAAGGTAGACAAATTGTATTAAAATACAATTGCTTTATCCAGAAGTCTGCCAATCCGTACAGCCTCATTATAAAATTTTGGTTTTCCCTTCACCAAATTATGAAATTCTGTGAAATTTGTTCTCACATAACAATTCAATTTACTTTTACAACCAAACTTTCATTTGATCTTGAGAATTTGTTATTGTTACAAAAAAAATTGACTTTTGTTAGGAAAATGGAATCCTGCTGACTTTGTGAATGGAGTGGAGCGACCTAGGCCCTAGATTGATAGATACGTCACACCAAAGTTTTATCCATTTCAACCCATTCATAAAAGCATGCTACATTTAATCTGAAAATGATCAATTATTTCGAATGACCTACTTGCATTATGTTACGAGTAGGTTTCATCAATATTTAATGTACTTCAAGTTCTTGTCCTTAATCTGCGATAAATCATACCGTAATGACATGAGACAGTCAGCGTACAGTCATAGCGGAACAGGATATAAAATGTTGATACTTTGATCAAATTAGTACCACCCTGGTCAAAACACAGTGAACTTTAATTCTGCACATGACAAACTAACGCATACTATAGTCAGATGGCAAACAATGTTATGATTATGGTAGTGCTGTGACCAGGCAATGCTTATATAACAGGTGTCAAGGGAAAGCTGGGCCAAATGCACGTGCGTAAAGTGTCGTCCAGGATCAGCTTGTGCAGTCTGCACGGGATAATCCAGGACGGCATTTTCCGCCTAAAAAGAATTTATGTTTAAAAGAGACTTCCTTGGAAAAGAAAATACCATAAAAGCGGAAAGTGTAGTCCCAGATCAGCCTGTGCGGACTTCACAGGCTAATCCGGGACGACACTTTACGCAAATGCATTAAGCCTGGTTTTCCCATGACATGCCTCATATATTTTTCCGATTGTCAATGAAATAATATTAAGATATCACCTTCAATATCCTAAAATTGTAATTCTTTATAGTAGGTAATAGTCTTTTAAGCTTACTATGAATGAGGATACATTTGACAGAAGTCCCAAATAATGCATGCATGCCAAATATCACAGTAATAAATACTGCAAAATTATAAGCCGTACCGTGTCTGTCATATTGCCCCAGTACACTGACTGTGCAAGTGCAGCATAAATCTCATGTATGGGCGGCAAAACTATTTGTGAAATAAAATTTCTACTTATGTTACAAGTAAATAATTAAAGGCTGTTTTCCTAAGACACCGTCACAAAGTTCAAACAGTAATACCGGCAAGAAATAACAAGAGATGTTTGTAAAACATGTATGCCCCCCAACTTGTCCCCCAAATGTGAATATGTGCAATTGTTAAGAATTTTTTTTAATATGCAATCCCAAGTAAGGTCTCGATATATGGTATCTATGTATGAAGTTTCATTAAAATATCTCTATCCGTTCTCAAGTTATTGAGCAGAAACCGTTTTTCTATTTTTAGTAATGGTCACCTTGAACCCCACCCCCCATATGAAATCCCAAGAGAGGTCTCAATAGAAGGTATCTATGCATGAAGTTTCATTAAAATATCTTGATGCGTTCTCAAGTTATTGAGCGGAAACCGTTTTTCTATTTTTAGTAACAGTGACCTTGACCCCACCCACCCCATATGCAATTCTAAGCGAGGTCTCTATATACGGTATATATGTATGAAGTTTCATTAAAATATCTCAATGCGTTCTCAAGTTATTGAGCAGAAACCGTTTATCTATTTTTAGTAACGGTGACCTTGACCCCACTCACTCCATATGCAATCCCAAGCGAGGTCTCAATTTAAGGTATCTATGTATAAAATTTCATTAAAATATCGCAATGTGTTCTCAAGTTATTGAGCAGAAACCGGTTTTCTATTTTTAGTAACGGTGACGTTGACATTGACCCCACCCACCCCTTATGCAATCCCAAGCGAGGTCTCAATATAAGGTATCTATGTATGAAGTTTCATTAGCATATCTTGTTCTCAAGTTATTGAGTGGAGACTGTTTTGCTATGTTTAGAAACAGTGACCTTGACCTTGACCCCACCCACCCCATTTGCAATCCCAAGCGAGGTCTCAATATAAGGTATCTATATATGAAGTTTCATTAAAATATCTTGATGCATTCTTAAGTTATTGAGCGGAAACCGTTTTTCTATTTTTAGTAACAGTGACCTTGACCCCACCCACCCCATATGCAATCCCAAGCGAGGTCTCGATGTAAGGTATCTATGTATAAAGTTTCATCAAAATATCTCAATGCGTTCTTAAGTTATTGAGCGGAAACCACAGGGATCTCGGAAACGCAAAATCAAGCGTATTTGGACGCATATTTTGTCAAAAGGACGCATGTCAAACCCATGCCAAGAGTCCTTGAGACGCATGCTTTTTCGCTTACTGCGTATACCCTGTTATTTAACACATACATGAGTGCCTGCAGTAAACTCGGCAGTAGTCGCGATAACAATCAATATTGGCCCCAGTACACACTGCAGCTGTCAAAGTCTTTGTGCTTTAGCTCCGCCCACAGCAGTCCCTTAGCTCCGCCCACAGCATTCTAGACAGTTACCGTTAATGTTCATTGGTAAATTACATTTGTCACTCATTGATGTGCTTTAATCAACAAGTCAATCAGAATGTGCTAACTCGCCGAAATGTGACAAAAGGCGTCCTCAATTAAGAACAATTAGAACATAGTTTACAAATTGAAACAAACAGCATTGTTAAAATGAGTGAAAAACAGGTTCAGCTGATTTCATTAATTTATATTGCCAATCAAATTTCATGAATAACAACTAAATCTCAGTAACACGGTGATCAGAGATTTATTTATGAAATAAATTTTATACGAAAATCTAGGGCTGAATTTTGACAGGAATATAAAAGCATCGATCAATAATCATACATAAAGGAACTTTCTAGTAAATAACACATATGACAAGACATAAATTAACAATACTGGTGGTAATTTAAGTACAAAATTTTGCAATGTCACATATTTTCGCGACCTCGCGAAAATTTTCGTCACCGACTTTTCGATCACAAACATTTGTAAAACACATGCAAACACATATTTTGGTGTTTAATATCACCAATAATTGCTCCTTTTTTTACATTTTTGTCTTGTTAACCTGTTTCACAATTACTCTACTTGACTGTAACTTATGCTTTGGTACCTGCCTGTTGTACTGTAATCACCGCATCATAACTTTTTAGTAGGCCTACACATAACGAATCAGTCAACAAGGTTAGACCATCAATTGCTTATTGTCCAGAATTTACCTGTTTTAAAACTAATTATTGGTACAAAAATATTGTTTTAATTACATAACCAAATAATAATAATAACATTATTATTTTATTTATAACTGTCATATATTGTATAGCTTGTAAAAATTCCATTCACTCTCGCGTGTCACATACTTAACTTTAACTTTTTTTTTCTATTTGGGACTCCTACTTTTTAGGGGGAAGGAGTCCCAGGACTCCTATTTTAAAATCCTAGTGAGATCCCTGAACCATTTTTATATTTTTAGCAAAGTATGGGAAAAATTTGGTGAACTTTCAACACAATAAACATGGATGTACAAATATTACAACCACTTTAGATCTGATCACATAGTATCAAGTATCAAAAATAGCATTTTCATAAATTACATCTAATCTATGTAAATTGAGATTATAATGGAGCAAATTATAGGAAATAAAGTCGAATCACTATCAAAGAGCTCACTATGACTATACCATTAATGTAGACAATTTCAAACATTTAATTTCATGCTTCGTTTTTTATTACCTGTAATGTTACGGCCTATGACTCAATACTGCTTTTTTGACAATTTTAGAAAAGCATGTTATACCTTATTGATCGTTGCATTAAGAAACCTTGTAATTTATTTTGTACCTATAAGTATGTGAAGGAATAATAATGAAATTAATATTTTCCTTCTGATGAATCAAGTTTGATTTTAGCCCTAAAATTGAATTAAGATTTGATATTAAATTTGAATTCCACCATTTACTGCGCCGCAGCATCATAAAAACATACATAAAGTTAAGATTTTGTATAATTGTTAAGATTAATATTACAAGTTTAATAAAATTTTATTGCAACAAGTATATCAATGAAACAGATACCTGAAATTTCAAACGGTGTTAAGATTTTATTTGAATTATAGACGTTAACGATGTTAGAAATAGAAACATAAATTGCACAAACCTTCAGTAGTTGAATAATACTGTATCTGAACCATGAAAAAATGCTATAAACATTTGTGTATCTTTTTTAACAGGATTTGGACATACACTGAATACTACTACAGTCCCCACAGGCTAATACAGGACGGTACTTTCCGCTTTTATGTTATTTTTTGCTTCAAGGAAGTATCTTCTAAGCATAAATTCACTGTAGGCAGAAAGTGTAGTCCCCGATTAGACTGTGAGGACTGCACAGGCTAATCTGGGACGACGCTTAACGCACATGCATTAAGCCCGGTTTTCCCACGACAAGCCTCTTAAACATTTTTGAAAATTACTGAATTTAAGCTAGCACATTCTGCTGACACACAGTGAAAAAATATTTCTGTGGTTTGCAGTCAAAAACCATAAAAAATGCCTAACATGTCTTGTAGACAAATTCCATGTATATAACAACTGAAAGAAAAAGCATTAAAGTACAAACTAACAGATAACAATTTTATTATTTATAAATAATGCCACTTTCTGAAGAAAGGTGCATCCAGAATAAAACAGATTTAAGACAATAAAGAACAGTTCGGATGAAACTAACTGCAAGAAAAACCTTTAAATATGTTTAGGTATCCAGTTTTTTTTTAAACAATTAACTTAAGAACAAATAGAAATCCTCTGAGCTGTAAATCTTCTGTAATGAGGCCATTAAAGCCACACTGAGTTGATTCGAGATTATCATCTAAATGCAACATTGCATAGTGCCAGTGGATGCATCCTGATTGTATATACAGACATAACACTGATTGCAGGTGATAAACTCAGGCAAAACCCATCGCAAAATCTCCTGCATCTTATCGCTGTAATCACGGAAACATGCAAAAAGGCTTCTTATAGAACAGTGATGTCTCAGAAAAATCATTAATAATGATGATTTAAAGGCATTATAACATTCCAAACATAACATTGTATACACAAAGCTGTGGCAAAACGACCCATGATGAGAAAACCGCGATGGCAATCTTCATTAAAACCTTATTTACATCTCACATGTGCAACTCTTTAATCCATTACAAACATGCAAACTGTATCTCTGGCATTTTATCCATAAATCCCTCAAACTCACCTGCAATTTTTATCCGAGCATTGTCTGAGCATTGTCATAATAAATAGCAAAATGTATAGGAATGTCCATTAAAAAAACATCAGATCAGGCAAACATGACCATTATAAAATCAATGCATACAGATATTTCAGTGGTAAGGATCATTCTTTGTTATAAAATTAACATTTCTTTCCCAGTCAATGATTAGCTTCATGTAAAAGTGATTTTCATCTTACGATACAGGAAGGGTAAAAATCCTGTGATTAAATGGAAATGCAATCTTACCACAACTTATGATTTCACAAATTTTATGTTATGTTGGTTGCATCGTAAATTGTATGGCAAATTGATACATCCATACCATCCCCACATCACAAAATTATGTCTGATGATCATGTTTAGATTTGTAGATTTTAACCCACTGATGATAACCAGGTCAGAAATTCATTTATATTATGCACCATTTGACATCAGTTTAATCGGTACGGTTTATAAATATATTCGAGCAAAACTTGTGGGAAAAAAACACACGAAATCATTCGAACTGACATAAGATTATTATAACTACACACAGTCCTTTGAATAACTGTATGCTTATCGAACAAGTGTGATTCCATGACTACAGACAACATTGAACATGTCCAGGTTTAGAAGGCAAATATTAGAAGACACTGCATTCCGGAGTAACTGGCGACTCCAGTATACCCGACAATTATGATATTTGACTGAAAACAGCGAGACAGATAAACAATTGCATTTGATTTCATCTCTATTTGGCTATTTTCTGGGGTGCAAGTCTAAGTTTAGTTTTAATTCATTCTCTGCCAACCAGCAATTTCAATTTGCTGGGAGATGTGGTGATTTTCAAGCCTGAATGATAGATGGCAGAGCTTGATTAATGATAGAGAATACCCTGGGTGACAAACGCAGTAGAGTGGGGAGGGGTGACAGCCTGCCAATTTAACGCCTGACTCCACGACGATACACACGGAGGTGAATAGCTGACTTGACCAAATGGACATACATGTTCAAGAGCCAGCAGTTTTTGCTGAAACATCAAATTTTGTGGGAGTTTTCAAATTACTGTGTCTGGTCAAAATATTTCTGCCAATTTAACACCTGACTCGACGACGATACACACGGAGGTGAATAGCTGATTTGACCAAATGGACATACATGTTCAAGAGCCAGCAGTTTTTGCTGAAGCATCAAATTTTGTGCGAGTTTTCAAATTACTGTGTCTGGTCAAAATATTTAATCAAATACTTTCATCAAAAATATTTTTGGACACATTTCCATATTTATATTTCATCAAGACTTTTTAGTGAAGTAATTACCACAGCTGTGTCCACTGTCATAACAACACTTTAGGAAACAGAATATTTAACACATGATCAATGTCACTTGGGCATTTTTATAAGGCCAGATTTTATTTTTATTTCTTGGTTCTTGGACATTTTTGGAAAAGTGTCCGGTTGGAGAAGGAAAAAAAATAATATTAAAAAAATAACACAGACTTGAGTAAATTAATGACTAGAATTTCACAAATGAAAATGGACAGTGATATTAAAATCTTTATGAACTATTACTTACAAAAATCATATAACACAACATTAACTTAATCACTGCATGATAACTATGACATTAATACCAATAACAGTAACATTAAAAGGCAGTGTTTATCATATAAAACTACTGTTAAAATATGCTAACACTTAAACACAGTATGTCAGATACCACTGGGCAGTGGCCATGTTATATGTATGTATAACAGCATGTTTAATGAAGTGAAAACTAACTGAATATATCTTTTGAATAAATCAATATACCAATGAAATTTGTTAATTATAATATTGATATAAAATTATAAATGTGTATTTAATACAATGATTCTAAGATCTTAATTTGTTTTTACAGAGTATTTTCTTCTGAAGTGTTGCATGATGTATATAATAACAGAGAACAGATCATATGAATCATACAGCGATATACAGTCACAATGCATGTTACATAAAATTAAGTCATATTTTCAGGGATTTTTGCATTATGTGTTAACAGGTTGAAACCCTTTCACAAAGTCATTTTTGCAATATCGGTTACATTCTACAATTTTTTATTTTTTTTTTGCTTTTGTAAAAAATCGGGTCGGTGGATCCGAAAACCAAGATATAAAAAAATCTCGCCTAATTATACATACAACCTGAATGAATAGTTTTGAACATTTATTATGTATGGAAATGGCATATTTTTAAGCAGACATGCCAGCTGGCTTGTTACTTGTAATTTACCATGATTATATCATTCGCTACAAGAACAGTGTTCAATGGATCATGATTAGCTAATTACTCCCTCCATTATTCCTTCCCAGCACTTCAGTATCCCCCCCCCCCCGCACATAGCCAAGATAGGCTGATGTCAGACAAGATCCAGTTCCTTATATAGCTGATGTCCGACAAGACCCAGTTGTGGTATATAGCTGATGTCAGACAGAGCCAGTTGCAGTATATAGCTGATGTCAGACAAGACCCAGTTGCGGTATATAGCTGATGTCAGACAAGACTCAGTTGCGGTATAAAGCTGATGTCAGACAAGACCCAGTTGCTGTATATAGCTGATGTCAGACAAGAGCCAGTTGCGGTATATAGCTGTTGTCAGACAAGAGCCAGTTGCGGTATATAGCTGATGTCAGACAAGACCCAGTTGCAGTATTTAGCTGATGTCAGACAAGACCCAGTTGCAGTATATGGCTGATGTCAGACAAGACCCAGTTGCGTTATATAGCTGATGTCAGACAAGAGCCAGTTGCGGTATATAGCTGATGTCAGACAAGACCCAGTTGCGGTATATAGCTGATGTCAGACAAGAGCCAGTTGCGGTATATAGCTGATGTCAGACAAGACCCAGTTGCGGTATATAGCTGATGTCAGACAAGACCCAGTTTTGGTATATAGCTGATGTCAGACAAGACCCAGTTGCGGTATATAGCTGATGTCAAACAAGACCCAATTGCTGTATATAGCTGATGTCAGACAAGACCCAGTTGCTGTATATAGCACACATAAACCACTCTCTCCATATTCTAGCAGACCCATTAGTGGTTTGCATTTGAAGCCAGCAGAGCTCTTTACAATGGAAGCTACAGGTTCCTGACAGTTCTGTTGTTTGGTCTGTTTGGAGGATGTGCTAGGCTTTCCCGGCCATGTTGCCATGTGCTGGGCTGATTTCTGCCAGCTGAACTGATCAGTGTAGAGAATTGGCAGATGGTAAAAACTCTTGTCTAACAGGATCCAAGACAGACTGCATTTCAAATTAATTGCACAAATAAAGATTTTTTTGTCAATTCAGGCAGTGCATTAAAAATGCTGATGCAGTAAGTTTTATGCTTAGTTTTTTTTTCTGAATGTATCAAGTTCTACATTTTAATTGTATTCTTATTTCTGCATGAATCTGAAAATTAAATCTGACATGACCGACTCGTATGCTAACCTAGATTGAAATGAAATCAAATAATACTATTAATTGTATAAACCCAAGCATTATTTCTACACCTGTTATTTCAAGCCCCTTTTGGCAAGCTGCCGAAATGGAATGCCTAGTAAACCTGTCATTAAGGGGTTTGCCTATAGTAGTCTAACTACAATGAGAAAGCAAAATGAATTAAAATTATGGTTCACGGCTTTCAAGTTACTTGGATACATGTGTGGCACAACACAATTTATGTCGACCACCTTGGTTAAAAGTAATTTATTTTACCTTAAATTGTAAAAATCTTAATTATTTTTAAAAGTTACCGAGTTGTTTTTTAACCAGAAGGTTTTATACATTGGACAGCATGGCAAGACACCTCATTTTTAGAGATTAATAACTGTGTCCAGGTTTCATCTTTTATGACAAAAAAATCATTGTAATTTTGATTAATGACAAAAACAATAATAATCCAGAGGTTGTCAATTTGGTGGGAAAAAACAACACAATGTTTGGTAGCAAAAAGGCTATGGCACGACTTTCAATGTCTCATTCATATATTTCAGAACGAAATGCTGCAGGGTGAATCTACACACGATACTAACTGCCTAACTGCGTTTCAAGTACTTCAGTGATCTTATGTCAGAGATGCGCCTTTAAGTCTTATCCAACACTGGGTTCCAGTTACAACTTCTGTGGCCGAGAGACTACTGGAGCCTGAAGGCCCACCTGGAGCGCAAAGATGACAGAGATATCTGTATCAAGCTAGGTGGCCTAACAGTGTTTGTGGACAAGTTTGTCACAATGGCTTCGGTCAAATGGAAGCAAACATATTCAGTATGGGAAGCCCATTAGCGATTGAAGCGTGAACGAGTTGGATTAGCACATTATGGCCACCTTTGTAGATAGCCTTATTCAGGTATCATGGTAAGGCCAAACCAAATAAATGGTGTGTCTCTAATTTATCACGATACTTATTGCAATATAGTGCGACCTTTGTATTTATGTATTTAATAAGCTTAAGACTGATAAATCAATATGAAAAGAGCAATATTTTATAGGATGGATTTTTTACTTTTTATTTTCACCTATGTTGATGACAGGGGCAACAATAGCAACATACAAACAGCAGATAGAAATGCAAAACAATTATGAGCAACATTCTCCAACCGCCTGTCATTGGCTGTTCCCTGTATTTATTATATTACATGCTGAGTGATTTTTTACATTAACAGGTACACTATTCATTACGTATATTTGTTGTGTGTATAAAGTATGTGTGTATTCCAATCTTTATTTTAACTGGAAACAATTATCAGGTTTAATGTATTACTAAGCATAACAACTGACAATAAGCGTGTTTTAATTCAGTCAAAAGTTTTGTAACCAAGGTAATAATAAGAAGAAACAAGATTCTGTGTTTGATAACACATGCCCCCGGTTGGTGCTGGGTAGCCCATTTCTTAGTCCAAATTAGGTCAAGGTCAACGTGAGGTTGGGTGATATGGGTGGATTGGGAACGGTCATAAGTAAAAACTGTGTAAATATCCATGTGTTGTAGTAAGCGGTGTTGGTGCTAGACGACACGGTAAATCTAGTTAACCAAGAAATGGCACTTTTGAATTATTATAAGTCCAAACTAGTTCAAGGTCAAGGTCAAAGTAAAGTTGGGTGATATGGGTGGATTGGGGATGGTCATAAGCAACAACTGTGTAAGTATCCAAGTGTTGTAGCAAACGGTGTTGGTGCTAGAAGAAATGGTAAAATCTAGTTAACCAAGAAACAGCCCATTAGAATTATTCTAAGTGCAAATTAGGTCAAGGTCAAAGTAATTTTGGGAGATATGGGTGGATTGGGAACGGTCATAGGTAACAAATGTGTAAATATCTAAGTGTTGTAGTAAGCAGTGTTGGGGCTAGACGAAAGGGTAAAATCTAGTTAACCAAGAAATGGCACTTTTGAATTATTGTAACTCCAAATTAGGTCAAGGTCAAAGTAAGGTTCGGTGATATGGGTGGATAGGGAATGGTCATAAGCATCAACTGTGTAAGTATCAAAGTATCACGGACAGAAGGACGGATGGAAGAACGGATACTATATGCCACCTGCATCCAGATGCCGGGAGCATAAAAAACACATAACTGTAAAGTGATAATAACAAGACACAATACTAAACTGTACGAAGACCACATGAATAATGCAATATATCATGATGGCCATTCATATTGTAATATTTTATTGCAGAATCAAATATTGCAATAAACCAACATACCGGTCTATTGTGACACCCCTAGTTTTAACTAGGTTAGGTCGGGTTGCCCTAAACACAGACATTTTTTGTGTGGCCTAAGTTATCAAGCAGAGCAAGCGTGTTCAAGCGTGGGTAATTGATATTATGTCGGATGTAATCAGTAATAACTCCCACCTTTGTAGGACAATACCATAAGACATTAGATTTGCTAGATTGTTTTAATTTTAAGATGTACTGAAAATGTTTATCCAAAAGAATATGGTAACTTTCAATATAATATATTAAGGTGTGAAATGTTTTAAAGAAATTTTAAGCTTATATACACAATTTAAAAAACATTGCATAAATATTATTTTAATATGTTTGGAAATATAAGTCGTATGAACATACATAAAATGATATACCGTATATTCCTTAATAAATGCCCCTGGGTGGGTTACATTTTTCCGGAGGGGGGCGGGGGGGAGCATTTAATATGAGTGTAGTCCTTGGTGTTCTGTCACATATACAAGTTTATATTAAATATTATTTCACTGTAAATTTGATTGTAAAACAACTAAATAATGCTGCTAACATAACAAGTAAACAATCTGTGTTGTTTATGTATTGTCAAAAAAACACATGTGGGAATTTATAAATCTGGAATTCAAATAGCTTTTAAAACATGTTTATCACTGGACAGTAGGTTATTCTGCTGAATTTGTTTCGAAGACCCACACAAAAATACACAGAATTTTAGTGTAATGTACTCATTTGTATACATGTATATTACTACTGAATCTCAATGTTGTTATTATAAAGCAGAATGACACAAACCCAAATCTTGAACATTCTGCTGGGGGTAAAATTGGTTGACACTAAATACAGCAAAGTAAAGGAAAATAGTCTCATATTTCTTACAACACTGTATTTTGTTTCAAATAAAAGATCTAACCAGTATTGTGTTCATACTTGGTAAAACAAATCCCTTTATTTATTATGCGGTCATTGCGCTTAAGGTATGCAGAGTTGTTTTTTTCTTTTTGTTAATTATCAATGAAAATGCCCTTAATGAGAAAGTGATATACAGGTTAAGTTTGCATGACTTCTTATGCAAGTGTTGTATTTTCTCTAGTGTACACTTGAAATAAGCTGCATGTTTAGGGAAATCAAAAGACGCATACACAGGGCTTTTTTACCCAAATTAGAAGGGATTGAATATAGTGTCATCCCCTAGGACAATGTCTTTAAAATCATGCACTTTTACCCCCATGTTAACTTGCTCCAAACCTATGGCAAGGGCTCCATAAACTGACATGCAAATACAGATTTTCAGTCACAGATTTTTACAAAATGTGATTAATATTAAAACTTAACTGCCAAATTAACAAATTTACTTTTGAAAGAATATCTTTTTTCACATAGCATTAATACCATGTTAGGCATTTTATTGAATTAAAATACTTTCATATTAAATTTGTCCAATGAACCACACCAAATTAGATTTTTCCAAAATCTGACCTCAAAATCTTTTTCAAAACCAAACCTCATACGGTCATTTTGTTAATTGCCCTCAAAAGCCTGTCAAAAAATGTACACAGCATTAAAAGGTTTAAACCTAATGGAAAGTTAAACAGGTGCCCCGCTGGTTTGATTTCAAGTGTCAACATTAAAGAGCCAACAAAAACACTGTTGCTTTATGTTGTTTCCATGGCAATATCGTGATCAACTGATTTTGGACGTGATAAAAGTAAAACTGGTCAACAGAAAAGTTGACAGTATGATTGTCAGAGCGATTTTCTATAGCAGTATGGATGAAAATACAAAGTAACGAATACCATAACACAATGTATTAATAGTCATTTAGCATCAAATATTTTATGAGCTTTTTGTTATATTTGACGTTAACCATAATTACATGACATACACATGTTTAGAAACAACAACAACCAAACAACAACAAACTGACAAACGTCTGAACTATCATGGCCCAATGTTGTTTTCAAGGACTCAGTTAAAACACACACGTACCAAACGATGTACACATGGTACGAGAAAATCAGTATGTGGTCACACACATAAGCAAATGAGTTTTAATTCAATCAAACGATCAAGTAACATATAATTTTAGCGTACAATTTCACTCTCTCAACCTTTGACCCTGGCCGAACAATTTCCACAATAAAACCCCTGACAACCATATTATTACTTGCCACTAAGGATAAATCAGACTGGAAACATGTATGTGAAACATAAATCAAGTATTAACGAAAAAAGTATAAGAAAGAAAATTTAACTAGACACCCCAGGAGAGGCAAGGACATTGTCCTTTGACTCAACGGCTCAGGTTTCATATGAATCATGGACATGGGCCACCAAAAATGAATTCGGACATACATGTAAATGTTGTCGGCTTATTTGTTGAGTGGGGAACATTAATATTCTCCATCGCAAACAACCAGTTGACAATTGAAATAACGTCAGGTTTTATTATCCAAATAATTGAGGAATTCATAAAGAAAAGTTGTGTATGAGTAGTTATATTACATTTTGCGAAACCCCAACAAATAATATTGTTACATTTATTTTTGAGCAGACACAATTTTGTTGTGATAGATGCACAGTAATAACAAAATCCATCAGTAAACAAGATTCTGTGTTTGATAAACACACGTGCCCCCCCCCCCCCCCCCGGTAGGTGCTGGGTAGCCTATTTCTTAGTCCTAATTAGGTCAAGGTCCTGGTAAAAGTGAGGTTGGGTGACATGGGTGGATTGGGAACGGTCATACAGAGAATACTAGGTTAGTGTTGAATAAAGATAAATTTATTTATCGAGGCTTAGAAAACCTGAACAACGAGCCTTGGCGTGTGGTTCACGTTTTCGTGCCGAGCAAATAAACTTATCTTTATTCAACACTTACCTAGTATTATATTTATCCCATCATTTTACCTCTTTATTTTGAAAATGAACGAAAGAAAACGCACTGAAAATTACGAAAAACATCAAATGACGTCACAAAATCAACAAGATGACGTCATTATGCTGCGCGTGACTGCTTTATCACCACAGTGTTGAAATAAAGCAAAGTTTATTTCATGGGGTGTTACTTCGTCAATGCATGCCTGATGATGGGATAAAAGTAAAAACTGTGTAAATATCCAAGTGTTGTAGTAAGCGGTGTTGGTGCTAGACGAAACAGTAAAATCTAGTTAACCAAGAAATGGCACTTTTGAATTATTGTAAGTCCAAATTAGGTCAAGGTCAAAGTGAGGTTTGGTGATTTGGGTGGATAAGGAATGGTCATAAGCAACAACTGTGTAAGTATATGGAAAAGGAATGGTCATAAGCAACAACTGTGTAAGTATCCAAGTGTTGTAGTTAGCGGTGTTGGTGCTAGACAAAATGGTAGAATCTACTTAACCTTGTCACGGATGGAAGGACAGAAAGACGCACAGGACAATCACTATGCGGGGGGCATAAAAAAAATCCATCCCTCAAATATCTGGGCTATGTTATTAAATATTTTAAATTCTAAATGACATGCTAGGTCAACAAATGCATGTCTATATAGTATAGTTAAAGCCATCAAATTAAACTAAGTGATATGCATACATTCCCTCTTAAATACCCGTTGGAATATAAGACAGAGTCATTCAGTACAAAAATATTGCAATACTGGCTGGTGTAAAATACTATCATACAACAAAAGAGTTGGAAACAGCCATAAGTGGTTAACCTCAAGGGTATGTGGTTTGAAATTTTTAGTGTAAAGTATCATTTGTCGGGCCATCACCTTCATAAACGCTGCTTATGAACGAAAACCATTAATAATTGTGTGGTATCTGACTGCTGTCATTTGTTCATGTCAATGTGTTTCCAATGTAGCAAAATGATATCATCATTTCCCATAGATAAAATATTATGTCGCTATAGACATAAATGATTCATATTTACATACACATTGATCTAATGAATAGTGATGGACTGATTAATCATTTAGTCAAATAATCGTGACGAACAGAGCCATGACGTGACGATGACGATGGGAAAAATTAATCGACGAAATGTGAACATGTCACTGGTACTACTTTTTGGCCAAAAATGTATATTCTGTAGTCAAAAATAATAAATGTTTTGTAGTCAAAACTGTTAAATATATTATAAATAAAAAACCGTGTACACCCAATGCAATATACAACACTAGAACACATTCCTTGATAGGTTGTCATTGTGTTCACTAAAGGATTTTCATGATTTTATATGCATTGTAGCATGGATTGGTTAATGATTTATTATAGAACATGGATGTATAATACATGTACAATATACAAATAAATACTTGCCTATGGTTTTAAAATCACAAAATGTATATCACTGGTATGTACATGGATTTTCTTATAAAAACTTGTACACGTTCTTAGTTTAACTCAATACATTTCGCCTTTTCAATTACCTGTACATGTATAACCGATCAATCACTATGTACAATGTCACGTAAGGAGGGGTGGTGGTTGTTTTACACTACATTGCGTTTATTAAGTGCCTTTTGTAGATACTAATAGTTTTTTAGTCAAGCAGTTAAACTTCCTTTGTTGTATTAACATCAGCATATCTGCAAAGTCAAACCATTTTTGTTAAAACTAAGACCAAGTTTAACAAAATAAATTGGTAAAAAATGATTGGATGACGTATTTCTACTGAACAGTAAAAATCAACATATTTAGTCATGATCAATTGATTAATCAGTCACTTTTGGCTCTGATTAATCAACAAATACTTTTAGGACTGATTCCAATCACTACTAATGAAACTGAAGTTTGGATGCATGAATCACCAGGCTGATGCAGCTTCACAAAGGGATTAGTTATAACATTGAATGCACTTTAAATGCTGCCTATGTGCAATAGATCTATATATGAATTGGGTTCAAGCGAATTATCACTTAATAATAAGGTCATGCAATAAATTGAATGTAACTAGAATAACAGCCTCATTATTCCACATGTAACATGCTAAGAGGCAATATCATAAACGAAGTTGACATGCCTTCACTAAACATCTTTTAATATTTTTTTAACATTATTATTAAATTTAAAAATATCTTACTGTCACATTAGTGCACTTAATCACGAAAGACAAACTAAACAAAGCAAGAGTTACTTCATTTGACAGCACAAAACATGTGCATTGTTGGTCCCCACAGCTTAATCTGCTGTTTATTCCCCCTCCATTCGGCTGTTACATCGTTGCAATAAATCACTGGTAAGGAATCCAACGAAAATATGACAAATTAGAACAAGATACTACATAGCCATTTTTAAGATGTTATCTAAAAGGCCAGACTTTCAAGTAATCTGTAAGTACTGTAAGTTTTAAATGCACCATATAAAACTAACAACACAAGCAAACAAAGATGCATCTGATTTACCATTTAAAGGGCAGCATTTTCCATAAATCAAACTCTTTGTGTCATTTTTTGCCTTTGGTTCCCTAATTATTGCAATGTAACCTGTCAGGTCTTGTGTAACTTCTAGCCAGACATCTTGATTGATATATGGCTTTTGGCACAACTTAATCTCTTATCAACAGTATTATATTTACCAATTTTTGATTCCCTGATGTGCAGAAAATAACTCATTTTTCAACAGTTTTTGTCATTCACACTGCACACTACTCCAGTTTTCTCTGTGCAGCTGATACTTTAAAAATTGCAAGATAAGAATAAGATACAAAGCATTCAGAAAACACCTGTGGGGTTGTCTCGTCTTTGAAGACAAAGGTCTCTGTTATAATAATTAATATAACACGCACATAACTAGGAGATCAATTATGAATCATCCAACAGCATTGAATCTGTCAAAATGTGGTGCACTAGGTTAATCAGTGTGAAAGAAAAGCCTCAAGTAAACCAACAATAAATGGAAACATTCTGAAAATGCTACTAGACTACTTTCAAAACATCTTTTAACAGTCTTGCAGAAAGTATTTTATAAAAGTATTAATATTGATGGGTCAGTGCAAAACTATACTAAGTCTATGTTGTATAATAGTTACATAGCATAGTTTTGTACTGAGCCATAAATATTAGAGGCGTGTTGTGGGAAAACCGGTCTTAATGCATGTGCGTAAAGTGTCGTCCCAGATTAGCCTGTGCAGTCCCCACAGGCTAATCCAGGACGGCACTTTCGGCTTTTATGGTATTTTCTGTTTCAAGGAAGTCTCTTCTAAACATAAATCCACTGTAGGCAGTAAGTGCCGTCCTGGATTATTCTGTGCGGACTGCACAGGCTAATCCGGGATGACACTTTACGCACATGCATTAAGACCGGTTTTCTCAAGACGAGCCTCATTATTTTTTATCTACGATTTGCTGCCTGGCATCAGTGGTTGAAATTAGCACAAGCCCATACGCTCTGCACTGGAAAATTCGGCACCTGGCTTGCTCAGATTCTCAGTTTGATACAAGCAGGCTGGTAACATTTGCTTGCTCTAAGATAATAATATACGATTCAGGCTTGCTTAGCCCAACTGCTATTTTCAATGACTGTGGAACCTCTCATTTTATTGCGGTAATTTTACAAAACCAGTTTTATTTTTTACTTACGCTGCTCGTCGTGGAATAATGTTGTCAAAGTTCTTGAAGAACAGGTTTTTTCTGATGTCGTGTTGCGGACTGTAGGTCTCGCTCACTCTGTATATAGAGAAGTTGGCCGGTATGATGTACCCCACCTCTGAAAACACAAAACATGACTGGTTACTGCTCACAGAGGGGACAGTTGGCCAGCATGATGTATCCCACCTATGAAACACATAATATGACTGGTTACTGCACAAAGAACGGACAGTTGGCCAGCATGATGTACCCAACCTTTGAAACACACGACATGACTGGTTACTGGTCACAGAGCAGACAGTTGGCCGACATGATGTACCCAACCTCTGAAACACAAAACATGACTGGTTACTGGTCACAGGGCGGACAGTTGGCCAGCATGATGTAGCCCACCTCTGCAAACACAAAACATGACTTGTTACTGCTCACACAGCGGACAGTTCGCCGGCATGATGTACCCTACCTCTGAAACACAAAACATGACTGGTTACTGCTCACAGAGGGGACAGTTGGCCAGCATGATGTACCCCACCTCTGAAACACAAAACATGACTGGTTACTGCTCCCAGAGGGGACAGTTGGCCGGCATGATGTACCCCACCTCTGAAACACAAAACATGACTGGTTACTGCTCACAGAGGGGACAGTTGGCCGGCATGATGTACCCCACCTCTGCAACACAAAACATGACTGGTTACTGCTCAAAGAGGGGACAGTTGGCCGGCATGATGTACCCCACCTCTGCAACACAAAACATGACTGGTTACGGGTCACAGAGCAGACAGTTGGCCGGCATGATGTACCCAACCTCTGAAACACAAAACATGACTGGTTACTGCTCACTGACTGCTCACAGAGCAGACAGTTGGCCGACATGATGTACCCAACCTCTGAAACACAAAACATGACTGGTTACTGGTCACAGAGCAGACAGTTGGCCGGCATGATGAAACCAACCTCTGAAACACACAACATGACTGGTTACTGGTCACAGAGCGGACACTAAATGGCGTGTCTGCAGTTGGAGGTTTCGGCGAAGCTACAAGAGAGTCCTGTACAATTTTTCTACATTTCTAGGCAGAAATGCTTACCCATTGACCAGCCTTGGTCTATTTGAACTACTAAGAATAACATCTGGGCTGCAAGTTATAAAGACTCTTTGTTGAAAATTAAAAACAATCTGACATTTTTGAACATTTTTATTTGGATGTTCTGACAAAGAAATGTGCTGTTTGTGGATGTTGAAGCAGAAGTTGCAATATAATCCCATGTGTATTAATATTTAGTATTTGTCATGCATTTGAAAGCATGGTGTTTTAAACACAAAATTTAATTATTTTTTTTTGTCAACTTAAGTTAATATAATACACATGAAAATGTAACAGATTAAAAACAAGACAAACTTAGCTTATCCAGCTTGAACATTTCACTTGTACCTTCAGGGTCTATTTCAATATCCAGGTGCTCCGGAAAGCATCCCGACATGAGAGAAATTGTAACTAGTAATCCTATGGCTCCATGCATTTTTTCATCAACAAAATGTAACTTTGTACATAAAATTCCAACCACTATAAATTCACCCACAAAATTCCAACCACTATAATGTCCCCAAAAATAACTGACACACAGAATATAACAAGCCTGTCCAAGGTCTAATCAAGTGTCCAGGGTTGTTTCCAGTATTACCATTAAGACTTATATCAACATAATCTGCTTATTTTGTAATAGAAGCTTGACTTCCAATAGATTGTTGTCTGTAGCGTACTTTAACAGACCAATGTTACTTAATACTGGTATATTTACTATCTTATGCATACATGTAGGCTTAATATTTCAAAGCAGTAATAGATTAATGTTGTCATAAGATGCGATCAATATTACGATCAATATTAATCAATATTACGGTACAATGTACAGGTACTGAAGATTAATTATTGATTTTTTTGTGTCAGTTATGCATATAAAATAAAATTATTATCTAGTTTAAATGACTGATAAGGCATATAAACAAGAGGGCCAAATGGCCCTGGGTTGCTCACCTGAGTTTCATTAGTCGAACAATTTCCATGTGTTAGATTTTTATACGGATATGGATATACTGATACGGACTGATGGAAATGCAGCCTTAATCATCATGGTTTTAAAAACTTAAGTGACAACAGACATTCAACATTTGGGAAGTACATATTGAAATTGAAGCTTTTTCTTCAATTTGACCTAATGACCTAGTTTTTGACCCCACATGGCCCAGATTCGAACTCGGCCGAGATACCTTTGGGACACATATTCTGACCAAGTTTCATGACGATTGGGCTAATAATGTAACTTCTAGCGTGTTAACAAGCTTTTTCTTCAATTTGACAGTGACCTAGTTTTTGACCCCACATGATCCAGATTCAAACTCAGCTGAGATACAATTAAGAAAAATGTTCTGACCAAGTTTCATGAAGATTGGGCAAAAAATGTGACTTCTAGAGTGTTAACAAGCTTTGTCTTCAATCAGAACTAGTGACCTAGTTTTTCACCCCACATGACCCAGATTCGCACTCGGACGAGATATCATTGGGAAAAATGTTCTGACTAAGTTTCATGAAGATTGGGCAAAAAATGTGACTTCTAATGTGTTAACAAGCTTTAATTATCATTGGGAAAAATGTTCTGACCAAGTTTCGTAAAGATTGGGCAGAAAATGTGACTTCTAGAGTGTTAACAAGCTTTTTCTTCAATTTGACCTAGTGACCTAGTTTTTCACCCCACATGACCAAGATTAGAACTCGACGGAGATATCATTAACACAAATGTTCTGACCTAGTTTCATGAAGATTGGGCAAAAAATGTGACTTCTAGAGTGTTCACAAGCTTTTCCTATAGCCATATAAGGAAAACTGACCCCACCCCCCCCACCCCCTGGCGGCCATGTTTTTCAACAGACCGGAACCATTTTCAAACTCGGCCGAGATATCATAAGAATAAATGGTCTGAGCAAGTTTCATGTCGATTAGGCAAAAGATGTGACTTCTGGAGTGTTCACAAGCTTTATCTATAGCCATATAAGGAAACCTGCCCCACCCCCTGGCAGCCATGTTTTTCAATGGAGCGGAACTATTTTTGATTTCAGCCAAGACATCTTAAGGACAAAGGTTCTGAGCAAGTTTTATGTTGATTGGGCAAAAATTGTGACTTCTAGAGCATTTTCACAAGCTTTTTCTACAGCAATATAAGGAAAACTGCCCCGCCCCCTGGTGGCCATGTTTTTCAACGGATCGGAACCATTTTTGAACTCGGCCAAAATATCATTAGAACAAATGTTTTGAGCAAGTTTCATGTTGACTGGGCAAAAAATGTGACTTCTAGAGTGTTCACAAGCTTTTTCTTAAATTTGACCAGTGACCTAGTTTTTGATCCCACATGACCCAGTTTCGAACTCAGCCAAGATATCATTGGGACAAATGTTCTGACCAAGTTTCAAGAAGATTGGCCAATAAATGAGGCCTCTAGAGTGTTCACAAGGTCAATGTTGACGACACACAATGCACGACGGACAAAGGGCAATCACAAAAGCTCACCATGAGCACGTTGTGCTCAGGTGAGTTAAAAAGGGGTTTGTTTCCACTTAAAAAAATTCCGCTGACCTTAGCAGTTTTTTTGCCTATCGATCATTAACTTTTTCTGATATTCGGTGAAAAGAGCAGTTTTCTTTTATATGCGGCTTTTCTTCAAATCTGAAAAACTTAATTTCAAACACATATTTTGACATTTCTTTCCAGGACCTTATTTATAGTTAAGGTACAGTTTCTTTGACGGGAGGCGTTTAACATTTTACGTGCAGTCCAATATACCTACACTGTGTGATGAATATGCCGCAAAGAAAAAAAGTTAGAGAAAACATTTATTTTTTACCTCCCCTCCTAGATTTTTTTGTCGATTTTTTGGAAACCCACAACTATTTTTATGGGCCTGATAATGTTGTTGTACAATTTTCTAAAATAATAAAACTAGCTGTCTAAGGTTCGTCTATCATAATATTTGTGATAAAAATATAGGAATCATCAACATTAATTATGTTATTATCATTTATATCAACTTCTACACCTAACTAGTCCAAATAATTAGACATAATCGGTGGATTCTGCACTATTTTTTGTATGGACAGAATCCACACTACGTCTAACCAGTTTATGCTAATTTCCTGTAGCAAAGCAATTTCACATGAACTTATGATTTGTCTGGTTAAACTTCAAAATATTAATATTATCACGCATATAGTGATGTTATTAATCCATATTGTAGAAGAAAACAGCATATAAATAAAGCAATTACCAACAAAACATCGTAATGTTATCAAATAAACTACACTCGCCTATAAACATTTCTGTAATGAAAATGGTCAAACCAATTTCGGTTTTAAACGAAATCTATTAATAGAAAACACAGCTTTCTACTGCGCACATGGTGAAATATTTCGTCTAAAGATTTGATTCTATAGCCATATGCGATCCACATTTTTACTGACCAACGAAAATGCAGTATGCAAGTTTCACATTACTCAATGCAATATGGCGGACTTTACATACAATTTGAACAGTGCATTTGTTAAAGGAGTAGGATTAAGTGATAAAGTAAGTTTTATGTTGACTTTTGGCATGCAATTGGTAAATTAATGTTTATACTTAATGTTGAATCATTGTTAAATAATAATGAGTGGTAAAATATGAAATTGCAGCTTGTAACACTTCCGACATTAATTCATGATGGAACGATGCTACAGGAAAATAGCACTTACCGATATGAGGTGGGTGTATACCGACCTCATATATATAGGAGTAACTTCTAACATGCTTAAGTATATTGGATATGATTTCTTGATAGAACATAACACTATTTGATGTTCTTCTCTAAGTGAAGAGATGTGAATAACTGTTTAATATTGAGAAGAAACACTGAAGAAAACAATTTTGAAGTGCTACACACACTTCAACTTTATAGTTTATTAATAAAATCCATGACTCAGATGTTTTATCTTGTTGCAATTCATCTTGTACAACACAGTGAACACTAATTTACAGATAAAAAGAACAAAAAATGACCTTTTCAGAAAATGAGTTCAAAGAGTTAAACTCATAGAAGAAAACAAATGATAATGGCATTTTTGTTACTCCTACATAAAAGAAAAACACACAACACCTGAGTTATTGCTCAATTTGGGTGACACCATACACACACCTGGGCAAGGTTACACACCACTGTAACTTAGATATAAATTAACTGGTAATTAATTGTTCTTTTTCACCCAAGTCAGCAATAAAAACTGATTATGTCATCACTAAAAACTCGGATTGGAGTATCAAATAAATAGGAATGTACTAAAATGTCATGTTAGGTATCATTTAAATCAAAGCCAGGTGTGAAACCATTGATGGACCCTTGCCTGATCCTGAAATTCAACCCAACATCTCAAAACAGGAGGGCTGTATAAAACATACCTACCCAGAGCAAGTTTTTTGGTGGTAATCAAAAAGGAAACATGCTTTTTATTGCAGGTGATAATATAGGAGGAAATATCATGGCATGCATGTAAAAATACTGGTTTCTAATAACATAGTATTACTAAAAACTATAGTAAGGCCATCATTTTTTTATGTTTTGTTTTACGAGAACTTTTTTTTTTAATCGAGTTGGGGGGGGGGGGGGGGGAGAGTAATAAAAATGAAAATAAAATCACGTTTTTACAGCATTCGACAAAAAATATACATTGTAATGAAAAGAGGAGCATAGTTTTATTTTCAAACTGAAGACATATTTTACAGTCAAGGGTGAAAACAATCTTTAAAGACATGCTAATTTAAAAGTTAATTTATTAGTTTGTAACGCTAAATATTTGAACAAATTATTACTTCATTCTTTTCCAAACGTTTATATGTCGTTATTACTAGTACGTGTACTATGAATAAAATACCAAGTTGGCGGGGAAATTATAAATAAAATTCACAATGGTTACTTATATTTTTATTTGTCTTTGTTGAAAATTAGGGTAGGGATTCCCGTAAAACAAAAGATAAAAAAATGTTGGCCTAAGGCATATTTAGCAAACTACTTAGGTTCATTTTGTCTGCATAATGCACACATAAAATATTATTATGTGGAAGAAAAAAAACTTTGGGTAAGTCATATATTATCTGATTTCCAGTAGAAACTAATGATGAAATTTTCTATTATGAACTATATTATGACAATTAAAGCCTCTACTCATCACATTTCGAGGCAAAACAATGTCATAGTTATGGTCATTCTATTTTTGGGAAACAATGTGTTGACTTTTTAAACAACCCTTCTGACTACATCGGTTGACATTTGCATGGCATTTAGTCCAGTCAGTTAATGATACTAACATAGTGTTAATCTGCTTTACAAGTTACAATGCCACAATTATTCTTTAATCTGCCATAATTATGAGATTTCAGATTACAGATATCAGTATCATCGTAATTCAAAACGTGGCAATTCTTTTGTTTAATCTTGTGGCGGAGATTTTGACAGGCAAAGGTCACAATCTTACAGCTTTGTTCTTTCCTAACTGTAATATAATTAATTGGCTATAATATGTCTATCACAATTATTAGACTTCTGTTAAACAGAAACGCAAACCGGAGCCATCAAAAAGCTTTTGCAGTTTATACATTCTTTGGTGTGATGTGATCATTTCATATGCATGTGATGTATACATGATAATTATCATATTAAAATTTGTCAATTTTTCTAAAGGAATATAACAGGATTTCAAAATATTTTATGAAAACACTAATGCACAATAAATGAATCATCACCATCATCATCAACAACAACAACAGCATTTAAGCAGCAGTAGTAGCAGCAGCATTACTAAGCAACCAATCCCTGTGGAAATGAACATTCCCTTATCATGGATGACCATGTCTGGACCATGGTCTTGTAACATTGTTTTGACCATGTCCAAATCAGCGGTTATCATTTATCAGGCCTGTGAATTATTGAGAACATGGTCACTTCAAAGTCAAAACAATGACATAGAAAAATGACCCTCTTGTAACAATGTTTTGATCATGTCCATATCAGTGAATATCATAGTCAGTTCTAACTTGACAGTCTGGAACACTGTCACTTCATGGTAAAAACATTGGCATTGAAAAATGACCCTGTTGTGACAATGTTTTGACCATGTTTAGAACCGCAAACATTTATAATACAAAATATATTATTTACTTATGTACGTACTCTATCCAAATAATAGAATTTCTGAAAGTAATTGTGTCCATAGTGTTTAATTTCCATCTTCTTGAATTTGTAAAAAAAAAAGTGTAATTTAATGTGCAAGTATGTCGTTTTTGATTGGTCAATTTCAAATGTTTACATAGAGGGAGGGAAAATGGAAGTTTACTGCATGGTATGTAAATTAAATTACTTTTTTAATAGCTTATAAAAATGTTCCACTTCTTGTAGCAACATTTTGAATTTTGAATAAGTTTTGGTATGAATTATTTCAAGAAATGGTTAATTTCAATGAACATCTGGTTCAGTTCATTTGAAACTAGAACTCTGCGAGAAGGATGTGTCGCCTGACACCGGATAGCTTACGTGAACCACATGAAGAAGCTAAGGTTAATGCTAATTATTTTTTTTTATAGATTTATTGAAATCTTCAAAAGCACTGCACTCTGGCTAATTGCAAAGAAAAGACTAATTAAAACCAAAAAATGTTACACAAAAATAAGTATGAAAATTTACAAATAGCAATAACTCCGAAAGTATGAGGTGCAGAGTAACGGTTCTTGTGCACTGCACTTCTCCTCAATGAGATCTATCTACCTATTAAGTTTAAAGATGATAGCTTTCATAGTCTTAGAGTTATGCTCCGGACAAAAATTAAGCATGAAAATAAACAAAGGGCAATAACTCCAGAAGGATATGATGCAGAGTAGCGGTTCTTGTGCTCTGCACTTCTCCTCAATCAGATATATCTACCTATGAAGTTTCAAGTTGATAGCTTTCATAGTCTTAGAGTTATGCTCTGGACAAAAATTAAGTATGAAATAAACAAAGGGCAATAACTCCAAAAGTATGAGGTGCAGAGTAATGGTTCTTGTGCATTGCACTTCCCCTCAATGAGATCTATCTACCTATGAAGTTTCATGTTGATAGCTTTAATAGTCTAAGAGTTATGCTCCGGACAAGCAAAAGGGGCCGCCGCCACCGCCGCCGACAAAAGTAACACCTTTTCGTCGCTTTTTCAGGCAACACAATAAAATTAAAACCATTGAAATGTATTAATTTTTCGGACAAACATTTCGAACATTAGTATACTTAAAATGTTTAAGACTGTTTTCACTGTTTTCAAATCTTTGTTTAAATTATGATTTAGCTACTGACTTATTTGTAGTCAAGTCTGACAATAGGGGAATTAAAACTGGCCAGACACTGGCATTACATACCGGTATGACTCAATGTCCCATGTTTAAAACATGGTTTGACCTAGTATTGGAAATAAAACATTGCCACATCAAGACTAAAACTTATCTTTTTAGACTCTTATATAACTATGCTATGTCTATGTTGTGGAAATGATCTGGGACTGATCTGAACATGGTTCAAATAGTTTCACAAGGTTATAACATAACCATAACAGAGGTAAAACGTATTCAATGACAACATGGTTGCAACATGGTTTGACTACGGTTAAACCATGGCCAAACATGAACAGACATGTTTTGACAGTGAGGGCCATTTTAGAAACATGATCAAAACATGATTCAAACATAGTCAATACATGGCTAAAACAAAGCTTTATCAATGTCTCTTATTCACGGCCAAAACATAGTCATTTCGATAGCCGTTTTTTATGGTCATATCATTACCATATAATTGTATTAAAATTGTTGCTGTAATATGGTCATTACATAACTTCTGTTGACCATGATCAAACATGTTCTGGATATGGTGGCCATTTTACAAACGTGATCAATCATGTTTCAGACATGTTTATAACAATCTCAAAACAAAGCCGGAACTTGTTTTCTGGACATGTTTGATACATGAACTACCATGTTTGAAACATGGTTTATACATGGCTTGACCTTAAAAATTTTGGCAGGTATATGTATCACTGCAAATTTTATTACAAAGCTTTACTTTTAACATCTTTCTCAAATTTTCTGAAGTCATATTATATTAAATGTATCGACAAATTCTTGTAATACAGTTAATTTACTTGCTATTTATATATTGCCAAAATATATTTTCTGGCAAATTATTAGTCTACTTGTCAATATTATTACGTAGTGCATGTTAAATAGTGCAAACAACAAATAAAGTGACCGATAAAAGTATGAATCGAAGCTATATCTTGTATAATTATAGGCTACATGGTAACACGTGGTAAGCAATTTGTTCTAATAGAAGGTCGCCAATTATATACCGTCCTTATTTATACAATGAGCGTTTTGTATTTTGATACATGATTTGAAATGTTCTTAAATAAGCCTGAATATATATATCTGCTAAATCTAAACAAACTATACAGTGTGATTTTAGATTTGATAACAGCAAGGTTAAACTGGATCATTAATAAAGGTTAAATTGTTGTTAATTCTGTACAATTCGTTTAAATATGTATTAAAGAAATGACATCAAGGTGACAGAAGTATAAATCAAATGAAATCAAATTCAAAATGTTGCAAAAGCAAAAGGTATCAAATAAATGACAAAAATTATTTAAAATAGGCCAGAACACCTGGTTTATTGCACTTTTACCACTTGTGTTTTTGTTGTTTTCAAAATTAAATATATTACTTTAAAATAGATAAGTATATATAGTTCTGTGATTAAAAAAAAAAAATGATGGAATAATAATGGATTTTTAGGTAACTTTCAATGTTTGCAATTGCTATTAGGAATGGTACAAAACTAATGTATAATGGCGCTATGTGTACAGTGAGATATACAATGTCGTTTGACTACCTTCTCGAAGTTTCCGTTGCCGATTACGATGTTTCCCGTCTACAAACATTGAAATGAGGACATCAACGTTGGCCATGCATAACAACAAAAGCAAATAGTCATGTGCAACAATTCACAATTAAAGGGTATACAGATAACTGTTCAAGAAATTTAAGCCATATGCAAATGTTTAATTTTGAAGTAAAATGCAGTATTCGGTCATAAAATGTGAAGGTTTTCCATGACATGTCTAATATCACTAAAATAAGGACCACAAGATTTCATGAAATGGTGCAACTGGAAAATTAATGCGTTTAACAAAGATTTTTTTTGTATCATTAACTTTTTAAAATATGCATGTCAAAATGACTTGAAATTCAGTAGAAAAACAACAATAATGATGAAGCACTAACATTTTGTATAAATACCAAAAATTATGACGAAGCAATAACATATTGTATTATAAACAAACATCTTTTTTAACTATAGTATCACTTATAGGTGTTGTGTAGCCAACTATAGTATCCTTATTGGTGTTGTGTAGCCAACTATAGTATCACTTATTGGTGTTGTGTAGCCAACTATAGTATCACTTATTGGTGTTGTGTAGCCAACTATAGTATCACTTATAGGTGTTGTGTAGCCAACTATAGTATCCTTATAGGTGTTGTGTAGCCAACTATAGTATCACTTATTGGTGTTGTGTAGCCAACTATAGTATCCTTATTGGTGTTGTGTAGCCAACTATAGTATCACTTATTGGTGTTGTGTAGCCAACTATAGTATCATTTATTGGTGTTTTGTAGCCAACTATAGTATCACTTATTGGTGTTGTGTAGCCAACTATAGTATCACTTATTGGTGTTGTGTAGCCAACTATAGTATCACTTATTGGTGTTGTGTAGCCAACTATAGTATCACTTATTGGTGTTGTGTAGCCAACTATAGTATCACTTATTGGTGTTGTGTAGCCAACTATAGTATCACTTATTGGTGTTGTGTAGCCAACTATAGTATCACTTATAGGTGTTGTGTAGCCAACTATAGTATCCTTATAGGTGTTGTGTAGCCAACTATAGTATCACTTATTGGTGTTGTGTAGCCAACTATAGTATCACTTATAGGTGTTGTGTAGCCAACTATAGTATCCTTATTGGTGTTGTGTAGCCAACTGTAGTATCACTTATTAATGTTGTGTAGCATACAAAACAGATGACTTGTCTTATATACATGTTTTTGGAGTTTTTGACTGTATACAGTAGCAAGGGTGACCATAGCCTATAGTGCAACTATCAATATTTTCCCCCAGGGGGGAGCGGTGGGCATATACAGACTTTAGACTGAAAGCACTTCTCTACATGTGGGAATTTGACATGCCAAATGATAACTGGGTACTGGGAAATAGACCTTGCCTTTGGTGGGATTTTAGATACTGGTAATATTGGTCTCTGGGTTATTTGATGCACCATGCATCTCCCAATGTGGGAATTTAGACAAAAATGCTTTGCGCTAGGGTGGGGAAGTAGACCCCCAAAAATAAAATTAGTCAAAATCCCCTGGATCAGACCCCACCCCCATGGGGGAAAATATGGATAGGTGCATAGTACTGCTGAATAATGAGAAATGTTTATTAAAAGCTATTGGAGATCTTCAAATGTACTTTTTTCTATGTATTTATTTATCTTTTAGAAAAATGTACAGAAAATAATACCTGATTATATTTTATCTCTGAACTGCATTTTTGTTTTTTCAGATTTTATGTTAATAAGGGTTACAGTTCACTAACATTAATTCATGATGTGGAAAACACTTGGATCTTGATTTGGGTCGATGGTTATACAAGTGATTAAAACTATTTTGCAAGACCTGAGCTATCAGAAAAAAAATTCAGGAATAAAACTATACTCAGTGTATAACTAAATCTCAAGTCATATAAATATTTGAAGAGTATGATATAATAATTTTTTCTGCAAAAGGTGTTACAATACAGAATTCCCAAGTTCAATATTGTGAATAATGTTTTTTTAAACTTCTAGACCATGAAACTCCAAGACGCATTTTATCTTCAATTTTTATTGAAACTGAAAGGTAATGTCATGTTAACAAGGTATGTACCAGAAACATGATGAGCCCCTCCATGTGTACCAACATTTTTTTTACAATGGTGTAAGCTTTCACTTGCATCTGTATTAAGTGCAGACAAATCACAACAATGAGCAGATGAAACAAATAACAACTGCTATGTATTCAGTAATTTTATCATACAGGTTTGAAAATGTGAATAGCACATTACAAAAGAAAATGTAATACTTAAAAGCAATTAATGAACACATCCACGTGGACTGACTTACAATGGTAAAACTTCAATAATTTTTAATTTTTTATAAATGCCGCATTGCAACCACACGGGAGACTGTTAACATGCATGTTTGCAATAAATTCAATGAAAAAAATTACCGCCATTTCTTTTTTTTTTTAGTGATGCTGTACATAGTAATTTTAAGCATGTACTGGAAGCCCAAAGTTTTCACACCTGTTGGTTTAGACATCTGGCCAAATCTGGTGATTTGTAAACACTCCTCCCAGAAGCAGTTAACACCCAAATGTAAAGGAAATGACTGTGGCAGTGTTCTGACCCAACAATGACTGGAAACACAAACACAAGGCACAAATGGCCTACCATACGGCCTGTTTTCATGAACATTGCAAACATTACAAAGTCTGTTTCTACAAAGTGCCTGACATGTATAAGTAATGTGACTTTGGAACACGTTACACCTGTGGTAAAACCAACAGGCAGCTATGCCAGAGTAACTGTATGATACACTATTGAAAGAACACACCGTCTCATGTATAAGACACATATTTTTCCTCCATATTTTGTATCATTTTTTTGTTGCATCTTGTATAAGAATATAGACAGATATTGGCAGAGAGATATTGGTCGCCATTTTGAAAGGTATGCGTAGATCAACATCACTAAGATGCTTATATAAATGACAGTTTTTACCGGAAATGTTTCATACTATAAAATTATACCTGAACAACACTGTTGGTGTCAATCAACATTTTATGGACATGAAAATGATAATCTCAAATGCGTTGTTTGAATCATAGTGATTAAGATCCAAATATGGCATCCCATATGCAAGTCAGTAAGGTTCTATCATTCTGGTGAAATAGTTAATGAACATGCTGAAACACTATTTCACAAGTCCATGTCTGTGGTACTTTTATACACAATAATCATAATTATTTTGATAGTTTTAATATACGAAAAATCAAATATGCATCATAAATAATATATTTCTCCTACCTTTATAAGCAATTATACATCTCATAATCTTTACAAAATCAGCATACATCCATTAAATGATAGTATGAACTACTATGTTCTTGAAACTGACATGATGATGATGTGAGCAGTCACATGTGTGTGTCAGAAGATTCGCAGCCAGAAATGTTTGTATTGCGTACATCTGAACAAGCATTATAAACGAGCCAATTAACACACATTGTTGATACGCTTTCCCTTGTAGACAATGTGCCTGTGCAATGTAACAGTAAAGTATGTCCAGTCTTTATAATAATGAAATAAACTGCTACAATCTCATGTTTCAATAAATTCCTCCAAATTTATGTTATGTCAGTATTTTTATTGCATAAACTGTCATTTCATAACTTACATGTAATGAACATTAAATTGTGTGCAATAATATGTGTCAACTGCAGAACTGAAATGAAGTCAGTTTAAACATAAATCAATTAAATATATATCTCTGTTCTGAGAAATTTGAAGTTATCTTCTCTGAGTCTAGGCCAGACGTTAACATGCTCTATTAAACAAAATGCAATTAAATAGTAGCAATCAGAAGTCTTCTGGGAAATCATATTATAAGGCCACATAAAACCTTGGCAGAGGTTACAGACCAGCAGGTGGGCATATTTTGTATCAAATCAGGCAAAGCCTTAGGCTACAAATCACTATTCTGTTCTTATCTTATTCCTGCAAGCTTAATTTATCTGATACAGAGATTCAAGATAAAATAGCTTTCAATGATGCCTTTATTGGGTAAGATAGTTTAGCTATACTATAAAGTAGGATCAAAGGTGAAGTTCATATCCAGTCCAGTCATACATTCAATTATTAATGTTTTCCTTGCCATACAGTTATACCAGAAGTTTACTACAATATAATTATGTTGATTTATAAGAGAATTTACTGCATTAACCCACAAAAAACTTCTATAACACAAAAGAGCTTCTAGAAAGTTACAGGAAAAGATTACTGATGAGTGATGTTCAATTCAAACTAGAGCTTTGTCACAGGAGTGGCAGTGGGCCCCGAATGGTAGCATGTTTGAAGGTGAGGAACAGTCTTTCTATTTTTAGTAACGGTGAACTTGACCTTGATCCCACCCACCCCCTATGCAATCCCAAGCGATGTCTTGATAAAAGGTATCTGTGTATGAAGTTGAATAACAATAGCTCAATTCATTCTCGAGTAATTGAGCGGACACCGTTTTTCTATTTTTTTAAACGGCGACCTTGACAGTGACCCCATCCACCCCCTATGTAATCCCAAGCCAGGTCTCGCTGTAAAGGATCTATGAATGAAGTTTCATTAAAATATTTCAATTCCTTCTCAAGTTAGAAAGCTGAAACCAAAAGTTGACTCCGTCTGAAAATGAAAAATTAACAAAGGGCAATAACTCCAGAATTATGAAGTGCAGAGTAACAGTTCTTGTGCACTGCACTTCTCCTCAATGAGATCTATCCACCTATGAAGATTCAAGATAATACCTCTTATAGTCTAAGAGTTATGCTCCAGGCAAGAAAAATTAACAAAGGGAAATAACTCCAGAATATGAAGTGCAGAGTAACGGTTCTTGTGCACTGCACTTCTCCCCAATGAGATCTATCCACCTGTGAAGTTTCAAGTTAATACCTCTTATAGTCTAAGAGCTCCAGGCAAAAACGAAGTATGAAAAATTAACAAAGGGCAATAACTCCAGAACCATGAAGTGCAGAGTCATGGTTCTTGTGCACTGCACTTTTACTTAATGAGATCTATCCACCCATGAAGTTTCAAATTAATAGCTGAAATGGTTTTGAAGTTATGAAAGAAAAACATGAAAAATGTGGCCGGCCGGCCGGACAGACTGGGTGATTACTATAGGGCATCCGCAAAAAAACTGCGGGGCCCTTATGATGGTATTTAATTGGAACAAACTAACAAAACGCTTCCGCTAGTTAAACTCATAAAGCATAACCCTAAATCATTCTGAATCAACTGTGTTTAATTGCTATGAAACTGTGCAATGAATCCAGTTAAACTGAAATTAGTTTTTCATAAGAAATAACCAATCACATAGTTGACACAAGTGTCAATCTATATTTAGTAAATAGCTGCCATAAAAGGTGCCAGACTGGACCTAAAATAGCCACATTAAGCACCCCTTAGGCTTCAAACATACATGTCAAAGATAGCCGCATTGAAATAACAAATATTATCAAATTTCATGTAAACAATCAATATAATTTGGTTATTATTATTCAAAGTAAAAATGTATTTGTTCATTATAACCACTGTTTATCATAGTTTTTTTTTGCAACCCAAACAAAAATTAATCAGATACTTATAAAATTTATGTTATTCTTTTAACATAGCTAGAGAAAAGTGCAGATTCAAACATCAAATTTCTGTCTGTTTGTAGAAAGAGAACATTGTTTATTTAACCTGCCCTTTCAAACTCCAAAAAAAATTTTTAAAACAAGTTCAAGTGTTCAGCAAGTCAAACTCCTCAGTTTAAAATCTTTGACACCCATACTGTCCATATCACTGGTATACAATACAGTACGATTAATGAGAGCTATGGGTTTAGAATGACTGGAGCAATCATGTGTACATAAATCGGACCTGTTATGTTAACAATCATCCAAAATGCATGATTTACAAGCAGGATCATAAAGAGGTTCTCCAATATTTAATCTCCCGCCTCTCTGTCAAATTTTGGCTTGTGTTTTTGCCTGATAAATTTACCATGCTTGAAATTTGTGCCAAGGGTTACTGGTTCAAGTCCCACTAGTGGTCTGGCACACTCTGTGGTGACTCAGCGAATATACAGAATGTGAAACAAAATGGAAAGGAAAGGAGCTCAATAAATCTCTGAAAATAATATTGTCCAAAGCTGTACTTAAGTTTTTTTTTATGTGTAAAAGAATAAATAGTATACATTTAAAAATAATTATTATGCTGTAAATTGTGTATTCATTTGTTATTTAAATGTATGGCCTTTGTTGCATGGACTAATGACAAATACCACCTACTAGATTCTTATTTACATCCACACAATGGTTATCTCCCTTAGATGGAATGATCTTCAGTAGCATCTGTCTCTGTAAAACCTTATTGTACAAATACATGTCACAGGGTATACATTTCTAATATTAAACTTATTATAATATTACTATTTTGTAAATAGATGTCACATATAAAAGAAGTTAATGCATTTATTAAAATAGTTTTGATCTTATTTAGTTGTAATTTGCGTGTAGATTAATAGTAGTAATAGCAGTTTAAATCATCTTTGTTAGTAACCGTTATTATCTAGAGCAGAAATAAATGTTCACAATTCCCCGTGTTCACCAATTAACCGAGCACTATAACCAGTTTTCACTTGCATTTATTTTATATTTACCAATCAAATAGCTGATCCAAATATATTATCCAATGAAATGTGTCAGTTCGACACGGAGGTGACAAATGGGAGCATTTTGTCTCATTCGGTTTTCGGCTATTTGTATTATGTGATTAAATATATATTTTACAAATATATTTGACTTATTATTTCAGGTAAATATAACATTTTTCTTATATTTCTATGTTTACTTTTTATAAGTAACTGTCGTTGATTTGATATTTATTTTATTATATAATTTGATATTTGTATTTTATGGAATAAATGAATTTATTATATTTGCTCACCATATCTGTTTGAAATGCATTTTGTCTCATTCGGTTTTCGGCTATTTGTATTGTGTGATTAAATATATATTTTACATATATATTTGACTTATTATTTGAGATACAAAGGTAGTTTATATGACAACCTTTGATAATAAAAGCCGTTTAATAATAGAACCCACCATCATAATAACCAACGGCAACATACAAAATGTACTTAGATGTACCAAGACTTTGAAAATGAAACTTCACATTTTCTATGTAGGTTAGGTGTTTGATTTATTTGTCTGGCAATGCATCTCATCAGTTAAAACTTAGACTTTACATATTAACTTCAATGCCTAATCAGACATGGATACCAAATAAAACATTCAAAGCACAGATAAATGGCACAGATTTCTTACATTTTTTGTCAGACAATCTTTTTTGAATGACCAAAAACTGTCGTTAACAAAAGGAACGGGCTTGATTTAGGCTGCCACATCCATTTTATTGTTGTCTCTTCACACCTGTACATTTACCTGTCACTTTGCTATTTTTCAGCTAGGACATTAAAGACGGCGCTGTAACAAGATCACACGTTGGTGGTTTAGTCAGACCTCAAACTATTGTGAATTCTTTTGATTTCGCTGAAGTCGGTAGATCATGAAATTACAATAAAGCGATCGGAAGCTCTGCTTTAACGCTTTGATAGCAAATTTGACGTTTACATTACAGTGATCATAAGCGATGATTAACGCATGTCACAGAAAACGTTCTTTCATGTCACATGCACTTGGTATAAAATGCATCTTTCCAGACCACCAATTATTTTTTTCTGACTCTAACATCACTTTAAATAACTGACAAATGGGTTTCTGTGCTGTGATATGATACATGTCAAGAAATTTTTGTAATTTAGAACCACTCTTAAATCTTAAATGCGTAAATGTCCTTACCCTAGTTGTGCTTAAATGCTGAATAAAGTAAAATTCGAAACCTTATGCAATTGCTATTGCTATTGTATTGTGTGAAATATATGCATCTTGGCATGAAAAAAAAAGATTTCAGATGCAACACCAATGTAATTCTTGCACTATACATGCATTTGCATTTGTAAAGAGTTAGCTTGTAAAAAATAAAGTTTACACATAAATCACTTATATTCCTACTAAATCGCTGAAATTTGTGCCAAAGGTTACTGGTTCAAGTATGTTCAAGCACATGTTTCACATGTTTATTGACACCATAACTGTATTTTCAGTGGGATTCTAACTGATTTAAATCGATTCCTATTCAGATTTGAAATACATTCATACTTAAAGGTCAGTGTTCGGTTAACATGTCCAAGCTGCATCTAAGGCATCATAGTTAAGTCACTCAGAAAATGCCTACCTCGGATTTCTTCTCTGGAATACTCGACGCTCTGTTGTAGACAGTCATGGTCACCTTGGCAAGCTTGTTTCGCTCTCGTCGCAGTGGGGCAGGGCTTGCCACCGAAGGATGGAGGCTGGATGATGGCACGTTTGCGTGTCTTACTTCCAAGGCCGCAACCATTTGAGCACTGGGACCACTCTGTCCACTCTCCCATGATGCAGTCCTTAGCTGTAAGTAGACAAGTGAAACTGGTGAGTGTGGGCTGAATTTTAATTGAGCTCACCAGGATTCTCTCCCATATAGCCATAGCTCCCAGAAGACTGTTAGTTCAGTAACATTTAGGATATTGCAAGATACAGAGACGCCCCGTTCCAGTGGCGACCCTGGGTCTTTTAGTGCCCTGGGTTTGGAGCACCTAGTACACTGCACCTTGGAAGACTACTTAGTAGGTAAGGGTGTAGCGAGGCTCCAACCTGCCACCCCTGGGTTGTGATGCCAGTATCATACCACTAGACCATGGATTTACTATTCGCAGCCAGGGGTTGTGATGCCAGTATCATACCACTAGACCATGGATTTACTACTGTGTGTAATTGGTCAACTGGTCACTTGCATAAATTAAGAATTAAGTACACAAGTATAAGGAGTTTGGTCAGTTGGTCATGAGTATGAAATAAATGACCAATCTTTTTTATAATCTGTTTTATTATCATGTTCATTTTGTTGATGTGCCAAGAAAAAAGCACTGGATATTGAGAAATACAAAGAATGTATAGTTTGATATTCAGGGCTTTCCTTTGACCTGAGATCCCAGGCTTTGACGCGTGGGAATTTTAAAATACACTTGTTTGACTCGCGAGGTAATTACTTCATGCGTCACCTTTGACCCGCGGCAATTTCCGGACTTGCGTCATACAGTGTAACTCTTATCCCAATCAGTCGAACAGCGATGTCAAAGTTGATAAAACACTCGGCGATTATTGGTTGGAGGCGGAGTCAATCTTTAAATAGATGCTGCCCATCAGTGGGCAAGTTACCATGTAGCTCCGCCCATTAGGCGGAGTTTTGTCGCTCAGAAAAAAGCTATATTGGCCACTTAAAACACATAGTTATGTACACTTCCAATGACGTGAACAATCTACCAATCGGCGTAATATACATGTAACCACACTTTAGTTAATGTACATGCGTTCACTAGAGTAAGTTTATTCCCAACCATTAAATGTTTAAAAAACAATTTATTTACCGCTTCCAATGTTGATAATATCCACATTTAGTTTAGTTCCTAAATATAAAGGCATAGATTTAAATTACTTTCCTTTATATTTCGGGTAAAATATATATCAAAAATTTGAAAAATCTGACTTTTAACATTTCTTATATCTGAAATATCCAACATTCAGTTTTAGTGTTCAAGTGTCATAAACACATTTTTAATAGCCTGTGTATTTCATGTAAATTCTTTGCTTTCTAGAAAAGCGCGCGAAAGTTATGCTGACACAAAAAAAGTCACGTTCCACGCATGGAAAGCGCGCGCGTATCGACAATGTGCTGTAGCAAAAATATACATGTCATCTGGGAATAATTTAAACTTCGTAGTGAACTTTGAAATCTTTTCTTTTTTTATAAAACTTTTTTTCGCAGTGCATAAACTTTGCAATCTTTAGCATTTGAATAATTATTTTATTGCAGCTTGTTAATATACTTTGTAACAGTAAAACAATATTTGCGGACAGTAACTACGTATATTTTTTTTGTAAAAAAAATTTCAGTGGTATTTTTAGTGTGTAAAGAATATACTAAAATCGTCTTAATAATTATAATAATAATAATAATTACAAATAATAAAGATCTAATAATAATAATAATATAACAATAATAATAAGCAAATTAAATAAATTAAAAAGAAAATAATAATAAATTAAAAAAAAAAAAAAAAAAAAAATTTTTTTAATAATAATAAAATAATATTATTAAATTATAAATTAAAATAATAAAATATAATACAAATAATAATAAAAAGAAGGAAAACAAATATAAACTACCCACAAAACATCGACTCTTGAAGGTTTATATCTGGCTCTTGGGGAAAATCTATTTTGACTCTTGAAAATTTGACCCCAAGAGTCATTGACTCTTGAAATTCAAAGTCTAAGGAAAGCCCTGATATTTCTTCACTTACAAAATAATATTGCATGTTTCTGCAATATGTCTATGACGTAGGCATACAAACCTTTCCTCTCCATGTGTTCCTTTACTGTGTTCAAATAGACAACCACAAATTACGACTTGCTTATATCATAAATCTTTTTCATAAAATACCCAGCAGCCAGTCTCTTAAATACTAAATTGTAACAGTGTCGTATTCTATGAATGCAATTAATAAATATTCATGCTCAGCAAGAACGAAATAAAAAAATAATTAATAATCACAAATTAAACACTGGCAATATTGAACAAAATGAATAACCATTTCTTCTTCTCAGACCCTGCCTATATGACCCTGATTTTAATTGTGCGATTGAAGCATGTCTTATCTGTACTGGATCAACCTATATCAATATATTAACCTGATAGAACAGATTGCAAGATCAATCCACAATTTTTTTTTTATGAATGAATGGTGACCTTACAATGTTTTGCCAATGAACAGCAATCTATTATCACTGCCATACTTTTTTTTGCTCATTGTAGCAAGAGGTTTACAAATAAGACCTCCACACTTCCTTTGATGGCTTATCAGTTAAAAGCAGGGGGTCCTTGGAACAGATCTAGTTTCATTGACAATAAAGTAGCACTTCTATAATTATAGGTAATTAACAAATCCACAGTGGTACTAATTAAGCTGCTTAAATGATTCTTTTGTAGAAGCGCGTACACAGAAGAAAGATTATTAATGTTATATCATATATCACATATTTTATGTTTCAAATTGTGTTGCACTCAACAAAAGACAATTTATTATTTTGTCTGCATGCAATATTTATTATTGACGAACCGTCGTTTTCGTTAAGTCTTCAATAAACCATGTTAAGTGCAATTTGATACTTGACAAATGTTGTCTGTCTTCACCTCAGTACAGGTATCCCATTCAAAAGAGCTTCAAATTACTTTTAATAAAATATTTGATTATCTTCTCTCTGCATGTAAGTAAGGGTCAGGAGACTTACAATGGGACATAGGAATGGTGGTGAATTCACAGATGTCATTAGACTGTTGGCGGAAACAGGTATCGCAGAAAACTACTTCTTTTTTTTGCAGGCTATTAGTCAGTAAATCGAAACAGAATGGGTCCTTCTCAAAACAACAAAATTTCATACTCGTTTTCTTACAATTTAATTATTTAAGATAATGTATGTAATATGTATTATAATGTGTATATGAGGTGATTTAATACAATTACAGTTTGTAAAAAGGTCAATTTATAACAAAATAACTTTAAACTAATGACATCCCAACTTTTGCTATTTACTTGTATGTAACCAAAATATTTACCGGAGTGTCCTGGAATAAGACCACCAAATGAATGCGTTACATTGGTTATTTATGTTTTTTCTTGCTACCAATTTTCATTCTGAATATTTAGACAACAAATTATTGTAATTTATTAATTTTAAACTGTACTTTGGACAATTGAGAGCTTTCAACGTATGATCTATTTTGACTCAGCAGGCTACAAACAAAGATCTATAAATAAACATGTTTATTTATAGATCTTTGGCTAAGAAGCCTTACTACTGCGCTTTATCGGTTATTCTGGCCCTTGTAGATTCACTTGTTAACTGGCATGTATATAGTTCCATTTGCATAAGATAATTAGCTCAAACAAAATAATTTTTCGATTCTTACAAATTAGTTTTCATTAAGATGTCGCATACTATTGAATAAGAAGCCAAATTATAAAGTTTAAAGGTGGGACATTGAACTTCATTCAAACAAATGTTTCCTTTTAGAAAAATGCACTCATAATTCACATGCTTTTAATTTCTTTTGTCGCCAACAGTCTTTCTACGCTGTCAGCGTTTTGATTTTTATACTGTTGGCGGAAGCTGCAACTGTCTTTAGTAACGCCATCTAGAGATTGAATTGCGTGACCTACATTTTACCATGCAGGCTTAGTAAAGAAGCACTAACAATAGATACCCCAAAATGTATACGCTCCATCGACCCGTTCAGGATTAGTTGACAATTGTTGACTGTTATGCATATTATTGCTTTTTTTGCATTAAGTAGTTTAAATACAAACCTTTATATTTACCAAGATGCTGATTTGGGTTTCTTTCCTTTTCTCGCCATATGCACTGACGTACTGACATTGTGCCAAAAGCAGACCTTGCATACTTTAAAAGGAAACTATCTTTAAAAGGAAACTATTTTACAATCTTCTTTTAATTGCTTCCTTTGGATGTCACAGCTGTGGCTCTACACACTAAGGGTATCCTTCCAAAAACAGAATTATTATTGTGGTAAGAAGGCTCATTTAAATGAACTTATAACATTTAAAACGGTGCTGTTACTTTTCAAACATTATTAATATAATTATGTCTTTTCAGAACCAATACATGGAAATGATGGAAAAAACGCTGATAACAGATTAAGCTTTGAATAACTTTCTTTCTATGGTATCTTTCAATTTTTACCTATTATTGAAAGGCTAACGACCCTTTTCCCTAGAAAACAAACCTAACAAACATCTCATGAAATAGCCATTTAATATATTCCTTTAACAATTCTTCATTTATTAAGTTGACATCATCATAATTTTGTTTGAAACATTTTGATGTCATCATCTTTGTTCAAAGACATAAACTACTTGGATTACAATTGACAAGTATTTGACAAAACTAACCATTTCATTAAACTGCCCACTTTGGGTGTGAAACAGTTGACTGTGATACTGGCTGATGCCCGATTTAGTGTGAGGGTTGAACACTTCAGAGTTGGTAAGCAGCTACCTGGCTATTGGCGTCACAATATCCAATTTAAAACCCAAAACTTTCAATAAAATGTGGCATTATTTATTTTCGATGTATCCATTTCATTGCGCGGATATTGAGTTACAAAGGCGGACAGGGAGCAATGACCTGATGTATCAATGAACTGGGACCACTGTCAGATGTTAATTGGGTAAAAAATAACAAAGAATGAAAACTGACAAATGATATGAGGCGCGTCGTGGGAAAACCAGACTTAATGCATGTGCGTAAAGTGTTGCCCCGGATTAGCCTGTGCAAAATGTTACTGTTAATACCATTTCTACTTGCCTTATGTGTTATGTATTAATTCAAACTTTGGCAAGCACAATAAATATTTCTATAAGCAAAATACTGCTTTACTTTGACTCTGAATGACTAACAACGTTGGTAGACAAAACAAAATGGACATGCCATTTTTCTGCTCTCAGACTGTATTCTATTGATATTGCCTTTTAATGTTGCAGTTAAATTGAAAGATCTGTGCATTTCAATTACTTTTATATGCCAGCAATCAGACAATAAAAGGATACAAACCAGAGTAGCTGATACTATTTGACCTGGGCATGTCCAACAGAACAAACCACTATCAGTTTAAATTGCCAAGTTATTATTTATTGCTATTTTACAGCTGCACATAAATTGATCTCAAGAATTAAGTATTAGTTTACAGCACTTTCATTGTTATTTCAGCCTTCCATAAGAGTAAATTTCATTGGATAAAATCTAAGTTGATTTGGGCAGCTGATACAATTGGCTGGACCAACACACCATTGATTGTGATGCATAACAAAAAGCTGATAGCCACCATTGCTGAAGCCCCAGCATTGTTTCCATGGTTCCAGGGTCAATACAACCAAGAGTGATCCACAACCCTTGTAATCATCAACATTATGCACCTATCAATATTTTCCCCCAGGGCGGGAGCGGCGGGCATATACGGGACTTTAGACTGAAAGCAATGCCCTATAGGCAGGAATTTGACAGGCCTTTTCGGATTTTAGATCCTGGTTATATTGGATCGCGAACCATTTGATACACCAATTAAGCATCCCCCATTGAGGGGATTTAGACAAAAATGCTTTGCTCTAGGGTGGGGAATTAGAACCCCCAAAGTACAATAAGTCTAATTCCCCTGGGGTTGCCCGCCACTCCCCACCTGGGGGAAATTATTGATAGGTCCACAAGTACCCTGGGGAGCTTTCTTGAAAAATTAGGCTTCATCTCATAAATGGTAATTCTGACATAACAGATCTGATAGGCAGATTCCATATATAAATTATAAAATAATTCACTGTTTTGTATAAATCTGAATAAATTGACACAGTGTAATATGAATATTATTAACTTTTGTGCAACTATCTATTTGTACAGTCTTCTAGCAAGAATTACAAATCCAACAATGACAAACTTGTATGCAACAGTTTGCATCAAACTTCGTGACTTGTACATGTAACTCAACAATAATTATTAACACCTTTTTGACCTCATTTACCATTTGTTTGTCAAGACATACATAATATGAACAATACACAATCATTTCCAGCATCTTTTACACCTCACAAGTCTTTATAATTGTTCACTGTGCATAAATTCTTGGCAGGGAGTATCCACTCCTGATAACAAAATCACTGGATCACAAAGCCTTCATCAATGCAGAACTTGCTAAATATTAACACCTCAAGACAATTCAATTTAACCTCTTGTGCATGGATTATAATGGTTCATTAGTTCTAACACTGAGCTTTGGACCTACAGAGAGATACCACATTCCTTGTGCTGCTGGAATATTCCCCCAGGGTTGGGATATTCGGCAATGTTAACCTGGGTTGGCAATAAAAAAAAGAACAAACTTTGTAAATGTCACTAAATGTGACTGCAGTGCATGATCTCATAACATCTTTCCTATAACAGCCTCATCTATAAAATGTTCTATTCTTGAAATTGCGGATTTTCAAACAAGTTATTTATATCTTGGTGTGCTGGCTTTATAATATTCATCTTATTTTCAATCACACAAGTTGCAAAAGCCAATGCACAGCTGTAATTTCTTAATCGTGAAATTGCAATTTTACACTTGTCAGACAACGAAATGCAATGAAATTAATTATAAATAGTATTTACATGTACACTGTTTAAAAAACAATGTCTTTGTTGAACAAATTGAGTTTGAACTCAAATGAAACCATTGCTTTTACACATGTAAATATGTGAATAACAACAGCATGACATCAAAATCATTTTGGTTATTTATTTACAATTAACTTGAATAAGTCAATATTAGGCGATTGTGCAAATAATAGTTATGTCAATATGACATATCTATGCTCACAATGGCCACAAACATAAACAGTACCTTTATTTTAAAATACAATTATGCAATGATATATTTGCCTAGATTATACAGAACATTGTTTGTTGCCAGAAACTGTAATAACTTAAGCTAGTCACTGGCAGGGTGAGATGGTAACTATCTGGTGTATTTGTAACTGATAGTTGTCAAGTGCTACAAATAATACCTTAAATGTAATTTAACCTGTTACTAGGTCAAACTTTCTCATGATACCTTGAAAATGCAACTGTAAATTGTCTCGCTTAGTATCACTAGGCATTAGGATACAGAAATGGTAAGTTATAACGGAAATTTGTATAAAACTAGACTTGTGTTTGCAGGACACGGATGCCCCCACATTCCGTTGGTTGTCACAAAACTCTGCTGATGTCGGAAAAAATGCACCAAAATACCCAGGTGCACAAGTTCACATCCTGATATATATGTTTAACCAAAAATGTCATTTTTTGTTAAAAAAGGGCCATAACTCCACTAATGGCGGGAAAAAATGCACCAAAATACCCAGGTGCACAAGTTCACATGTGGATTAATATGTATAAAGTTTAATCACTCTTGAAGTAATACTTTTTGAGTTAACGCACGACACAAGTCCAAAAATGTCTTTTTTTTGCTAAAACAAGGGCCATAACTCTGCTGATATCTGAAAAAAAAATGCACCAAAATACCCAGATGCACAAGACCGGATGCCGATGAATATGCTTAAAAAGTTTCATCACTCTAGTAGTTATACTTTTTGAGTTATAGGCGACACAAAAATCTGACGGACAGACAGGACGGACTATATGCCCCCCCCCCCCTCTAAAGTTGGGGCATAAACTATTTTGGTCAACCAGCATCAATATTTAAAATTCAAACACAGCTTTCAAAAGTGAAACAATTTGCCAACGGGGACAGGTGATGCTTTGACTGTCTCCGCTACCATAACAATGATCACCTTTACTGCTTGCCTAATGGTCCATGCAACTGAAAAATTGCACCTCCCATAATTATGCTGTCAAATTGCCCAGGCTTACACTTGGTGACAGCTCTTAAAATATAGTACAGTGTAACCTGTACAACAGGGCATCTTAGCCCAGTGCCACATTTTTCGGCAACAAAACATAGCCTTAAGTCAGAAAATATAATATGTGTATTTTGTTTATCCTGTAGTTTGGTCATGGCACCTACAATGTACCAACATTACCATAATTATTCTATATGTTGGGACACCCTGAAAATAAATTATAATTTTTTTCTCGTGACTCTTAATTTTGGGACACTTCGAAAATTACAATTTTTCCTGTTTCTAAATTTTGGGACAAAGTTTTCCAAGTTGGCAATTTAGTGTCAATTTCTGTTAAGTCGGCAATTAAAAATCGCCATGTCACCGTTATTTACTGGCACTGATAAATTGCTGTGTATAAGCAAACTCTAAGTTGTGAATGGGTATATGGATATTCCATATACAGGTATCTCATGACAGCTGACCCCATCAATGTGGCCCCTTGTCAGCACATCATAAATTACTCCCTGGGGCAAAGATCTATATCCACTGGGATTTGCTATTTTATAGGGATTAATATACGTACCTATGATGCAATTGAACCTTACAAATAATGGATTTGGACCTCAACTGATGATTTCAAATATTGCGATACATTCAGGGGGAATAATCTTTGCTGCTTCTAAAAATTAGAACAGCAAAATATTTTTTTATTATTAAGTGTCCCAACATATAGAGTTATAACAGAACAGCTGCCAAATTTCAATACAACAAAATAGGACTTCAAGGGCATTAACCAACTTCTTTCTATATATTTTAGGAGAAAAGGCTAACCAGTAAATTGCTTCAATAATTTGGTCAGCAGAACTCAACTTGAACTGGCATTTAAATGAAACAGAAACAGGATTTTGTGATAAAATTATTTGTAGCTAAAGAAATAATGAATGTATTTATTTTTAAAAACAACAACAACAACAACAAAACAGGTGTTATTTTGATAACCATTAAACAAAAAGTATATTTTGCTGTTGAACTTTCAGACAACATTACAATGGCTAACTAATACAATACATTAATCAATTTTGACAACACTAGCCTGCATCCATGCCATCTCTATACAATTTGAAGGAGCGCATGCCAATCGGATTTGAGAGTTTTTGGCACAGAATTTAGTAATTTCGCTCATTTAATTGGTGAACTTAACTGCCATCAGTATTTGAATTTTCCAAATTAAGTGTGTTAGCGATCGTTATTTTTTGTAAACAAAATGTTACAGATGACTACTGTTTTCAACTGCCATCATTGGCTGCAGCTAACCAAACATTCCTACCGATGGAATAGTCAATTAACAAGGTTTTGTAAAATATAATTTTTAGAAAATTTCTTCACACTCGGTCTTAAGGGTAATTTTTAATAATGCAATTAATACATGAGGCATGTTGTGGGAAAACCGGGTTTAATTCATGTGCGTAAAGTGTCGTCCAGGATTAGCCTGTACAGTCCGCACAGGCTAATACAGGACGACACTTTCCGCTTTTATGGTATTTTCTGTCTCAAGGAAGTCTCTTTTAAACATAAATCCACTGTAGGCGGAAAGTGTCGTCCAGGCTAATCCGGGACAAAGGCGGAAAGTGTCGTCCTGGATTAGCCTGTGCAGGCTGCACAGGCTAATCCAGGACGACACTTTACGCACATGAATTAAGCCCCGTTTTCCCATGACACGCCTCACATGTAAGTTGTCATAGGACCTCATGGAGACTTATTTGCCAAACATTGTAAAATCAAATTTCAAAACTTTAAAATAATGTTGCAAGTCTTAAGTTCAGTCAACTGTAACTGGAAACCATTTATTTGGAGTTCTGATGATTAATTCCTGTTTGTCCAAAGTTGTAATAATAGTTGATTTTTTGGGGGGGTTGGAAATCTTTACTCCAATTAGAAATCAGACTCTGCTAGACCAAGGTTTATTTCAATTTTGTCTAGATCTGTAATATAATTTTTTTATATAAAGCATGCAATCAATTTCTGTCAACAAAATGCAAGAATTGACATATGTATAACAAAGATATATTCATTTGCAATAACTGAACCAGTAATATCTCTTACTTATTCAATCTTCACATATTCTCTGGTATAGCAAGTTCACAATGATGTGTTAATGTAAAAACACTCATAAAATGGTCATCTGATTAATAAAATGTTAGTACTTTTTAACAAAAGGTCACCCAAATAGTTGAAGAAGGGATTTGATAACTTCAAAAACATTGTATCTCAAATGTCACTTAAAGCGTTGTCATAAAATAGCAAAAGGAGATTAAGTGTCAATAATCTTAATATCAATTTGAAAGACGAAATATTTAAAGTGACTGTTATACCAGACCATGGAAAACTGCATTAAAAAAAGAAATAAATAAGATCAATTCAAATGTAATTAAAAGAGTATTTGCAATATATTTAAAAATTAAATTGCATTTCACTGAAATAATTGTATAATAATACAAAAAATTATTATCTGATTTAGATGTAATAATTCAATAAACATCATCGACTGAAATTTAATGTATTCATATTTTGTGTTTTTCCCATATCTAGGAAATTCTATTATGTCAATAACCGATTGAAGCCCGCAAAGGACACAAAATCACTTAGTTTATAGCACTTAAACCCTTATGACCCATATTAACAATCAATAAATTGTTTTCCAAACATTGCACATCTCTAGGATTACGCCCGACAACAGTTTGGTTCTATTTACATATGCAAAATCCGACTGCAAAAGATAACGACTCATTCAAATGAAATATGATTAAATAGCAGAAAGTAAATTCACTGTTAGCACAAAGACTTAACATTATCCAAGGGCTATCTTGTATGCGGCAATTTTAAATTTCACGTTGATAACCTTTAATCTTGAATCTCAAGTTGATGGCCAAACAGATCATCATCAGAACTTTTGACTTCTGCTAAGGTCCTGTTCACATCAGCCCTGTTATATTTTGGTCGTACGATTTCACAAGCCTGGGTTGCCAAAGACAATATGGCACCAGTCGTCGACACTACGCCAGTCTCACGGGCCTGAGCTGGAAGGCATGAAAGGTGAAGCCATGCATTTGTGTGTCTGCCCCAAGATGGCTGTGCGACAGTCATGCAAATTTGAGAGACAGCTGCAAGGCTGTCACGAGAACTTGCAAAACTTTCTTGCATCCACCAGATGACAAGCGATATTTTACAAGACAGCCGATCATTGTTTGTGTGTTCGTTGTACGAATTAGCAATTGTGAAGCAGCCTTGCAAACTCTGAAAATTCGCAAAGAAATGTTGAAAATCGAGTTTGCTACAATCCAACTACTTTACGACTTTGCGAATTTGTCCAGAGGTCTTAAGGCAGCCTTACGAAAACCCAGCGATTCTCCCAGCGAAAGTTGGTTATAGACAATTGATTATACGGCTGCCGCAAGGCTGATGATGTGAAGCAGGTTCAACTACCAAGTTGACCACTCAGAAAATAACCTTTGCAGATACTGTTTCAACAAGAGGGCCATGATGCCCTGGCCCAAAGCGCTCACCTGAGAACTGGTACAGATGAAGACCATACTGTTGTGACAGGTTTGAAAATGAAGGCATCTGAACAATACACAGATGGGAATAGGATCAATTTTAATTTAAAACATTGGTTAGTGCAATGGGCTAACTAAATTATGAGTTGGGTACTGGATGTGCGTGTTTTTTGCTAATGGTTCTCAAATCATTTTTCTCGATATTCTTACCTGACCCTTTTTCATGAAGTCATTGACAATTCTGGAAAATGCAGAAACAGTAGATTTTGATGTCGCAAACAGTTTTGGAGAACTAGTTGCAATGCGATAATTGCGATGGCTGTGAAGACATCAATGTTGCATGTACAAATAACTGCATGCAAGTCTTGCAACTGTTGGAAATCAAATTTTATCTATCAATTTTTATGGTAATGCGCAAACTGTGTAAGTTTGGTCAACATTGAATAAAAAATCGTATGTGCAAGCCAATCATTGATAACTTGTTGATGTTTTTATCCAAACACAAGGGGCAATAACTCTGGTGTTTCTGGCCCGATCATGCTTATATAATCGACTTCACCTGTAGTCTTACGTTCATAGACAAACTGTACACGATTGGTGAAGATTCAATGAAAAGTGAAGTCTCTATCCTGAATAGTGTCCATTTTTTGCACTTTTTTCACAAACAACGGGCAATAACTCGGGTGTTTCTGGTCCAATCTTGCTTATATTTGACTTCACCTTTAATCTTATGGTCATAGACAAACTGTTCAAGACTGGTGAAGATTGGATGAAAAATGAAGTCTCTATCCTGAATAAAGTCGATTCTTGCATATTTTTTTCACAAACAAAGGGCAATAACTCTGACGTTTCTGGTCCGATCTTGCTTATATTCGACTTCAACTGTAATCTTATCGTAATAGACAAACTTTGCAAGATTGGTGAAGATTGGATGAAAAATGAAGTCTCAATCCTGAATAATGTCCATTTTTGAATATTTTTTTAGTTAACAAAGGACAATAACTCTGGTGTTTGAAACACGATCATGCCCATTTTTGGCATCTGCTGAGATCTGATGGTCATACACAAACTATGAAAGTTTGGTTAAGATTGGATACAAAATAAAGTCTATACGTTGGAAAAGGGCATTTTTGCACTTTTTTTGCATGAAAAAGGGGCAAATACTCTGGTGTTACTGGTGTGATCTGGACCAATAACAATCCCATCCGAGATTTTAGGAGATTTTATGGTCATACACAAACTCTGCAAGTTAGGTTAAGATTGAATAAAAAATGTAGTCTTTATCGCGACGGTCCAAATAGTTGACGGCATACGGACGCCGTACGTCGCCCGAGAGGTCCCCTATACCAATAGTGCTCTGGTGAGCTAAAAACAATACCACAAAATTTGAATATTTTGTTAATAAACAACTAAAATTTTCTTTCAATCAATGGTCAGCGGGTTTGGATATTAAATGACATAAATTTGCATTTAAGTTCAGAAGTAAATTGTCATCTTCGTTAAAATTCAGAAAAGAAAGAACCGTAACAAGAAGCCAAATATCACTGACAATTAATGTCCCTTCATTTGTGGGTGTGACAACAGGGTGAGGGGCAAACTTCATCAGACAATAACCTCCAACACCAATAAACCTTTGTTGCTAATGACATCATTTTTCAGCAAAATGCCCCCAATACTTTCTCCCTTACAACTTCTGTCAGCCAGAATCAAAACGCTGACAGCGTAGAAAGACTGTTGGCGAGAAAAGAAACTAAAAGCAAGTGACTTATGCGAATATTGTTTTTATTTTAAGAACATTTATTTGAATGAAAACACCAGTCTTTAATGTAATTTTTACGAAAATAAATCTCGTAACTCATAATTATACACTCTACTTCAAATAAATTGGTATAAGCTGGTATTTGACCTAATTGAATATTGAGATCCAGGCCACTATCTTTTGCAAATTAAAATTTATATAGCGTGTGTCTAATTCAATGATATTTATCTACATTCTAATCTTTATTTTTTTGTAATTCGTGGGAAGCAAATAATTTTGTGCAAATTATTTAAAAGGCAAACAGAGTTAAGTGCATACAACTCAATCTACAACGGGTAAAAATAGCCGATGAACCGTATAAGTTCGAATCAATTTTCAGTGTTTCACATAACAAGCGCTGTGCTCGGTAAAATCCAATTTAATTAAAAATAAGTTAAATTAGTTAAAATACATTCAAACCTCTATGCAGAAGTACAAGGCTTTCCACAATTCGTATGCATACTTCAAAAATAATAAAAATCGTCAATAGAGTGGTTACGATTGCTCCGCCATGTGTATTGAATCAATACACTGTTGTTAAACTTTGTTGCAATGCGTAGTTAACCTGTACTCAGCACAAACAGAGACGCTATTATACCTATGTGAATAGCCATAAAATGATCCTGGATCAAGCCTACGCAGTCCGCAAAGGCAGATCCGGGACAACACTTTCCGCTTTTATGGTAATTTCTGTTTCAAGGAAGTCTCTTCTAAACATAAACAACGTTGGCGGAAAGTGCCGTCCTGGATTAGCCTGCGCGGACTGCACAGGCTAATCCAGGGCAACACTACGCACATGCATTAAGCCTGGTTTTCCCACGACACACCTAATATAATTTTGCACATCCTTTCTTATACTGTTTCTGAATTATTTTTTTATAGTCATTAGGACACATGCTTTGCCGGGCTCGTCTAGCTCAGTTGGTAGAGCGCTGGATTGTCAATCCGGGGATCGTGAGTTTGAGCACCAGCTCGGCAATATAACTTGTGTGGGGATTGGTCAGGAAATTATTTGTACCGCCATTCTCCCCCTAACCCTGATTCAAGTAGGGCAGTTGTCAGTTACTGGCATAAGTATGTGCACTTGGTACTGGTAAACCGCTTAGATCAGCTAAGCTTGCCCAGGAAATGTAAGTAGGTTAACTGACCGCAGTAATATGACTGAAATACTGTTAAAAATGGCGAAACATCCAAACAAACAAAAGACATATGCTTCGATTTTGCAGCTAAGGTACTGTACTTCTATTTTACCAAAGATGTAATAATTATTTATAATAATTTAGATATAGTACTACAGAACATTAAACACTAAGTTATGCATGCATAAAGCTTTAAAGTAATAAAACAGACACACTTATAAATTGTCTAAATAAAGTATCAAAAACAAGTTCATATTTATCAATATGAACTTGTTTTTAACACTTTATTTAAACAATTTATTGTTTCGTGGATATCCATTTATGTGCGAAACAAAAACGAAAATGTACATAGATTTAAAGGCTTATAGTTTCATAGCTTTGTGACAAATTATGTCTCTATCTCGATGTTCTAGCACACTTACAAAGTACTTATGATTAGATTTATAAATCCTTGTTTGCCTTTAAACACTATTTTGAACAAATGTATTAGATACCATGTTATTGTGAGGAGCAATAAACACGTCAACAAAACATTCTCGGAGGAATGAAGGTTTCTATTTGATTTTTATAGACAAAAGGAAGAATTTAAGAGACAATCAAATTCAATTTAGATCTATTAGTTATAGTTCTGTGTTTGAACATTTTGCAGATAAAATTCCAAAACAATTATTAAAATGGTGCCTTAAATACAAACCGCAAAATGCATTTGAAGTCACATAAACATTGTACCGAGACCTAATTGTGTGATTTGTTATATTATGTATCATTACAATGTAAGTGTGTGATTTGTTACATTATGTACCATTACAATGTAAGTGTGTGATTTGTTACATTATGTACCATTACAATGTGTGTGATTTGTTACATTGTGTACCATTACGATGTAAGTGTGTGATTTGTTACATTATGTACCATTACGATGCAAGTGTGTGATTTGTTACATTATTTACCATTACGATGCATGTGTGTGATTTGTTACATTATGTACCATTACGATGTATGTGTGTGATTTGTTACATTATGTACCATTATGATGTAAGTGTGTGATTTGTTACATTATGTACCATTACGATGTAAGTGTGTGATTTGTTACATTATGTACCATTACGATGTAAGTGTGTGATTTGTTACATTATGTAACATTACGATGTAAGTGTGTGATTTGTTACATTATGTACCATTACGATGTAAGTGTGTGATTTGTTACATTATGTTCCATTACGATGTATGTGTGTGATTTGTTACATTATGTACCATTACGATGTATGTGTGTGATTTGTTACATTATGTTCCATTACGATGTATGTGTGTGATTTGTTACATTATGTACCATTACGATGTATGTGTGTGATTTGTTACATTATGTTCCATTACGATGTATGTGTGTGATTTGTTACATTATGTACCATTACGATGTACGTGTGTGATTTGTTTCATTATGTACCATTATGATGTATGTGTGTGATTTGTTACATTATGTACCATTACAATGTAAGTGTGTGATTTGTTACATTATGTACCATTACAATGTAAGTGTGTGATTTGTTACATTATGTACCATTACAATGTAAGTGTGTGATTTGTTACATTATGTACCATTACAATGTAAGTGTGTGATTTGTTACATTATGTACCATTACAATGTAAGTGTGTGATTTGTCACATTATGTTCCATTACAATGTAAGTGCATTTCAATACTTTCCGAGTGCAGCAAGTATTCTTGAGGTTGACTTTCTCTGAAATAAAGTCATTGAGAACATTTTATCAAATAATCTTCACAAATAATAGATGAGCAATGGCAAAAAATACAGGTGCATTCTTGTGATGTGTAACCTATTTTCCTTCAGTCATTTTGCAGTGTCCTACAAAACAGAGCAAATAAATCAATGTCATCAAATTCAAATCTATCTCAAGTGCATCATGCTATTGAATGGGATATTGCCAGTGAAATCATGCCAACAGCAGCATGGAAGAGCCAATTTCATGCTCCAGGAGCCATTTTCATGTGGGAATATTTCAAACCCATTCATAAATATTTAAAAAAAAATATATATATTCACCACTGGCATCTTATCCTAAATGTAGTCTGACTTTAATGGGCGGATAGACAAAGATTTGGGAAATATTTATGAACTTTAAAGCTACATTAGAAGGTATATAAACAGTAATGGCAAATATATTCATATGAAAGCCATTTGGGGTACATCAATAAAGAAGTTAAAATCAAATCTTCATTTCATAGAAGTTATTTTATATATTACTGCTGGTATAACATATTAAACATTTATTGCCAAATAAAATTTTTGCAAGAGCAGGATTTGCATAACTCGAATTTAATTTAAATTTGATTCTCTGAAAATATGTAAATGCATGTGAAAACTGGTATATTACACATGCAAATGTTTTCCGAATTGGATAATCAAAAGATAACTGGTAATTTAAAAGAACTCTCTATTTCATGTAAATTACTAATTTATTTTTGTGTGTGCACATTAAAAACAATATGTGTGAAATTTTCGATTCATTTGCATAAATAAAACTCATATTCAAACGTTAAAGTTTGTGACAATAATAGAATTATATATTCCGATTAATTTGGTTTTTGTATTTAATGGTTAAAAACGAACACTAAAACCCATGGTCTTAAACGGAGATGACATGCACAAAAAAGTCAGTTATCACAGTTAAATCAGCAACTACGACCCAGTGAGTTTTTCTTACAAAGACGCTCATTTCACGCTCATTTCACTATTGAAAGTCTCTTTATTATAATGTTGACAGGTTCATAATAGCCCATTAAGAACGGAATTTAATTGTGATTACAGCTGGAAAGAACAGATATGTTGTGATTGTCTTTGTAAAAATTGTAAAAACTGACAAAAAGAGACATGGTAGAAATATGACAGAATGTTAGTTTGAAGAACGTTTAGTCATCGGCTGTTCATGAAACTTAAAGGGTAATGTCTATGAAATAATTGTTTCCTGTATAAATGGTATTATATTATAGAAATATGTCTTACCAAGGCATCAGAATTAAATCAAGCTTACAAAAAAGAAACCCACAAGCTAGTATTGAACCCTCAAACCAACTGCACTATTCTGCTTGGTAGTCATAAGTGTGCAAATTATGCTAATACTAAATACTCATAATTATGTCATCATAATTTTAACAGGAAAAGTGCCAAACAAACACTTACTATATTATATATTAATTTTTGTCTCAGAATGCGTAAACTATTTTCCGTCCATTACTTATTCCTTATTTTAACCATTTTAATGTTCATATTATAAATTTAAGATTTTTAAAGAAACTGTCCCCTTTAGACCCTACTCACAGACAGATCCTTCAAGTAGCTTGGATGAAATTGCAAGGAAAAATAATACAAACGTGAATGATTTGAAACATTACAAACTAAAATACTTCGTGGTATTTACGAGTTTCAAATCTTGACTTCAATATATCAGGGCTTTAACTTGACTCTAATGATAGGATTCAATCTTCAATTTAATGACTCTATCATGTACCTTGTTTGCAGGCTTTATCTGCATTAGAATGTGCTTTTAGTATGCCACAGTAAGTAGGTGCCATAAACATCTTCAAATAGTTTGTCTTCCACAAGTTTAACCCAATGAGAAAATGCACATATTTGACTTCAGTGGACATAAGGTTAAATTTTACAGAGGGGTTTCATTTTGTTTGATTGTAACAGGCAATATTTGACACTAACAGGGTGTCTATAATGCACCTATCAATATTTTCCCCCCGGGGAGCGGCGGGCATATATGGGACTTTAGACTGAAAGCGATTGCTGAAAGGCGAGGAGTTTGACATGCCGAATGATTCAGTGTCCGGGAAATAGACTTTGTCGGATTTTAGATCCCGGTAATATTGGCCCCCGGGCCACTTGATACACCGATTAAGCTACCCCCATTGAGGGGATTTAGACAAAAATTCTTGGCTCTAGTGTGGGGCATTAGATCCCCCAAAATACAATTAGTCAAATTCCCCTGGGATTGCCCGCCGCTCCCCCCTGAGCGAAAATATTGATAGGTGCATAAGTATGCAATATAAAATATTATTTATATTTACCCGGGAACTTAAATCAAACTAGCTTACATAATTTAACTAAAGCAAACATGGTTTAAAACACATGCTTATGTCTGCAGAGTAATTCAGTCATGGGTTTAATACCCACCTGGCATTTTCAGACAAGGTAAATTTTATATTGTATTCAATGCAGATACTTTTGTATTAAACTTTTATATAATATTGTATCATTTGAATCGCTAGAGTAGCAGAAGATCACTATTTTGTAGATATTGTACCTTTAAGCCAAAAATCTTACAATACATACATTTTCATTTCAATAAAACATTAAAACATAGGGCAATTATAAAATGAGACTGGTGTACATAAATATTTTACACAATTTAAAACAATAACTTTAATTTAAAATTACACAATAAAACATCTGATAAGTATTCTCAAGGCAGTAGAAAACAATGTTTGAGATATATGAGGCATGTCGTGGGAAAACCAAGCTTAATGCATGTGCGTAAAGTGTCATCCCGGATCAGCCTGTGAAGTCCGCACACGCTGATTTGGGGCGGCACTTTCCGCCTGCAGTGGATTTATGTTTAGAAGAGACTTTTTTGAAACATAAAAGCGGAAAGATTATACACTTTATGCACATGTATTAAGCCCGGTTTTCCCTTGTCACGCCTCATATCTAAGTTTCCCAACACATTCCTTATGTATGCAATCAAACATAAGGTTTCAATTGTAACCTGCTTTCAACCTGTATAAAATTTGATCCCCTGCAATTCTGTCATTCAATTAGATTATGCATGTTTTAATGAACTAGGTGCTAAATTAAATGCATGGGGCCAGATCTCTTCCATATTTCATTATTCAAAATTATTGAAGGTCTAAATGTCCTCCACATTAATTTAGCTCACTCAGTAATTCAGTTGAGTAAAAGTATGACACTAGGTCTTACAATTTAAATTCCCTATCTATATGAAAGTAAACTGATGAGCATGCAGGTTGGTTTAACAAAAGGTATGTAGTGAATTTCAACAACAATGCAGTCAACCTAACTAAACAAACTTTCAAGCACAAAGTAACAAAATAATTATTGTGAGTTACCTTTGAACATTTCTTTCATTGAAAATTAATAGATTTTGAATCAAAAAATTAATTTTAATTTGAAATGTCAAACACTGTATACCTAAATCTATGTTGATATTTGAACAACTCTTTAGTCATGATATATGAAGCAGCATGCAATAAGGCTAGTTCCAAATTTTTCCCTAGGAAATACATACTTAAAGCGACTATATCTACAAAAAGGGCATCATTTAATAACATAATAATATTGGCATATATAAAAAATAAAAATAATGTACATAATATAATGGGAAAAGATTGTAAGCATTCTTAGAAAAAAATCATATAATTTAGGTCATGTCTGTTTGGCCCATTTCTTGTTGACATTCTGACGTTAGAATTGATAGCATCTTGTATAACAATACTTTGCACACATTTCCTCTGAAGTCAGAATAGCGAAAACGGTAAGAGTGATTTAAATGTTTTGCCAATTGTTCTTACGACTCTGTTGCCCTGAGTACGATACCCAGACGGGGTTTATGTTTTTCCAAGCATTTCGTCACCTTCGTTCAAGTTCAATAACTTAATATCTGGAATGCAAAATGTAAGTACTTATTGAGGTCTCGAACTAAGGTGACGATTTGTGTTATATATTTGTTTATATAAAATATCTCATAATGCAGAGCATTGTTTATACTTTGTTTTTTAGGAAACACCTTTATATTGTTCATTTATATAATAACACATGTATTGCTATAGGAGATCACTTGTTCTTGCTATAGGAGATCACTTGTTCTTGCTATAGGAGATCACTTGTTCTTGCTATAGGAGATCACTTGTTTTTGCTATAGGAGATCACTTGTTCTTGCTATAGGAGATCACTTGTTCTTGCTATAGGAGATCACTTGTTCTTGCTATAGGAGATCACTTGTTCTGCTATAGGAGATCACTTGTTATTGCTATAGGAGATCACTTGTTCACTAACATAGTCCTTTAAATGGTGCATTTAGTTGCTTTTATTCACCAACTTGCCTCATGAAAAGACATAAACAATAAATTTAAGATTGCCTAGGCCACTATGTTCATTTAACTACCACCGAATATCACCTGTCAAAGTCATTATAACCTAGGGCATACATTTTTGCCATTCAGATAACCCCAAAAAAAGCCACGGGGCTCACCAAATGTCAACTTGCATGCTCAAGCATTTCTCAGATCTGGGGGTTAATCAAGAATTAAGAAATCATGTAATCACTTAATGTTTTGTGCCAGGCCACCAAATCAGTTACTTTTTCTTAATTAAATTAAAATGCATTACTTGCATACCACCTACTGTGAATAACACTGGCAGTTCTATTTTCACAAGGTATGCCATTTAATTAAATAAGGACATGACAAGGTTAAAACGACTGTCATCCTTAATTTGACCTGACTGTTAACGAAATTGTCTTTTTTTATATACAGTGTACTCTCTCTACACCAAACACCGACCGGACCGAACCAAATGTTCGGTTTTCAGGGAGTTCCGGTTTACTGAGGGTTTGAGGCAGTTATAGCATATTATCGGTATTGTTTTCTGCTGAATTATTTACAACCTTAAGCGAGGGCTTGGGGATAGATTCTGCATCACTGATCAATTGTTTTTCGAGAGATAATTCAACCTGTCGACGTTAAGAAGGTGGCTCAGACATTTTAACACTGTACTAACTTCACAGAAGAATGATAGTTCATAAGTAACATCAAGCTTAAATACTTCTATCATTTCTTTCAAGAAAGCCTGTTCTGCTCAACATTGCTTTGATTGCTTTGATAGACTGTAAATTCGACCAACATCAATCAAATTATGTTTCAATTAAAGTAATCATTAATAATTATCACATCATTAATAGTTATTACCTGAGTTATATAAATTTGTTTGTAAAATGTTTAAATATTTTCTGAACAAATGAAAACAGTCTAATTAACATACCATTGTTGTTCACACTTTATAGGCAATACCCGTTTATATTTAGCGACTAAACACCCTTATCTGAAGTCCTATGCTGTCAAACGGTTGCCCCTAATTATCGGATTAAGCGTGCAATCACCCTGCAGAAAGACAATCGCGCGCTAAAGATAATCAATAATATCAGATTGTCACACATGTTCGGTTTACAGAGGTCAATTTGTACTCCAAAACAAAGCGATGTACCGCTCCTGCTGTTCAATATTCGGAATACAGAGGTTCCGGTATACCGAGGGTTTTCGCACATTAAACATATAGGCAAAAAAATCGGGACTGGAGCGTCTGTTCGTTTTCAGAGAGTACTGGTTTATAGAGTTCGGTTTTAAGGGAGTACACTGTACTAATTAATACTACAATGTACATAATCAGCAAATTAGTGTAAGGCCAAAAAAAAGAGTCCCGCTTCTGGTCTCCCTACCTACCCTTTCCTTTTGCTGCCTACCCTACATATTTTTGGTCACAAACATAATTATGTTTATTTTCTTTAATTTTCTTTCCACCAAATTTTTTGTTCGCTCATTCTACTAAACAAGATTTTATGGGTATTTTTGGCATCCAAGGTACTTCAGTCAAACTAATTACTTTTATCTTTATTTATGTTTATTTTGTTTTTAATTTATTTCAGGGGTATTGTTTTCAGAAAAGTTGAATTAAAACATGGTTGTGAACCGGTAGTTTTTCAACTTTTAACAGGCAGTTATGTTGGAATGTTGGTTGATCAATTGGGGATAAAGATTTTGCAATCTGTCAGCACATTACTCATCTATATTGTATGTCCCATCTGAAAAGACACCTATATGGAACACACACAATCCCTCCAAAATAAAAAAAAGGAAGAAGAAAATCCCTACCTACCTACCCTTATTTTTTTGGGCCAGAGACAAGAAACAGAACTATTTTTTCATTTGGCCTGAACACATGGGCATGGGCATGTAACAGCATGGGCATTCTTAGCTTAAACAGAAGGGGCGGAATACATAGGCTTTATCCCTGAGCAAAATTTCTTACAATCATTTACATGTCCAACCTTTGTTTACTTTACACTGGGTGTTTTTACCAAATTTGTAGCAAAAATTTTCCCCAAAACCTAGGGGCTCAGACCTCAATTCTAGCATCTGAAAAACCATGGCATAATTAGTTATTTGACATTTTTGATTGGGAAGGATAGTGTGAAGATGGGAAACTTTGCTCTCAACATGAAGTTATTTATGGCAAATAATTTATTATTTTGACATTAATGTTTTATCCCTTACATAAGTTTGAATTATGCATTAAGTGATGATCGCTACACATTACATGATAAGCATTCAAGTGGTTTCTGACACTTAAGAGCCGCTACATGTTTACAAATGCAAATGCAAGCCTTTAAAGGCTTAAAAACAAACATCCATTAAATTGTATAGCCCAGTTTCAACCCAGACACAGGTTACATAACACCATGTTCCACTGTCAACAAATACAGCAATTTATGTCTAAAGTGTAAGTGTAATTATCCAGCCCACATCATTAGCTTGGTCCATTTCATTCCCATGACAGGTTACAGTAACCTTTTAATGCTTTTCTGGCATGGAAACGTGTTTGTTTCCAGCTACCAGCTTTTCTTTCACAGGTTAAAAAATAGGGAGCAAAGATGACAAATATACATGTATCACAATTAAAATAAAGTAATTGCAAATACATGTGTTAGTAACAATATCTCAACAAAGTATGCAAAACAATATTAAGCGAGATGTTTGTAGTTGTTGGACATCAATGGATGTTGATGCATCTTGCTTAAAGGGACTACGTACATGTGCATATAATGGAAAAAGAGTTTATGCCTTCGGATAAAAAAACATTATATAATTTAGGTGGTGTTTGTTTGGCCCTTTTCTTGTTTACACTTTAGATTTCTGGGTATCTTATGTTCTTATGACTTTATCGTCACAAGTTCGATTCTCTGGGTTTTCTTTTTTTCAAGTATTTTTGTTTGATTGTTGTTATAAAAGTTCTGAAAATTATTAATACTTTATTTATGGTATACACTTCTTGTGTATTGCCCATTTCTAAAACATAACAACATTAAAACTGCAGAAGGAGATTACTTTTTCATAGACTAAGACATAACCCCTTTAATAAACACCAAAATGGTTACTGCAGATATTTGCACATTTCTGTGTCCACCAGTGATTTACACTTCTGACCACACATGTTTCTACATGGCCAAATTCTGTCTATTGGATGATTCAGTTTATATTTAAAAAAAACACACACCATTTATGTTTTCATTTAATTATAACCAGTGATAAAATGTTCTGACAGTTGGTATCCAATAACACCCTAAAAGCTATTTGAGGGTTTTTATAATCATTTTTGACACCCTACCAAATGCATCAGACATGCTCTGGTTTAAGCTATGGAATTAATTACTGAGAAGTCCAATCTGGAACAATGGGCCAAGACATTTTACAGACTAGGAAAAAAAGATGATAGCCAATTTTTATGGCCATTAGAAAGGGTAGGAAAAGAATTCATGGTATGTTTATCTATGTGTTGAGGTGTTCAGCAGTAAAAACTGGCAATTAGCTTGGACCAAGTGTAGTTATTCACCAGTATCTCTACAGCTTTTATGAAGAAATAAAGACAATTTCGGAATCATTTTGAAACCAAAGAACATTTTAACTTACCTTGTACTATCTGCATTCCTCTTTCGCTCAAAAAAAGATACTCTAGAACCCATGGGTGGCAAGCTCAATTGTCCCAATTGCCCAGCTTGTCACTGGAGCATGTGCGGAATTTTGCCCGATTTTACTTAGTCTACATAATTATTTTACAGACCAGTTGCAAACAGCATTAATTTTGTAAAAAAAGAACATTAGTAAGGTAATATCCGATTTTGCCACGTCTGGAACAACCCAGACAAAAATTACACCACGGTAGATCATGGTCAACATGGTATTTGACTGTCGACCATGAACTATCATGGTCAACCATCGAAACCCATGGTCATGGTCTGCTTTATCATGCCCATGGTCGACCATGGTCAGCATGGTATTTGACTGACAAACATGATTGACCATGGTCAACCATCAAATTATGGTCTGCTAATATCAATAGCATTGTCAGCATGGTCTTTGACTGTCAACCATGGAATACCACGGTCAACCATCAAAATCCATGATCATGATCCAGCCTTTCATTGACACTAATTCAAGTGCATTTACAAGATAAATATAACAGACAACAGTTATTTGAAATACAAAATATCTTCAATGTTTCAGATTTTGATCAAAATAATAAGCGTTCATGTTCTTGTTCAAATCCCTTTGCTTACCCTTTAACTATCCTCCTTCTTTTACAATACACCTGACATCAGCAAGTTGTATACCCCATTTCTCTTATCTTATGTTAAGTCATCACTTCATTTTATAGTTCAATGTTTGAAGAAAGTGTTAATTAAATACAGTCCCTATGCAGACAACTTAACAAATAATGGCCGAATAAATCTCAAACAAATGATTTTATTATCTATACAGCGTTGAGTAAACCATGTCACAAAATTGAGTCACAGGTATTCACCCTTTTCTATTCCAATATTTAGATCCTCAACCATTTGCTAAAAAGTGTCAACAAAAAGTTTATCAGCAATAGATTTTTTTCAAAATGACTCAACTAATAAATGAATGAATGGGAAAAAGTAAAACCACTGCACTATCAGGCACGTTTGTCAACAAGAGATAGTGAAGATAATCATAACGACCAGGCTGTAAGGTTATTTTAACATTCACAAATTGTGTTAAGAATTTGCAAATCATTAATTACTACCCATTGGATTTTGGGTGACAGGAGCACAGTATGTGCAGGTGTTCCGTTGGTATAGATTAAGATTAACAGATATAAGACCAATGATCCTGGGTATTAAATGTCTCTAGTAGTTAAGATTGTTCATGTTTTTGTAAACCAAGTTCATACCTTTTCAATACCTTGTAATAATTATTTTTGTATACAAACTTTTTCAACAATTCAATATTTTATGTGCCAAAACCGTGCCACATTAAATGAAATACAGGTCATATAAATTTGCTTAAAGATATTGTCATCAAGCTACCTATGAAAACAAATAATTAAACACGAAAGTTATTTAAACGACTTTCATCTAAAATACCACATTTACCTACAAACATTGTTGGAAATAGCAGTGTCATTTGCACTAAAATGACATGTCATTTTTCTGCCAGCAATCATTTGCATTATGACAAATTGGTATATTACCAGTATTCTAAATTTACAGGGGCCTAGTATCATGCTTACAATTTTAGCTTCAGATTTTCTGAAACAGTATGTTTTGCAACATTTACATACCAACCATAATTTGCAGTCCAAAATAATGCACCTATCAATATTTTCCCCCTGGGGGGGGGGGGGGGGGGGGCGGGCAAACCCAGGGGAATTTGACTACTTGTATTTTGGGGGATCTAATTCCCCACCCTAGGGTCAAGCATTTTTGTCTAAATCAGTGGGGGATGAATAATTGGTGTATCAAATGGCCTGGGGCCCAATATTACCGGGATCTAAAATCCGAACAGTCTATTTCCCGGGACCTCCGCAATCATTCGGCTTGTCGAATTCCCACCTGTCGGGAATTGCTTTCAGTCTATAGTCCTGTATATGCCCGCCGCTTTTATAGGTGTATAAACCAGCTCCATTTCATATTTGTCTTTCCACATTTCTAATCCACAGTAGGCTCCTGAATTCCTTAGCATGGTACTGTAAGTCATTTTCCATTGTTTTTAAAGGGTCATCCTTTTCAGGAGTAAGGAAAGAACAGTTTTCGAAGTGAGGAAAGAACAGTTTGCGAAGTGAGGAAAGAACAGTTTGCGAAGTGAGGAAAGAACAGTTTGCGAAGTGAGGAAAGAACAGTTTGCGATGTGGAATAAAGCTGATGACAAAAACCATTTTGGAAATAAATCATGCTTCAAAAATAATTATCATTTAATATTTTGTGAAATTTCTAAGAAATATTATTGTATATTTTGACTTGTAGCACTGTTAAGTTTTCCTTTATGATACAGACTGCATTAATATAACACTACATTGTTGTAAAGTTCACATAGTGTGAAGCAAGCACATATTAGTCAACAGAAACTCAAATCCTTCAGAAACAAAAAATGCGCATTTTGCAGTGTCTTTAATTACAAATTACCTCTTTATATTTGTAATAAGATCTAAACACAGTTGACCTTGCAACATTTTTGTCTCTCAACATTTTGTTTAAATATCTAAATGCAGTTGAACTTGCAACTGTATTTGAATTTTAGTAACTCACAGCTATCATTTTCCCTTAGAAGTATGCTTGTATTAAGTTTTATGAAAAAGCGTGTGACCTGATTATAGACAACTCTTGTGGACTGATGTCATTTAATGTACATATTTTTGCCATTAGTAACCTATATAATGTCTATATCACTTGCAACTCAGAAGTAACTGAAATCCAGTATCTTTCTTTGGAACTTGGTCCCGGATGCTTTTTTCACAGCTACACTGGTCGAGATATCATCCAGGCTAAGTTCATGAAAATGTACTTTATTTCTTGTTTAATTTGATATTCTTATAAAATATGCTTTAGAAGACAGAGCTCTAGTAAACTACAAAGTAATTGGTATCTCTATTATAAAAGAACAGAGGAGAGCTCTTTTTTAAAAAAATGGCACGCATTCATATTTATAAACTTTTTATACAACCTGTTTCAAGATAACCTTCATTTACTTGACTACATGTTTTCATATAATATGCTGGATAAACTAGCAGCAGAAATAGACTTTGTTGCAATTCCCAAATACTATCTCCCCATATTACCACCAGTGCACTGAGCATGTAATATTGTTTATTCAGCTGGCATTTCTTTCTACACCCCACTCACAAGGTTTTCACTAGTGTTTTTTCCCCCAACAGATGTCAGAAAGAAACTCACACTAAATAGCACTGTTTGCTGACTGTGTACAACACCATCAAGAAACCATTTTCCTTCACAGATGAACAATGATTCTAAGAAATGATCCCTACCAGCCCTCTCCACAACTATGGGAAATTAAATGGTTTCATTTGGCTCTGGTTTCCACATAAAACATTAAAATATCATGAATTCATGAGAGATCAAAATGCTAGTTGTCTTCCCTATAACAGCTGTGCATTAAGTCCTCTTTGTTCACTTATAATTACTATTGATCTAATGTTTTGAATGTGTTGATGATCATTAATTGATTATGTTTGAAATATGGCAAAGCACATCCTTTAAAGAAATTAGTAAAATAAAATAAACATTTGTTTGCTTGAACAGAAAATTTTCAATAGATATATTCAAAACAGATTATTGTGCCATTAATTTACCCATATACAACAACAACAGCATAAAATGATTTGACCAAAGTTGCTTTTAAAAAAAGTGCTATGTTTTCAGTCCACTTACTGAGTAAGCATTCCTCATACTGTTTAAATAAAACAACCTGCAAGTTTTGGGGCTAAATCTTCCAAATTATTTTTTTAAAGAACACATTTCTAACTCAGTGGTTAATAAATTATTATTGTATTTGTTTATCTATTTAATTCAACATATCTATTTAATACATATTGGTATAAATAATTAAATAATATAATTAAATTTGGTACGACATACAGTGAATTTGAAACCAAATTAAACTCACAGCAAGTGGTGCCTTTTAAACTGCTACAATAAGGACTTAAAGGACTTTGAAGGCTATTCTTGCTTTATTGTTGTCAATAAATACAAATAAAAAAGCCTGTTAATTGAAAAGCACAAATGTGCATTCAGCAACAAAAGGGCTCCTTTTTACAGACAGTTTCAAAAGAAGGAATTTCAATGCATCAAAGTAACCTACTGACTGAAATAACAGTAGAAATGTAAATGTGTCCTAAATCACCGCCTTCTACAAGGGCAAATTGCTTAGGTAGCTGGTAGTCAATGTTTTCAGCTGATCAAAGCAACTTTACCAAGTTTTACGCTATCTCAATTGTACACAGAGGCTCTGTTGGCCACAGACCTGTAGAAACATGCATCTGGGCTGTAGCTGATAACTGGGTTTAACACATCATAAATATTATCAGGAAATAATTAACTAAAGGAACCCTAGTTGATAGCACAGCCAAAGGCTTATAAGCACACAGTAGAACACCGTGGTAGCATTATTAGCCCCAATTATACAGGCTAGGTGAGTGGCTACTTAGCACATGCTTAATTGGCTTAATTCAACATTCATAGACAGATATTGATCTTATCATATGTATTGGATAAATACATGTCTAGTAGTACACTCACCTATCAAGTGTTGGTGCATATGTTTGATAATGCATAAATATCTTTTTAATATAAAATATTCTGTACAATAATAGCATTACTTGTAAGGCCTTGGGCAAAAATTGAGATGCGTTTAATGTCGGCAATGCTTTCTGACGTTACAGCGAATTTAGTCCTATAGAAAACGTAACACTATATTCGTTGCACGGCTAATTAATAAAGACTATTAGAAATACATGCATCTGTAAATTACGGTTTGCCTGCTTTTATATGATCTTTAATGTAACAATCTTGACGTTATGGTTTGTAAACCTACCTTTACACGTTGCCTCAAAATCTACGCAACAGTCGTTCATCTGCAGACATCTCGAGTCACAAAAACACTGGCCGACGGTGGAATCAATTTTTCGAGCGTTGGGCACATAGCACGTATTATTTACGGCCTCGCAACAAAGTCCGGCCGACGCGCAACCCGTAAAATGCTTGATTTGCACATCATCCTGACCAAAAACAACTGCTACCATAAATAATCCAAGCACAACCGACATTTTCAAGAACTCCATCCTTATTAATCTGTGATCTGTTATCCCAGTAAGCAGTGTACTGATAAGCCCAGATGCTGAACACGTTCGACGATAACACACCGAAAAGTGATGAGGTGTACAATAAAATGTAGAAGTTCGACTCCGATTTTTGCGCAAAGTGGTAATTGCTCTAGGAAAGAGATGAAAAGAATTACTTATATTATTTATCCCTCTTGAAAATGAATTAGAGAATCTAATGAATCTGTTTTAAATTGTTTCGGCAAAGACCTCAATTTTTTTCAAAGTATTGAAGCCCACCGCCTAGTTCAACTAAAGCGCAGACGACACACTCGTCCCATTTCATTGAAATGGATTGGTCCGATATGCGCGCGCCGCTACCGTTTGGGGGTCGTCTCAAAGAACGGGAACGCATTTCGGCGGGTTACATTTCACTAATATTCAGCTGCAGGATTGATACTACCGCAGTTTCGGCAAAACGAATCACATGCAATGGTAAATACTGCAGCAGAACAGTTATACAAAATTGTAAATTTAATGAGTTATGATATAATGTAAGCTATACATATAAACATAGAAATGAGAACGCGCGGTATTCGTCTAGATGCTGTTAAAGACGTGTGCTGCATGTGTTTTTAAAGTGTACACATTGTGGAAATTACCTTGACAAGTGTTAAGTTCAAATAACTATTGTATTGCACAGCAGCCATTATCTTTCCATATTTAATAACTCTTTTTATCTAGAATAATTTATCAACTGTATTTGACTGTGATCGACTATGATATTGACTTTGAGACAGTCTCTAGAAGCGTGGCGCGACAATGCATTTGAGGCTACTTGTTCAGCGGCACGCACTTTTATGGCATTGATGGCATATTAATGGCAGTAATTATATCGATTCCGAAACCATGTCGGTTGTTTCATGTCTGCACGCGTGTGCGGAATTGATGATTTTTGCTTGATAGCTTCAAACAGACTCACTGGCAGTCACTGCCCGATGCCATCTGAGTCATGCAAGTATTGATGAGCAGAGTAAAATTTAGTGTGAATGTTAAATTTTAAACGTGTTTTCTGAGTTCTCCTCACTGAATGTATAATCTGCCTTGTAAAAAAACAAACATCAGTTGGAAAATGGTGGAAAAACGTTATGGTTTCAATATGAACATGAATATCACGAACATTGAGTTTAGAATCGACTTTTGTTTTAAACACATGTCCCGAAACGAAAAACAAAATAAAGTTTGTTTGACGCTATATATTGCAAACATTAAGATTCTATTCGGATACAGAACAAATCGGGTACTCATCTATAGCTAGGACCGGTGTCACAGAGAACACAATTTATTACTTGTTATCGCGCAAACAACGGCCGTATTATAACTGTTGCCACCTTAACTTTGCTATAAAAATAAGCATGCACTGGTATTGACATCAGCTTCCACAGACAAGTTCAGTTTTATGAGTCACTAAAAAAGATTGAAGACAAAGACGATCGTTCAGAGACAATTGCACTGTTGAAGGCGTCAGTCAAATACTCTTGAATGCTGATAATAAGGTCTTATCAGACCCCCTTTGAGTTGACTCACTTCCACATCATTAATAATAATCTATAAATTGACTCAGATGCTCCAATAAAATGCATTTGTCGTATCATTTTAATATTCATATTATTTAAGTAATAATTTTAGTATATTTTGCGGTTTTCCGAAATGATGCCAATGTTTGCGAGGTAACTAATCACGGAGTCCAGTCCTTGACTATCAAGAGTTGCGTCCCCTGTCATACAACCGTCTATGCATCTTTTACTGCTTGCGGTTAAAATAGTTTTAAGGTTTATGGCGTAATGAGCGCATCCCAGATGCTATTTCACAAATCATTCGATGACATTAAATACTTTAAGTTCACTTATAGTTCACACCATTGAATGGCATTAAATTATGGAGGTTAGGGCTCTTTCATGTATGGGTCTTTAACACATTAAAATGTATTAACATAGGGTAGGTAGGTAGGTGATTTTTTTTATTTGGTATATGGTCAACATAAAGATTTTAAAACTGAAAGAATATTCAAAACATGTCTCTTATATCATTAAACATCGTTTTGAAGTGGATGCTATCAAAACAAAACCCTTATTTATCAAAAAAACATTTAATTATTTGAAAAAAGTACAATAAACAAAAAAAATATCTGACCCACTCATAGAAATGTTCTTGGGTCGGGGCCTTTTTTTTAGGGTAGGTCGGGTAACCTGAAACAAAAATATTTTTTTTTACGCCTTAGATGTTGGTTTTTTTTTTAACCAATCTGTAAACAGAAATCGTTCGATTTCAAATTAGAAAATTTTAAATACATTTAAGTGAAGATTTTAGGAGCCTTGTGAAAACCGGCCCTTTTTATTAAAATGTCTTTTCATTTTATACAAGTTGCTTCAAACAAAAACACAGGCTAATCCGGGACGACATTATACGCACATGCTTTAAGCCCGGATTTTCCACGACACGCCTCATTTAAAGTCAGGCAAATTGCTTCAAACAAATTTTAAAGTGTGTATGCACGATCTTTCATGTAGATTATTTTCATCATAAGCAGATGAAAGTGACGAAATAACTGGAAAGCAAACAGAAAAACATAAAAAATGACGCAGGAATTGCTACAGTATAGAATAAATCAACAAATATGAGTGTCGACTTTTGGATCGTATAATAGTGTTGTGTAACCTAAACCAGCTATCGAATCAACGTATATAAATGCATTGGAGTTTCCGGCTGTACAGCCGAAAACTATATTTTGATTAAAAACTAGCGGATTATCCGTTTAAAGGCAAGGTTTGGACATAACTTTGATTTCGTTTTACATATAATTATCGGTTAATTAAATTTATTTGGTTATGTGAATTTTTGTTACTATTTCTGGTGTGCGATCGTACATACACACTGTAAAATTGCAGGCTTCAGCTGGTCATTCTGTGCTGGTCAATAGTCTTTAGCCAACGATCGGATGTCCGTGCAGCTCGAAGTTCACGTAATACTGACCCAGCGCCGAGAGACTGGACGTGTGCGAGTGCAGTAATGTGGACGCCGTGGTCACGTGACCGGATTGAAGGACTCGCGCCTTGAACCAGGAGTACCTGAATTCAAAACGATACTACATACAAACTACAAAAATGACACGCGAATTTTTCTATAGAAAACAACAACAACAACAACAACAACATTTACCGTTGTTAAATCTCCAATAAACAACGCGATAAATTGTCCCGGAACTGTAAAATATAGTTCGCATTGTCATTACAGAATTTGTTCTTAGGTCGAGTTAAAATCGAAATTGTGTTCGCATCATCGTTGCTTATCTGTAAATAAACAAAAAAAAAACGATTTTTCTGATGAGCGGTTATTTAACCAATCGGGATAACGCACTTGTGATTTAATTCCTACGCATCATAACTCGAAACCATTGCTTATTTGGCGATTAACAACGATCAATCGAAATATATATTTCTTAAAAATAAACATGTTTAACATAAAAACATGCATATATTGTTTTGTTACATTTCAAGTAGCAGAATTTTTTTATCGTAATTGATACAGTATTAATAATACTATATAAATTAGGATATTTTTTTTGTATATACGGCAACACATGTCTAACACCAACAGGGCAGGCATCATTTTTATTTCAGAAATGTGTTTTGTTATATTTTCAGTTGGTATGATTTTTTCATTTTATCTTATCATTTATAGATATTATCAATGTGTTCAACATATACAACATGAAACTCAGCGTGCACATTTGTCTATATTTTATTTTCGCATTTATTTTTCTCAAATAAAGAGCTGGCAGTCAACATGTACATTGATTTAAAATTCAGCAACTGTTTACAGAATTATGACATTGCTTAGCGATATGCTAATTTACGGATGTCGTTTACCTGTAAACGAACGATGCGGCTTCCAACTGCGGAAGTAGTTCCTTCATGTACTGCAGCTGCCGGTGGGGATCGTTCACTTCCGGGCAGGCGAATTCCGTCAGCCATATTTTCTTGTGGTACTTGTCGTACAGCTTCTGAAGTTGCGCCATAGTCGTGTTGCCATGGCAATGGTACGCATGCGTGGCGAGATAATCGATTCTACATCCGGTACAGAGCTTGAAAAACTCGTCGAACCAGTCGAAAGCGTCACCCATGCAATTGGATGTAGTATGACAAGGGTTGGCCGATGGACTCACTAGCGGGCGCCCGTGTGAGTTCCGCTCAATTTCCGGCCATATTCGGGCGGCCACGGCCGGAGTTATGTTGGCCTGGGAGTACAAGTTCGGCTCGTTGAAGCCCAGGATTGCCGGCGTGTTGGAGGGGAAGGTTCGGCCATGTTGGAGGCCCCAGACCATGGACACGTGGTTGTGAAGGTGGGAGTCGATGTTGGTGCAGTTCGTGTGCTGGTGGTAGTAGGTGAGGTCGGTCTGGTAGTCATACCTGTTGAAGAGCGGACAACGGATTCATATAAGTGTTATTATTACCTACTTAAGTACATAAATTATAATTAAAGCCCCGGTCACACGGTCACAATTTTGTCTACGATCGTGGACGTGTTAATCGTGATGAGTCGGGATGCACAGTGTCCCGATTGTGTCTTCCTACGTATACCTACGGTTGTTGTAGGACGCGACTACGAATATCAACGACACTTGTAGGTTTCCGCAGCCGATTCACCACGGTTTTATCAAGATATGATGTGATCTATTACGGTTGTAATACGCTAGCGTCAGGTAAACGCTACGGTAACAGACGATTACAGGCGATAGTAAACGTTTCTCCTAAGATTGTAGTAAGATTAAAGAAGAGCAATAACGATAAACCTACGAGCAGCCAATAATTCTCACGCTTCACTACGCTTCAAGGCATCACGATGTCTCGTGAATAATCGTGACGCCAACGTAGGCAAACTTAGTGAGTGCGTAGTAACATCGCGATAAACCGTACAGGCCACGTGACCCAATCGTTGCGTTGTCGTGGTCCATCGTGAATTTTCGTGAGTAGTCATGATAGTTGTCGCTAAAGATTCTATTGGAATCGTAAGTGAACCGTAGGGCAAGCGTAGAAATTCGTACCATATACGTAGTAAATGGTAACATAACGTACTATAGTCTTGTAATATATATGTCATAAAATCTGTCACGATTAAACACGAAAGGCCACGAATGCCTCTACGATGGCTGTAAGAATATGCCAGATTGAGATACGATGGCACTGGGATTGTCCTACGTTTTGGAAAAATCGTGGCGGCGCTACGATAAGCCACGAATGTTTTGAACATGTTCAAAACTGTCGTAACGCTTCCCGATCGATCAGGATCCCCCAAGATTCTTCAAGATTCACACAGATGCCAGTACGTATGTGTTCACGCTTTACCATGCTTCACCAAGATTTTGTAAAGCGAGGGAAATCGTAGCAAAAATCGCGACAGTGTGACTGGGGCTTAAGCGTTTTTAACTGATAACCACTTTGTTGAAAAAAGCTCCTCCCAACAGGCAACATTTCGTGATGCTTTATGGTTTTGTTTCGTTATGCTTCCCTCATCATTATTCAAAGGGGAGCAACCTGCGCAGAACGTTGCGCAATGTAACTTTATGATTTTTTTTTCCGCAAAAAATGCAATGTTCACATCCATCATAACAAAAACTAAATATTATTAATTAAGGCGACATTGGACATTTTTTCCCCGTGTTTTGCTTTGTTCGAATTGAATTTAAAATACTCTCACTCTGTTCCCAAATGCCAATGAAATATCTGTATAATGTCTTCAAATAACAGATGTTAATCTGTACATCTTAGTTTTAGGGACATGATTCGATCGGACTGGTAGTCGTACCTGTTCAATAAAGAGTGGAAAACGGATTTATATTAAGTAATTTAAGGGACATCATTCAAGACCCATTAGCACAGGGTATAGGCAGGAATCGTGGCTTTAACGAAATGTAAGGCACGCCTCACGTGCCCAAAACGTTACTCCATCTCATTACCACCGCATCATTCGAAGTTAACGGCGCTATAAGCTTTAATCGAACGTCTCTCGTGTACATACATTTGACAGTTGACGTGTTGCTATGATAATAGCTAGAAATAAACATCTCTTTAAAACAAATAATCATGAAATAACAAAATAATAACTCGCGTAAAAAAAAACAACAAACAAAACAAACACAAAACAAAAAAAAGGCTCACTGCTCAATAAAGAACGAGTGTCCAAATCGAGTTTGCAGGATTGTAAGGTGTAGTTGTATGGTAATTTATAGGGGTGTCACAATATACCGGTATATTGGTTTATTGCAATATTTGGTTCTGCAATAAAATATCGCAATATGAATGTCAATACCGATATATTGCATTATTTATGTGGTCTTTTCACAGCATTGTGTTGTTTTTTTTGCTGTTATTATTACCTTGATTACAAAACTTTTGACTGAATTAAAACACGATTATTGTCAGTGATAAACAATCGAAAGCCAGTATCATTTTTGTAAATTTGAAAGTTTTGTAGAAGTCAAGGTAAAAACCGGACCATTATAGGTTGTGCTGGCGACCAATAATTCCATTTATGTTTGGTATACATATTTCTCTTAAAATGTTTTTGCTTATTAATACATTAAAACTGATACATTGTTTCCAGTTAAAATAAAGAGTGAAATACATACATAGTTTATGCACAAAACATATAGTCATCATGAATAGAGTACCAGTACATGTAAAAATCACTCTGTACATAAATACAATGGTCGCAATATATCGCAATAAATATTGTGCTCAATTAAAAAATATCACAATAAATCGCAATATGGATTTCTAATATTGTGACACCCCTAGTAATTTATAACTACAATAATTTCCGGCTATAACACCATAATATTCACGACATTAATTTATATATCTCCAATATTGATCTTCCATTTAAATAGCTTTGTATTACAGGATTGAGTATACTATAACTGTATCATACGTAGCAAAACGATACAAACTAAAGCGTTTATTATAAAACCAATGTAATTAAAATAACAATATTCATTGTTGCCTTCCTGTAAATGGTATGTTTTTTCCCCATTTTATTGGGCGACATACCACGAATATGCCCCTGTACGCGTGTTAGATATTTCATTCTCGAATCGTAAGTTCGTAGTTCCTATCACCAGTTGCTCATGTTTATACTTTTCAATTTAATTCCTAATAAATGTATGATTTTTAAAGGGTATTTGCTCTTTATAAGTCACGCATATCTGTGAACAAGTCAAGTTAATGAAGGCAAAACGCAGAACATTGTGGAATTTTACATTGAGGCGCTATAACTAAACTAAGTCTATTAAAAACATTAAAAAAAACAAAAGGGTGACAACTCTAGCATATTTAAAACTAACTGTTTCTGAGTTCCGTCCCTTTTACACGTACAAAGTATGCGACTAGAAAAGACAACCACGGCATTCTTGTACGAAAATGTAATCTGACTCGGGAAGTAGAACTTGGAGACAAGCTCTGTTATCACTAACTGATAATGGAACTGGGCTGGACGTCTAGAGGTCATCCGAACGTGTGTCTAACCTACTTAGCACTACATGTAGGATCGTAATGCACCTATCAATGTTTTCCCCCAGGGGGGAAGCGGCGGGCATATAGGGGACTTTAGACTGAAAGCGATTCATTTAGACTGCAAGGATTTTAGATCCTGGTAATACAGGCCCCGGGCCATTTGATAGATATATAGCATCTCCCACTGAGGGGATTTAGACACATATGCTTGTCTCTAGGGTGGGGAATTAGACCCCCAAAAAATAAAATTTGTCTAATTCCCCTGGGTCAGCCCGCCGCTCCCCCCCTGGGGGAAAATATTGATAAGTGCATAATATGGACATATTTGGTGTTGAATGGGTTCAGTACGTCTGAAATGTCAATTAAATATCAAACGATAAATGCAACGCATCGTTTTGTATGCAATAATACTGAGTGGCATTACTGCACCGAGGTACTTCTTTCCATAAAATGTAGACATTGTATGAAGTTTTGACATACACGTGGGAATACAGCCACTCAAAGCAATCATTAATTCCACTGCAATTCATTTGTTAAGAAAATATATTCTTAAACTGATGATCAGATATTGTAAATGTGTATTTTCTACTTTTGTATAAGAATATTGTTTGTAAAATCTATAGTTACGTGGCATCTCATAAAATTCACATGATTACGTGGCATGTCACGTTCGCAGTTAACTCTTTGCGTGTGTATAATATCATATTCATTCGAATCGACAAATGAAAATAACTATACAGCAAAAAGGTATGAAATATATTTAAAATGATGCATTACCACCACGACGTGTTCAGATACTTGAAGTCATCGCAGAGAAAGTCATATCTGTTGATAACCACGCCCCTTTTCGTCGATCCCAACACATCTTGGCATAATACCAGTACAAAAACACACAGCAGGCGACACATTGACATAGCCGAGCGATATACCCTCAATACCCTCGAATAATAATGGCTGCTTGCTTATGATGTACTATCGCGACTGGTGCTTGGTCGTTACCAGCGAAGGACGAATCGGAGATACTCTAGTCTTTACAACAGTTTATGCTTACTCGATAAGGGTGACCCAATCATTTTTTCGGCGTAGCTGTCTAAGGTCACTTTTGACCTAGATTTCTTGCGATAATTATGCAGCAGGGAAATTGAATGGCAATAGAATTGGGCAAATTTTCTAATTTTAGGGAATGCCAACTTCAATCAATGGTTTAACGTATACCAATAATTGTTGCATACTTTTGGGGATTAATGATTTACATAATTGTTTACATATGCGGTTAAAATGAAGTTATAAATGTAGCATGGGTTTTTATTTATTTTAATAGATACAAAAGAAGACCAGAGCACCAAACCTAATTATGAAATATACAAGTACACAACAATATCAACTTCTTCTCTTCACATCTGACTTTGGAATGCACACATAATTTTCACCTTTCACACACCATTCACTCACTCACCCATAATTCAGCCAATCATATTCTTTTAAAACAAGATAATACTTGCTGGTCAATATTGGAAAAAGGATTAGTGCAAAACTGGTTTTTGGCTAAAGTTTAAAGCAGTGTTCTCACTGTAAAATGTGTTATTGATAAATTAAGCTTTTGTGACTATATTAAAGTTGTATGTGGCACATGTTAAAATCTACAATAGGTAACCTATGTTACATATTGCCCCTCCTTAAACAAGAAATGGCTCCTGTCATTTCATAATACTAAGTTATCATTTACAAAATTTCATTATGTACAATAATATGCAATAAAGATTTACATTTGGATTATAAATATTTGTCACATGACCATGGCATATGCCAATAGTTTGGATCAGCAAAGGCAGGCCAAATAATGAAAATAATTGCATTATTTTGTATGTGAATTTGTTTTCATTAAGACAGCAAGAGGTGTCTTGAAGAAAGTGTCCCACACAAAACAATGACAAGCAAATTTAAGAGCAAAGATAAAATATCATTTTTATAGTTACAGTTTTTGTAGTCCATTGCACCAAATAAGTGTATTTAGAAACTTGTTTAAAATTCAATAAAATTATCAAGAGACTGAACTTACCATAGTGAACAGCTGAAATATTATAATATTTCACACTCTTAACATTCATGTGTTATTATTAAATAAATATTTCCTGTTCACTAATCTGTTGACCAAATACCCACTGGCCATAACGATTTGGTTCATGCCTTGTTCGTGTGGAACGACGGATAGGTTCAGCACTTTTGTTTGATAGTGGACTTTCTGTAATGTGGAAGAGTCTGTGAGTCTGATCGCTCATCTGAGTGCACTATGGGTAAATCAGGAGCCCCATGATTGACACTACTACTGCTGTTACTACTGTTATTCAACTGATGTGTACTATACAATTCAGTGTCAGAAGCAGAATCAGTAGAAGTTTCTTTATTTTGTGATTTTAAAGTGCAACGTCCTTGTTTAGGATGTTTCCGTAATTGTGGAATGATGTAGGGTTGAGATACATCAGTTTCCTCACCATCGGAATCAGGAACATCAGAAGATGTACTCTTCATAACTTTGGATTTAACCTTCTTAGAAACTTTGGGGTCAACCTGCTTGGAATTGTGAGACTCTACCCTTGCAGGGATACTGTTAAATGGTAACAGCATGTTTCTGTGAAGGATACGGGTGGATCCTTTCCCCGTTTCCAACTTAACATGGTACACAGGAATATCATTATCAGGTACTTTAGTTACAAGATAAGGTTCTCTTGCCCATGTATCTGCAAGTTTATTTTTCCCTTTTAGACCAACATTTCTAACCAAGACTCTATCACCCACTTCTAAACTAGAATGTATAACCTTCTGGTCATAAGCCTGCTTATTTCTATTCTTGGATTTATTGGCTTCATTGGATGCTACCTCATAAGCAAATTTCATTCTTTCAGATAGAGATTTTGCATAGGACGTTGCATTAGTTGTAGCACTAGTGGTATCAGTACTTATTCCAAGAAATGCATCTATTGACAGCCGAGGATGCCAACCAAACATAAGGAAGTGTGGAGAGAAACCAGTTGCATCATTTTTGGTAGCATTATAAGCATATACCAGAGGAGCAACATAGCTTTTCCAGTCAGACTTTTGTTCAACTGGTAAGGTTCCCAACATTCTTATTAATGTCTGGTTAAATGTTTCTGCAGCACCATTACCCATTGGGTGATAAGGTGTAGTCTTAGATTTTTTTTATACCTGTCAATTTACAGAGTTCAGCAATGGTTTTGCCTACAAAATTTCTACCTTGATCACTATGAAGTTTTTCTGGAAATCCATAATGGACAAAGAAATTGTCATGCAGTGCTTTAGCTGTTGTACTGGCTTTTTGGTTATGGCATGGAACTGCTTGTGCATAGCGAGTGAAATGGTCCACTATGACCAGAACATCTTCATAGCCACCTTTTGACTTTTCCAGAGATAGGAAATCAATACTGACCAATTCCATAGGTCTGGTTGTGAAAATTGGTACCAACTCTGCAGCTGGTTTAACAGGTGTCTTGAAACAAACACAACGATCACAATTTTCAATCATTTGGGTTACATTTTGTTCAAGACCAGGCCAATAGAAACGATTCCTTGCAAGCCAAAGACTTTTGTCCTTATCAGGATGACCTACATTGTTGAGGATACCTACCAATGCAACATCACGGTGTGTTGTGGGGATTGCAAGCTGATTGACCTTTTGATCATCAAGAACTGTAGTTCGATATAAAATTCCATCTGCTAACTTCAACTTATTCCACTGTCTGAAGTATTTCTGAACTTCTTTGGGTTCTATACTCAAGTCATTCCCTCTTGGATGAAAACCACTTTTTAGCAACTCAATAACCCTAGACAACACAGGATCTTGTGATTGTTCCACACGCCAGTCAAGATTTTGGAAACCCTGAACATTCAAGTTCTCACCGGCCGAATGAGGACATGAAAATGTTAAAGTTTCTGAGAAAGGAACAAAGGTAGATGCCGAGTTGCAAATTGCAGTGACCACCTCATTAGACAAGGAAGGATAACGATAAAGACGATCAAAGGAAGATAAAGCGGCAATCCATCTTTGGCTGGTAGCATCAAGTTTTGCATTTGTGAGAACATAGGTAAGAGGATTGTTGTCAGTAACAACTTCAAACTTGTGACCTTGCAAATAGTCAGTAAATTTGTCAGAAATAGCCCACTTCATGGCTAAAAATTCTCTCTTATGTGCTGGATAATGTTTTTCGCTAGGATGGAGACCACGACTCGCATTGGCTATAACCTTTTCAATACCATCTTGTTTTTGATACAGAACTGCACCCAAACCGTACCCACTTGCATCAGTGTGTAAGATAAATGGCATGTCATAATTAGCATAGGCTAGATTTGGTGGCTGCATTAAGGCTTGTTTTACCTGTTGAAATGCCTTTTGCTGAACATCACCCCATGTCCAAGGAACTTGACACACCTTCCTTTTCTTAGTTTTCTTTGGACCTGTTTCATGACCTTGAAGAAGAGCATTAAGAGGTTGGACAATTTTGGAAAAGTCTTTTATAAAGCGACGGTAATAGCCAATGAAACCAAGGAATTGCCTCAGTTCTTTTACATTAGTGGGAATTGGCCATGAATTGACTGCTGACACCTTTTCAGGATCAGTCTCAACACCTTTTGCAGATACCACATGTCCTAAATAGGTAACTGAGGTTTTGAAAAACTCACATTTGGAAGGCTTAAGTTTGAGATTATGTTGACTTAAACGTTCAAAAACAGCTTCCAACCGATCAAAATGCTCCTGAAATGTTTTAGAAAACACTAAAATATCGTCGAGAAAGATCAGACAGTCACGCAAATGCATTTCTCCCATGCATTTTTCCATCAAACGTTGGAACGTAGCAGGAGCATTTGTCAACCCAAAACCTAAACGATTGCATTCAAAAAATCCTAGATTCCCACTGAAAAAGCAGTTTTAGCTTTATCTGACTCTTCTATTCCACTTGCCAATATCCAGAACGTAAATCAAGTTTTGAAAAGAATTTTGAACCACTAAGAGTATCAATTGTATCATCAAATCTGGGTAACATGTAAGCATCTTTTCTGGTTTTCTGATTAAGTAGCCTATAATCAATACAAAACCGCAGTGAACCATCCCTTTTCCTTACTAATACAACATTGGAAGAATAGGGACTGTCAGATTCACGGATAACATCTGCATCCAACATTTCTTTTATATGTTGACGGACTTCTTCATAAAGACCAGGTGGAATCCTTCTATATGGTTGTTTAAAGGGGTTTTCATTATCCAACACTATTTTGTGCTTAACTAGGTCTGTGTTTCCTAAGTCCAGTGAAGTTTTAGAAACGACATGATGCCATTTGCCTAAGACTTGTCTCGCTCTCAAAACCTGATCTGGAGTAAGTGAGGAACAATCAATCTGGATTCCTAGTTCTTCGAGAGGCAAGCATGGGTCATCTGCATCACATTCAGTGTTAGATTTAATATGGGACACTAAATCATCAACAACCTTAACTTCTGAAAGTTGACAAAATTCTGATTTAGGTTTGATTGTGATTGGTTTAGCAGATATGTTACATATCTTAACTGAAACCCCAGCTTGAGATCTGTTTCCTACATGTACAACTCTTGGACATACAAGATAGTTATTCTTGTTGTTCAGGTTTTCTGTTACACCATCTACAATGGAATCATCAAGTTTTCTGCAAATGACTTTAACCAATACAGTTTCATATGGTGGTATTACAATTGGCTTTTTGTTGATAGATTTAATAGGAAATGACTGACAAGCTCCACCCTCAAATGCTGTTTTCCATTCAGGAGGTAAATTAGAATCACTACTGCACTCAGCAAACAGTTGTTTGTAAATTCTAATAACATTAGAGCCAACAATGAAAGGCACAGATGAATTAAATTCATTATCTGGAAGAACTAATACTGGAACATTCAACTTACAATCTGGTATAAATGGGAGTTCAAGAGAGCACTCAACAAATCCAGTATATTTAAGTTTTGAACCATTTGCAACAGAAATGACCAAGCCCAAATTCTCAATATCTTTTATAGGAGGTTTGTCCTTTAAAGAATCAAGAGTAGATTGTGAAATGGTAGATACCTGTGATCCACTGTCTATCAAAGCAGTAATTGTTTGGTTTTGTACTATGATTTAACTAGTGTTACTTGGACCAACCATTTCAACATCAATATTAGTATGGCCTTTAGTGTCAATATGGGTTCCTGACTGGCCTTGTGGAACAGAAACCCCTAGAAGTTTAAAGGACCCCTTCCCCTACCTCTGGGTGGGGATGTACAGTTTGACGGTTTGTTTTGGTTTGCAGGATTTGGTTGACCTGCTGTTAATGTGTCATTAAATTGGTTACATGTATTATACCGGCCCCGGTTATTGTAACCCCTAGAGCTTTGCTGATTTCCTCGGAAACCACCCCTTAAACTGGGAGGTCTTGACCTTGAGTATGGTCTTGAGTAATTGCTACCAAAAGGTGCATTATGGGAATCTAACTTAGCAAGAATCTGGTCAAACTTGGAGTCTAATTTAGAGTCAAATTGCTTACCTACCTGATCATTTTTTTTCTAATTTCTTTTCTAAGGTTTGTAAATCATCATGAGTAACTACTGGAGCATAATGTAGAGGTTTTGACTTACTGGGTGTAACAGTTTCAGAGGGGTTAATGTTGATTTGTTTTTCAACCATTCTCATTTCTCGTAAAAGATTATCAAAATTGTTAATACTGTCATATTTGTGTCTTTTTTGAGCTTTCAACTGCTCTGAATGTAAAGACTGCCAGAATTTATGCTTCAACATATCATTTTTGGACTCTTTTCCTAAATAGCCATGATCAACTGCTGTTTGTAAAAGTGACTCAAGTCTACTACCATAGACAGACACTGGTTCATTTGGCAGTTGATGGCAGTTAAAAAATTCCTGCATAACCATTTCATTGGTGGAGATATCCCCAAATGTTGAATCAAATTTGTCAAGAATATTGACAATAGTTGCCTTTTCTCCCAGGGCTGGAAGCAGAGTTTTCGCAGTGCCACGTAAACTCCGACAAGCAGCGGACATGACCATCACATCTGATAATTCAGTGTTTTGTTTAAGACACTGAATTTTATATTTCCACTCTCTGTAAGTAACATCCCCCTTTTGTGGTGGGGTATCTCCAGAAAACAATGATATTTTGGAGATAAAAGTCTGTGCTTTGTATACAGGGGAATGGTTACTGGAATGTGAAGTTTCCCTTTCCTCATATTCCCTATCAGCATCCAAATGTCTGCTTTCAAATTTTGGCGTGCTGATTAGTGGAGTTATTCTGTACTTGGATTTTAGAATTTCTATCATTTCTTGTTCTGACATACTAATGTCAGTAATGAGTTTTGGGCCTTCTGCCATCATGAACAATTATCAAGAAAAACTATGTCAGCTTTATATAGAACAGTGTAACAAATACTTAAAAATTAAAGTTATTTACACAAGTTAAAATAGAATTTGCAAAACAATGTGGAAAAATTAACTCAAGAGCACAGACTTGCAAGGCGCACATGAACACGTGAGAGTCAAGGCCACCGAACACAAACCTCAGTGAGATGGGTCAATCCCGTCCTCGAACATCGGCAAACGTCCAATGACCAGGACAATAAGTCAAGCAATCATGGGCACTCTAAATACAATGGGCAACAATGCTCTTGAGCCAATACTTTGACAATAAAACTGAGGGATGTATTCCGTCTGTATACAATTTGAAATTTATGGTACCCGGTCTAGGACCTCTATTTGACTTATGGGTCCTCAATAGATCCAATCGAAATCTTCGAGCACGTACAGAATTATTGCAATTAATGAGACGTATTTGTTGATTAATCAGTGCAATTCGATGAGCTAATATTTTATCCTGCTCTTCAAACAGCCTGCTGTTTGTATGGCCATGTGATTGATTCCAACCTACAATAGTATATGGAGGGATTTCCAAAAATGTGTATGGTAAATTGTTTGCAGTGAACAGTGCCTGAAATTCTGAAATATAATTCAAGCAGTTGCTCACATCCACTTCCGAATTGGTATGTTTCAAATTGATAAATTTACCTGTTTTTCTAGTTAAATCACAAGTGCCAAGCCAGATAAGAAAATGAGAATTTGGTGGAAAATTGTGAATATTTCTTACTGTAAAACTAAACTGCTGTGCGAAACCTGCGCCACTTTTACATCTAAATTCTATATCAAACTCACTGAAAAGATGTTTATGTTTTCTGAGGTAATTGCCTTTACTATCAGAAATCAAGACAAAGTGTTTTGTCAAATTACCTGAATTTAAAACTAACTATTTAGACAAAAACTTGTCCAGTCTTCGTTCACTCATATGTTGCAAAATCTTTTAAACAATAAACAAACTGTTAAAATTCATGTAAAGAATTAAAATAATCACAACACATCTATTCCCACTCTTACAAAATACACACTCTAACAAATTTAAACTATATTTATCATATTTGCAAAAATATTGCTCTGGTAGGGAAACAATAGTAACAAAATGCACATTCAATATTGAATTTGAATTATAACTTCTATTTTTTTTTTTAAATTCCTCATTAATTAAACAACAATTATTATAATTAAGGTTTTCACACAGAATAAAAGTTAATAAGTTCAGCACAAGCACAAATTAGGATAAGTCACACGCGCACACCCAACAGGAACAGTCTTGAGGTTAAAATAGGGTTAAAATAAGTCAAGTTTAGTGTGATCCTCCCATGTAGCTTAAACTGCCTTGCTGAATCCAACAGTGTTTGTGATTCCCTCGGAAGTCAGTTTGAACTCAATAACAAAACATCAAAATAAAATTGATGTTTGAGTAATAATTTGCTGTTTGTCTTTCTAATGGTTATCTGCTGGGCCCAGATATTTATTTAAACTGAAATCACGGTGTCTCTTTTTTTTTTTTTTCAAGGCGACACTGGAGAATAATTAGATTCACAGTATCCAACAATAATGGATAGTGGATGGGTAACTCTGGCCTTTTAAAGCTGCATCATTTCATGCCCCACGTTGGGCGCCATTTGTAGCATGGGTTTTTATTTATTTTAATAGATACAAAAGAAGACCAGAGCACCAAACCTAAGTATAAAATATACAAGTACACAACAATATCAACTTCTTCTCTTCACATCTGACTTTGGAATGCACACATAATTTTCACCTTTCACACACCATTCACTCACTCACCCATAATTCAGCCAATCATATTCTTTTAAAACAAGATAATACTTGCTGGTCAATATTGGAAAAAGGATTAGTGCAAAACTGGTTTTTGGCTAAAGTTTAAAGCAGTGTTCTCACTGTAAAATGTGTTATTGATAAATTAAGCTTTTGTGACTATATTAAAGTTGTATGTGGCACATGTTAAAATCTACAATAGGTAACCTATGTTACATAAACATATCCTCGACATATACGCTAGAACTGAGGCTAATTATAAACGTATTTTCTCATTGTATGCCATAAAGAGAATGCTATATTCATTCATGTAACGAAATAACTATTTTGTTTAGCCTACACTATATAAGCGGTACGCTCTATAAATAGCAATTGTGCAATGTTCCCATTCATAAATCTCATTCACAGAGTTGCCGTTCCATGTAGCCCATTGATTCTAGAGAGTTCATCACATTCCAGAAACAGAAGTGTCATTCTAAAAATAGCGCGCGTAGCTAGCAACCGTTGTATAGCTGTGTTAATATACTCGTAAATGCATCAATAATAGCGTTCAGAGAATCATAAACCTAAAAATTTCATTCAATGGGGAATTTATATTTATAAACTTACTGTTAATTTGAATTAAAATTGTGGTTACGATTTATTAACGATTATTTATAATTGCATCTTTCTATCAACTTCTCCAGTAGATGTTATTTAATCTGTAAAAAGATGCTACATTTTCTATAGATAAAATGTTATGAAAGAAGATTCGGAATACGTCGAATTGTTATTCGCGTAGCATGAATACACAATTTGCAATACTAATTATACACAGGAACCCTTGATTTATCATATTTCTGCTGATATAATTTAAAATCGTCATAGTCTAATGAATGTTTATGTTTGCGTTATCAGAAAATAAAGTCTTAACATTTCAAAAATCGCAGAATGTTCCCTGACTATTGCTTTTTATTGGGATACACGGTATAAATGCTTATTTGACTTCAAATCGTTATTATATTAGATAACTAACATGAATGGTATATTACCGGTACTATAAATAACTATATAGACTCGTCTGAAACATAATAATTTTAATTCATTCCCAAAATTATTTTCTTACATTGTTATTGATAAATTGGCTTGACAAATTCAGATAACAATTATGTTCACCTAAATTATTTTGGTTATTCATATATCACTGGTGGAAACATGGAGCTGTATGATTGGTTTATTCACGGCATAGATATTAATGATAATTTTATTTAATTGTTAAATAAATAAATTTATCTCAAATTAACTTTTGGGTCCGAGAAGTTTTCTTATAGTGTCCGAAAAATCTGGGGCCCAATAAGTCTCTTAATATTGGTGGGGACCAAAAAATCTGGGGTCTGAGAAGTCACATAACCGATCATCTTGGCCGTCTGTTTAGGTAATTTTTAAATGACATCTCAATATTAATTTCAACGCCGATTGTCTTTTTAAAAGACATTTCTTGTTTGTAATCTGAAATACCAGGTCAGTTCACAATACCAGTACAAACACATACAACAGGCGACACATTGACATAGCCGAGAAATGGGAATATGCCTTGTTTAGTACGTGTCTATATGTACGGGAAATACCGTCGATATGTCCCTTTAAGCCAAAATATTATTGTTGAATTGCTTGTCGTACCTGCGCAATGTGACGCGGAGTTATGGCCATGTGTACCGGCAAATCCAGTGCACAATGCCGGATACCACCACTCATCTGGGCCCCTATTCACAAAGTTCCTTATGGAAAACTTAATTAAATTTCTTGAAATCATTAAATTCCTTAAGTCTCTGACTGTTTCTTGAATAAGGCTTTCTATATTTGTATGTTTTAAACTAGTAAGTAGTGCTTAGATGTTTAATATTTTACCCTTTTGTATACAGAACTAATTGGATTTCAAATAGAAAATGTGATCTGAAAGTTTCACTTAAGTACAACTTAAGTTAAGATTTTCCTTAGGAGCTTGGTGAATACCGGCCCTGATTAACATCCTAAGATTTCGATATCCAGCTGGCCATAACAGACAAGAAGAGTGTAGGTGTTCACTACAGCCGTATTAAAAGGAGACATGTCCTGCCCACTGGTGGCCACGTGTTTTAACAAATAAAAACGATCTCACATTTATGTGAAAATTTGTCAAAGCCAGCATTGTCAAGTAATTTTAAACACGAATATTTTCAAAGTTTCAATATAGCCATATAAAGAATATTGACATTCACCCTGGCGACCATGCTTTTTTAACGAATCAAAATGATTTGAAGGACTTTCGTAAATGGTCACCCTAAGAACATTTCAGTGAAATTATTTCAAAATCCCACAAGTGGTTTCAGACAGGAAGATTTTTAAAGTTTACCATATAACCATATAAGGAAAAAGGCCCCCCCCCCCTGGTGAATACGTTTTTAACGAATCAGAATGATTGAAAGGAATTTGGAAAATGGTCACCTAAGGAACATTTCTGTATTTCGAAATCCACCCAAGTAGTGTCTGAGAAGATGTTGAAATTGGTGTAACATTTTCAGTTAGTCTTTGGTTGCCATACCAGAGTTTTTCATATATTTAATTGAAATGAAGGAATATTGTGAGGGAAAACCACAGAAACATGCCTGCCAATTTTAACTAAAATCATCAGGCGGTTTCAGAGAAGTCGTTTGTGGACGACGAACGATGGACGGCGGTCGAAGGACGACCAGTGACCACAAAAGCTCACTCGTGAGCACTTCAGGTAAGCTAAAACAAAACACAGAGTGGAGAGCATCTCGGTTTTACACCTTAAAATGCATGTTTATTGTATTGTTAAATAATAACAATATTGTAATAATGATAAAATTATTTTTTTTAAAGTAAATCTTCAATCTCCTGATTATTGTCTCCCCTGAAAACTTCCAAATCTGTACGTTTTTAACTCGCGGTGGCAGTGGTAACTGAAGAGTACCAATGGGGAAGTAACCACTGCGAGAAGTTTTACCAAACGTGTGTACCATTCTATACACAGAGGATGACGTCACTCGCCAAGCCGGTGTGTACACAACGCGTGTCCACAAATCGGATGTACACATGGACACAATGTATACTGCAGATCGAAGGGCTATAAATGTAGCATGCATACCACTAACAGTTGTTAAGTTCTCATCCTTAAAAAGTTACTTGCAGAAAGCAGCTTAATCAGGGCGATGAACCTGCTTCTAATTGAAATGTCACGAACTGATAACGAAATAAGGCTGCCAGATGTCTACATATATGGAACAACGACCTGTAAAACTTGCTGACAGCACAAAACATGTGCCAAAGCAAATCGTGGGCCAATAAATTAGAGTCGCAATTGTGTCATGGATATGGTGGCCGCCTTAAAAATAGAGACCGTGAGTTCGATATCAACTCGGAGAGCGTTTTTTTTTTTTAAAAGACACCAAGCACTTGTGGAACTCTGTGAACCCACTCAAAAGTATCTCAGGCTTTTGACGTTTGACACAATCGGGCTAAATTAGTATAAAAATAGCTTTGCAAAAACAAGATTGTCCACATGTCTGCTTGGCACCGGGTTTCCATAGACTACCTAGTTGCGTACAAACCTCTAAAGGAGATCGTCCCACACTGAAAAAAGGTCATGCTAAAGCTGTGCTAGATTCTCATGACTTTGACGTTGACGTACACGTCTGTCAGTTTCTTCCCAAACGTGTTTGAGCTGTTTCAGGACAAGTCCTCTTCGCGACCAACCAAGTACTATAATACGGGATCTTTCAGTAGATGAGCTGTCGCCATAATGTGTGCGTGCCTTATCTTGCTTTAGCATCATGCCTCTCAACTATTCTATATGATTTTCAAACATTTCACTCCTTTCCAGCTTATGGTGACTGAATAGTGACCACAAAAGCTTTGTGGCTAAGAAATCCCAGTTGTAATACATATACAAGTTTTTTAATTGGCATAAATGGTTGTTTTCAACTATACCATTTGTACGGACATCAGTTCTGCCATTCAAACGTGGACAGAGGTCTAATAACACCTTTTGGCCGATACACATTGCGTGACCTCACAGTTAGGCATGGTAGTTCACAGAGGGCCACTATTTCTTGTGATGACAATATTTAAAAACAAGAAATAAGGATAAGGATTGTCATCAATAGTTCCAACACCAGCTGTCTAAATAACAAACCCTAATTAAGTTGATTATTGAATTAAGAATATACATTGATTTAAAATGCATCTTTTATATAAACACTATGAATATCATACTGACAACAATTACATGACTACACATTCTATTAGAGTAGGCTAGCACATATACACGTATGTAAAGTTAAAATAACTGTTATACAGTATTATATCAAGTGCAAAACTGCATTATAAATTTAGTCATGTACTGTTTCCAGCCATTTTAAGTGAACATATCAACGAATTTGCCAAACAAAAACCAAAAAAATGCGCTTCCTATTACAGTTTATCTCCATAGTCTCCACTTACCGAAATTAAATTGTTTGGCTAACGCGATAAGAATCAAAACGCTGACAGCGTAGGAAGACTGTTGTTGACAAAAGAAACTAAAAGCATGTGAATTATGAGTGCATTTTTGCGTAAAAGGAAACATTTGTTTGAATGAGGTTCAATTTCCCACCTTTAAACTTGATAATATGGCTTCTTATTCTGTTTACGACATCATTATAAATACTTATTTGTAATTAACGAACACCTCATTTTCAAGCTCATTATATAATGCAAACGGAATTATATACATGCCAGTTATTTAACAAGTCAATCTTCAACGAGCCATGCAGAATAACCGATACAGCGTGATAGGAGCATCGGGTGTTAGTGATTCGTAGCCTACTGAGTCAAAAGCAGGTCATACGATGCGTGCTCTCGATTTTCCATAATACAGTTTAATATCAATACATTGCAGTAATTTGTTGTCAAAATATTCAGAATAAGAATCGGGAAGAAGAAATAACGCCTTCACAACGAGTAAAAAATAACCGTTGTAGCGCATTAATTTAGTGGTCTTACTCCAGGAAACCCAGGTGAATATTTCGGTTACATTCAAGTAAAAAGGTGAAAAAGGTGTCATTTTTATTTCACGTAACATTCTTAATGAGTTGAAAACATTCATGCATTTTTGCTGTTTTAAAGAATCGTGTTGCGATTTACTCACTCGTAGCCTGCAAAGAAAAGAAGTAGTTTTCCGCGATACCTGTTTTGGTAATAACCCTCTCAAAAGACCATTGGCTTTCCCCAACAGTCTAAAAATTAAGTGCATTTCCGTAGTGGCCTTTTTGTGAAGATCTTCGTGATTTCCGCAGAGCAGTCAGTCTATTGTATCTTATAACAGCTTCGAAAAGCTAATTTGAAAGCTAATTTGAATGATCTACACGACATAATGTTGTTATGAGATTTTCGTACTGAAGCTTTATCAATATTTTTACCAGACCAGTTATGGATCCTTCTGTCAGAATTAACTGGATTCATTAATGAAACTTTGCAACCACGGTAAATAAAAGAAACGATGTTTATACAGTTATCAAAATCAAACATCAGTTGGATAGGTGTCATCATTTGACCTTTTATTAGGCAAACTGAGCACTAATGTCAGATATCAAGGATCGGGAATAAGGGTGTTAGACTAACGAGGTCTGGGACCATATTCCAGAAACTTCTTAAGTTTATCTTAAGGTATATTCACTTAAGTTCCGATTTGGGTAAGGTAATATTTTGAAAACTACATACAAATTATTGAATACACTAACAGTTAAGTAAATAGTACTCAATAATAAGTTGATAATTAGTGAACACTAAGCAGAATTTCATGTATAAATGGACTAACATGCTTAAGAAACATGACAATTTTAAGGCTAAGGATAAGATTTTCTGGAATATGGACCCTGTTTGCCTTTATGTTAAAACTGGGGAAGGTGCATCTCATGCAACGCTATCTGACAAAACATAAAAGTACGGAATCCGGTTAGTGCCATATGGAATATCGAGTTTCCCGCGAGACACGAAGCGAGGCACGATATTTTAACACGAGATCTCGTACTGTCGCAGTATCCCAAACGAAGAAATCTCGCGGCAAAATATCGTGTCTCGCTTCGTGTTTCGCCGGATAATCGTTTCTCGCTTCGTGTATCGCGGTAAAATATCGTGCCTAGCTTCGTGTCTCGCGCAATTCTTGTGCCTCGCGTTCAAAGGTCGAGACACGAGATTCGAAGCGATACACGATATTCAGGCGAGACACGAAGCGAGGCACGATATTATATCTTTCAAATAGCGCCCGAATCTCGAGTCTCGCGGTACATTTTCAAACCACGATACACGAGACACGAAGCGATACACGATATTCAGGCGAGACACGAAGCGAGGCACGATATTGTATCGTTCAAATATCGCCCGAATATCGAGTCTCGCGTCTACCGGTGCACCAGGAATTTATCACGTTGTAGTTGTTTGATATTATTTTGTAAAAATATTATGATGATAATGTTGTTGTTGTTGTTGTTGATGATGATGATGATAAATAACACCGAAGTTGATTGACACCAAAGTGCGTTGTTACATAGGACAAAAGGGCAATGCACCTATCTGCTTTAGTGCATGATGCAACCCCACGTCGTGTTGACCTACTTTCAGTGTGTGAAAGTTAATTTGAAGAAGGCCTTTAGTACACAACTATTTAAAAACGCCACAGTTTCCTCAAGACGGATTGGCGGACGGACGGACAGACAGACACAGAGACAGTGTGACAGAGAGACAGTCCGTTACTTCTACAGCAACAGGCTTTTCATGAAAATAAACAATAAGCATACATAAGACATAGTCATCATTAAAGTTCAAATAGAACGGACGGACGGACGGACGGACGGGCGGGCGGGCAGACGGACGGACGGACGGACAGACAGACACAGAGACAGACAGACAGACAGACAGGCAGTGGACCGTCATGGACTGGGCCGTCATGGTCTGGGCCGTCAACGACTTGGGCCGTCCTGACCCGCATTCGTTCGTTAGGAAAAAAAGTGTTTCCCTGCTTTGCTTCCCTGCTTTCAAACCGCGAGACTAGATATTCGGGCGATATTTGAACGATACAATATCGTGACTCGCTTTGTGTGTCGCCGGTTTCTCGTGTCTCGCTTCGTGTTTCGAGTATCGTGGTTTGAAAATACACCGCGAGACTCGAGATTCGGGCGCTATTTGAACGATATAATATCGTGCCTCTCTTCGTGTCTCGCCTGAATATCATGTATCGCTTCGTGTCTCGCTTCGCATCTCGTGTCTCGACCTTTGAACGCGAGGCACGAGAATTGCGCGAGACACGAAGCAAGGCACGATATTATAAATATCTTTGTAAAAACCAGTATTGTCACCAAGCAAATACATGTATATTGAAAATCAAAACATTTTTACAAAGCACACTATTTTGTTTTTATTTCCATCATGTCGCGATCGTTGACAATAAAATATCCGTTGAATTCATTTTGTTTATTTTAACAATATTTAATATGTGTTTATTAAAACTCTCAAATGACTCTTAATATACGGATCCGGGTTTGGCCACGAATAGTTTAAACTCCTTCCCAGCTAATGTTAAAAGAATTAATTTCCATTCATCGAAAATCACAAACATTACCACGTGCTCCTAGGACCATCACAAACAAATTCCACGTGCTATATAGTATGAAATAGTTTAACCGCTAAACACGTGATATCCAAGTGCGATGATTGGATAATAGTGCAGATTAATTTGAATATGACTGACATCTGTGAAAGCGTCTATTACTAGTATGTTGAATGTGTTACGGTATGTTATTTTAATTGGCGATGCTTTATTTCATAAAGTTTCATAAATAAACTAGAAAAATATTGGACAAATACAATATGGAATTCCATAAAAGTTAAATAAAATAATGTATCAACTCGACGTGAAAGCATAGGCCGTTTGTCGATTGAGTCATCTAAAAGAGTATGTATTTTGTCTTGCATCAAATAAAGAGAACTTCTCATTAAGCAATTCATTTTTTCTTGATCTAAGTCCTGGTAGACAAATTAAACTTCATGTAAAAGGACTTGTTTATTGATTTTTGTAATTTTTAAAAAATATGCCATTAAGTGTTTAAACTGGGAAAACTAACGCATCTGAACTAAACACTTCAAGAAAACGTTATAACAACAAAAGCATCAAAAAGCATCTGAACTAAACACGTCAACTATTATAACAAGACAAGCATCAAAAAGCATCTGAACTAAACACGTCAAACTATTATAACAAGACAAGCATCAAAAAGCATCTGAACTAAACACGTCAACTATTATAACAAGACAAGCATCAAAAAGCATCTAAACTAAACACGTCAACTATTATAACAAGACAAGCATCAAAAAGCATCTGAACTAAACACGTCAACTATTATAACAAGAAAAGCATCAAAAAGCATCTGAGCTAAACACGTCAACTATTATAACAAGACAAGCATCCAAAGCATCTGAACAAAACACGTCAACTATCATAACAAGAAAAGCATCTAGAAGCATCTGAACTAAACACGTCAACTATTATTACAAGAAAAGCATTAAAAAGCACATGAACTAAACACGTCAACTATTATAACAAGACAAGCATCAAAAAGCATCTGAACTAAACACGTCAACTATTATAACAAGAAATGCATCAAAAAGCATCTGAACTAAACACGTCAACTATTATAACAAGAAAAGCATAAAAAAGCATCTGAACCAAACACGTCAACTATTATAACAAGACAAGCATCAAAAAGCATCTGAACTAAACACGTCAACTATTATAACAAGAAAAGTATAAAAAAGCATCTGAACTAAACACATCAACTATTATAACAAGACAAGCATCAAAAAGCATCTGAACTAAACACGTCAACTATTATAACAAGACAAGCATCAAAAAGCATCTGAACTAAACACGTCAACTATTATAACAAGAAAAGCATCAAAAAGCATCTGAACCAAACACGTCAACTATCATAACAAGAAAAGCATCAAAAAGAAAAGCATCTGACCAAAACACGTCAACTATTATAACAAGAAAAGCATAAAAAAGCATCTGAACTAAACACGTCAACTATTATAGCAAGAAAAGCATAAAAAACCATCTGAACTAAACACGTCAACTATTATAACAAGACAAGCATAAAAAGGCATCTGAACTAAACACGTAAACTATTATAACAAGAAACGCATCGACAAGCATCTGAACTAAACACGTCAACTATTATAACAAGAAAAGCATCGAAAAGCATCTGAACTAAACACGTCAACTATTATAACAAGACAAGCATCGAAAAGCATCTGAACTAAACACGTCAACTTTTATAACAAGACAAGCATCAAAAAGCATCTGAACTAAACACGTCAACTATTATAACAAGAAAAGCATCAAAAAGCTTCTGAACTAAACACGTCAACTATTATAACGAGAAAAGCATCAAAAAGCATCTGAACTAAACACGTCAACTATTATAACAAGAAAAGCATCAAAAAGCATCCGAACTAAACACGTCAACTATTATAACAAGACAAGCATCAAAAAGCATCTGAACTAAACACGTCAACTATTATAACAAGAAAAGCATCAAAAAGCATCTGAACTAAACACGTCAACTATTATAACAAGACAAGCATCAAAAAGCATCTGAACTAAACACGTCAACTATTATAACAAGACAAGCATCAAAAAGCATCTGAACTAAACACGTAAACTATTATAACACGAAAAGCATCAAAAAAAATTAAAAAATTGCCGCACCGGAGATGGCCTGTGCAACCTCCAGATCAATAGTCTGACGCGCTGACCAGACTTTCTGATTGATAGCCATGATTGTGTAATTTATTTTATGTAAGTGAGCCATGTGTTTTCAACAAAACAGCAGAAGCACTCCAAAATATTCAATCGTTTCGCGTTACAAACGCTGTATAATTATATACAAATTTCAAATTACTCATTAACGAAACGTCATTCCAATACAATATCCGCTGTGCTATTTGAATAATTCACAATTTACTTTTACTTTTGGAATATGTGACACATGTTTTGGAAATTGTCAATCTGTCACTCTGTCCCTTTAAAATTGACATGGTATTCTGCATGTGCAAAATGGCGGCATGATAAGACTAAAAGATCGCGTTCATTGCTTATGTGAACTACACATAGCGTGCATGTCAACATGGGATGGCATTTCAGCAATATATTCATAACACAGGGACAGCAACACTGTTCGGTTCTATCAAAATTTATTTTAAATGTTAATGTAAGAACTTTATTCCCTTGAGCATTGCAACCGTGCGTTTCTATTGCAACGTTGTCAAAATCGCATAAGTCGCTTCTATACATTTGCATTTCTTTTGATGCGTGAATAGAACAGTATTTAGTTATTTCATTTACGTGAAGAGAACTTCTCATTAAGCAATAAGCAATTACTAGAATTCCGCGAGTCCGTTGTGTCGCCTAGCGGGAAATAACTCAAGTACTATAAGAACAATTATGCCTACTAACAGTTCCCTAAAGTTTTATGATGATTGCACAAACAGTTCTCAAGTTATTGTCTGCATAATTTGAACTATTTTTTTTTAAAAGGGGCATAACTCAAGTACAATATGAGCAATTATGCAGAAAACAGAACTTTACCTTCCTTTTATGATTACAAACAGTATTACATTTTTATGATGATTGAACTTAAACCTTTTCAGTTATTGTCTGCACAAGCCTTATTTGAACTAATTTATAAAAAGGGCATAACTCAAGTACGATAAGAGCAATTATGCCGAAAACCATACTTAACCTTCCTTTTATGCCTACTAACACTTCCCTAAAGTTTCATAATGATTGCACAAAAACTTCTCAAGTTATTGTCTGCACAAACTGAAGGGGACGCGACCGACGACGACGCCGCCGCCGACGCCGCCAAAGATAGCCCCTATATGTCGCTTTTTCAGGCGACACAAACATTGTTGTTAAGAAGTGTCAGTGATGATTTTGTAACTGTTGTTCGAGGCTGTTTTATTACCTAGCATTTTGTTATTTGTTTAAAAAATCGTAGAGTGCGATTATTTCGAACAAATACTTTTCCACCATTCTTTTTATTTTGAACGCGAATTTTATTATATCAATGTCTTTTTATAAATTATATGCACAATAAATATATTAATAAAACTAATTCACATGACACCAAAACTAGAATTTAACTCCTTCCCGAACTTGTTTTAAAACAAGTTTAGCGCGCGACAGTGACGTCATGTTACAAATATAGACTAACATTTTGTGCCCATCATTCTGCGCATGGAGCAGTTCATCGGCTCGGGCAACAGTCGAAAATGTTTCACATCTAGTTTAAAACATGTTTAATTAATGAGAAACAGTCCAAAATATAGGCTAATCATTTATACAGTGAGTTAGGTAATATTATTGCATGCCTGTGAATTAAATACAATAACTGTGACAGCTCTTACATGCAACTAAAAATCAGCAATGCAGTTAATTAGAACATATGCTATTCGTATTCAAAAATATTCAAAATAAGTCATATGCACGTTCTTATCAAGATAAGGATGAAACTAGACGAATCTTGTTGCCATTGCGCATTTGTTTGTTGAATTAAGGATTCAAATTCTTAGTTAATCCAGGGTCTTGACGGACAGGAAATATTAATACAGCTATGTTGACATTTTTTATTGTTCTTGGAATTATTGAAGCCGGTATGTTGTTAGATTATTTAATGTTAGAAAACAAACTTTTGGTTGATTACATGGCGTTTACACAATATGCTGAAGTTTGTTTGTGGTCTGTGCATGGGCATCTGTTAAACACATATGCGTGACGCAATACAATGTACTTATTAGATATTGTCAAGAATGTACAACATTAAAGAGGGACTGTACGATTTTGTACGAAAATTATAATGTAAAACCATCCATCGACTCTAATGATGTCAGTATATTTTAAAAACAATATTATAATAAATGTTAATAACCTATGTTTAGAAAAGCGTGTTAAGAGAGAAATTTAAAACTAGAAGCCGCAGCGAACTGTTATATACATGTATACACAGCGTCTAGACGAGTCAGATCGATTGATAACGCATGCGCAGTCCTTATGTTCTCATTCAAAACCGAATACAGCAATTGCTGTAGGATAAACGAGTCTGTGTCGACAGAAAATATATATCTGCATTTTTCGATAAGAGAAAGAGTTTTTGTCGATGTTGACGTTTATTTAAATCGGTTTTTGTTAGTGTGTAACGAAAGAGACATGAAATAAATCAATAAAAATCAGACAATCCCTTTTTAAAGGTCACACTGTAAAAATGATTTCATGTAATTATTAAGGTTTATGTATACGAAGCCACGTGTCAAACGACTGTAGCCTTTCGAAATAAATCACAACAAAATAATTTGTTTTCCATTGGCTTCATTAAGAGAACTAATTTGAATTATACGTATGTGTGGTATGTGCAGCCAGTAAAAGTTGATCTGTTATTTAAACTGAAATGACGGTAACCCTAATAAGCGTAAGTCTTGTTTTGTATTTGTGATTTATAATTTTTTTTTCACGTTCTTGTTTAATTATGATTTCACGTATTTCATTCAATACCCACTGGTTCATATATTGTGGTAGGTTCAGCATGTGTCCACATCAGCTGCATTGACTCCAGTCTGGGTGTTTTAGAGTACCAGTCCTGCGTTCACATACTACCACTGCCCTGTACATCGGGCTCACAAGTCTGTGGCAGCGATGGAGTCACGTACCCCACAAGGCATGGGCATTTACCAACCAAAAGGGCATTATGAACACTTGTATTTAGTACATATAGATACATCCTAAATACTCGCGCATGATGTCAGCATTTAGCAAACAAAAACAACAACAACAACTGTTACCAAGGTAAATGTGGTATGACACATAATACATTCCAGCGTGACACTTATCACTAACTACCTGTACTCGTTTTTTACAGATGTGATTTTGTGAAGGTTCATTGCGTGAATGCTAAAATAACTCTCGCTCACGACGGACCGTGTATTGGAACGAGTTCTCAAGCAACACTGCCAACGACAACAACAACGACGACGACAGCAGCAACATCAACAACGATGAAAACGACAACGTTTGGACATACTTCCGTAATTTATGCCACTGAAATCGTGAACATGTTGTGATGTCTACTTCAACTATTACTGCATAATGTCAATAAGCCAGTATATTAATTATTATAATTGTTTATTGCCTATTCGTGTACAAAATAAATCCAAGCATAATTCAAGACACTATGCCGATTAATAACGGCTACAGGGCACTAATTATACATTTAGTAATTCATGTAATTACGTATTACTTTGTTTTTACTTTTATAATTTAATAATATACATGTTTACATTTTATAGCAACATTTCAGAAATGGCAGGGGCGTGCCTGGACCCATTTTGAGTATATGCACCATGAAAAAAATCCCTGGGATGCATTATGGAGGGTATTCAACACCAAAAATGTGTCTACAACTATAGTTCATAAAGATTAAAATACCGTACTTTTTTCTTTACGATTAACTTTGGATACATTATGGACAAAGCAACTCTACCACTAAGGCATACTCAAAGTAATCAAACCCTATCACACGGTTGATTGATTTGTTACACCATTAGCTTTTAGATCTGCGCATGAATATCATATTAATATAGCAATTTTAATATCATTTATTGCAATCGATTCACAACAGAATCCGCTATGCTTAATTATGAAGACAATTCTTATGCCTAAACCGGGTTAGGCGACGATTTTTATTGCGTTTTTACCGTTTTTAATCTTTTACTTTTTCAATCAACTTAAGCACGTACGTAAGTGCATAAGCGCAGGCACGCCCCTGAATTGCAAAATACTACAAGCACTAAATTAATGTTGCCTTACATTTTTGTTTTAAATTTATTGAAAGTGTGTGTCTGTGTTTTTGTTTAATGTTTCTGATCCGACCTGTTTAAAATCACCAGAGATTATGACCGTAATTTACATCGTACGTACTTCAGACGGCAACAGAGAAACCCAACCAGCCATCAACCACGCAATCCATGAGCGACATTCTAATGGAGGTGTTCTGCCACAACTTGCACTCCATCAACTGTAACACTGGCTTCAATGTTGTCTGTGGATCGGATGGAAACCTCTACCCGAACGAGTATGTGGAGGTTTCTTAACTGAAAACGCATAGTTGCGTATGCGACAGATCTGCCAGGTTTTATCACTATTAAACTGAGTGTTCTCACATACTACTGTTTTATAATTTACTTCCGTCATTGCATTGTCAAGATTTCAACATAGCATAGCAAAGCATAGCATAGCACAGCATAGCATAGCGTAGCGTAGCATAGCATGGCATAGCATAGCATAGCATAACATAACAATATAAAACAATGTATTGGTATTCCAAAGTTAACTTTTATCTCTCCAACACATTACTAGAATAACTGCCTTATCAGAATAAATGGAGACATAATCCACTTTGATATTGATGATAGTATTGTAGTGATAGTACAATTAGACATCACAACATGTTGACAAATAATTTCGTCGTTATCAGAATAAATGGGGACACATATCACATGATTTATTTCGTCGTTACTTTTCGATTATGTTGCAGATGCGAATTCAGCAAAGCCCGGTGTACGTCCCCTGCGCTTACTATAATGCCGGACACAAGCACGTGCCACCCGTTCGGAATGTGATATGCTTCCAGAAAATCAGTTACATTCGGTTTGTTTGTTGCGATGTTCATATCTGTTGAATAAACTATATAACGTGTGTTTTAGGATTATTGTTAAATGTCAACAAACCATAAGTCAAGTCAATAAAGTATTAACATAAATGCTATGAATCAAGTGATCTTTTGTTACATAATAATAGATTCCGATTTGCTAGTCTAATGTCTCCCGCTATAGGGCACGATGATATAAACGACAAATAAGCATATTGCTCTTATATCACTCAGTCAGTTGTTCTACATGACGGTATTTTTTTGCAGAAATCCTAGAACAGCAGGCACCAATATTGAAATCACACATCACATTACCGTATGTTTGTGCGCACATAAACCGGTTAAACACCCAATCCTTTGCATTGACCGTTCCAAGGCGGTGACCCCAGTTTTATTCATGTGTGTTTTGTGTTTGTTATGTGTTTTTGTGATGTGCTGTGTATTTTGTTGGCAACTGGTCACTTGCCATAAATAAAGGACCTCGGGCTGCTAATAAGAGTTCTCTCCTGCTGTCGCAACTAGAGTTTCCGCTTTGTTTATATTTACTATGAACAAATCAACATTAAAATTCATGGTCAGCTGTTTTATGTTTGATTATTGATCTCAGATGTATGGCAGTGGTGTCATTTTCAGGGACATTAAAGATAAACGTATTCCTGAACATGCCAGAGCGAAAAACATTTGGCAAAACATTGTAAAAAATGATGTCATTATGTACTGTTTATGTTCACTATTTTGTGGCAGATCATAATCGTATTGTTGAGAAATGATTCATACCAAATTACATTATCCAAGGTAATGTAGATCTAATTGAACACATGTAGAATTCAAATATATTTTGCGAATGTCTCTTAAGCAACATCGAACCTCAACCAAAATGTCTACCAGGTAACTTGGCCCAAAGCCTCTGGAAATCTCGGTCAAAATACAGGCCGCATCTTAGGAATGTGTTATTTTTTCATCACTTACATACCAATATATATATATTACACAAGTAATGAATGGGCAACGGTTTAAAGAAATGCAAATCACTATGCTACTTATTGTTTCTCTCTTATATATCATTTATTCCAGACATAAATTTACATTATCTAACAGTTTCATAAAAAAAACATAAAACAAAAAATGTGTCATTGTTCCAATAGTCGAGGTATCGGTGTTCTTTATATAAGGTACACTAATAATACAACAATACTAATTTTAAAAACACATACACTGATTCCTCAGCTGGATTGTACATAACATCTTGTTAGTGCCTCAACAAATGGCTCACGCAACCACCGATATGCACGACTCCATTGTGTTTTGAACTTGGTTTAGCAAAACTGAAAAAATATAAGTACATTAGAAGCCATAAATATTACTTGATTATTAAATGATTACATACACGTATTTCTATGGAAGTTTTAAACTAAAAATGACCAAACTGATAACCATGATATTTACAAAGTTAGCATCACACGTATCAATAACTGACGGCAAGATCAATTTATCTCTTAATTCTCAGTTCTTATGACAGATTAGCAGTATTGCACTGTTTATGGACCCCTGCAACAATCATAACAGCTTCTATTTGGAGTTGTGGACTGCCTCAGTAACATTTTTTTAAAACTCTAGCCGGCAGGTCTACCACACAACAAAGCAATATTTGTTTGAATGCAAAGGTAAAATAGTAAAATAAAAAAATGTAAATGTGAATTAAAGACAAACATGTACTTTTGTTGACTTTCACAAGGAGTTGAATAATTTGAATAATTTATAAAGACTTGGTTTCTTGTATAAGTTATTTAAATTTTAAACTTTGTCGAAGAGGTTAAACACTACATGTAGTGTGTCATATGCATTGGACAATACGTGCATGCGAACAAAGAATGAAATTCGTATTCAGAATTTTTCGGATCATCATAGGGTTCAACAATGCATACTGAAGTGAAATCGATGACAGAGGTTTATTGAATTTCTAATATACTAATATACGTTTACCAATTGTTTAATGTACAAGACCATCGTATTTAACAGTTTCAGCATTAATGCTCTGTGAATGAACTTGTCAATATGCCCCTTCAAAAGAACTTATTCACATATTGGCAAATTGACGGTTTCCAAACGTTTAGTTACCGTTTAAAAATAAACTACACTATATCTAAAGAATGGAGCGAAAAACACTCCTGTTACAAAAATATACCCGAAATAACGTGTCGTTAATGAATAAAGATCGATTGAAATGTAAAAAACAACAACGTTTGTCACGCTTTTGGTCGATGTTTTCCAAAATACACGTAATACTTACATTACCATTAAAATACACAGTCATGTATACGAGCAACTTTCGCCTATTGATTAGAACATTGTTTTCGTTTAAATGTTTTTTTGGCAAAGGACAATTTGGGGTTGGTAGTCCAGATGCCTTAATAATTAAAGTTAATACATTTTATATACAAAGTAATGAAACTCCAGTGACATCTCTAGGGTTAGAGTCATTTTTTTAAAATACGAAAATATGTTATTACGTCCCTTTAATACTATTATTAACACTATTAACACAGCCGTTCTGAAACCATCTATAAGTGTGTGTAATCCTTCTTTAAGTGAAACACTCCAGCTGTTGAAACGTGTCCTGCATTCTACTCAATATTGTTACGAAAATAGGTATCGACACACAAAGTTTACAACACTAAAAATATTTGTTCGTTTCTGACAAAATGTTGTAATATGTGACACAACTTCCGCGCTGTCGCATATAACAATGTAGAAGTAATTTATGGGGCTCTTCCATTTGATCTTAAAACTACAGTTAAATGTTTATTATTTATCTTGTCTTATTAGAAGCAAATTCTAAATGACACAAACACGACCAGCAATCGCTACTGCGTGTCATCAGCCGGTGGCTCGGAGAAAGTTTGCATGAACGTTTCCGATTTTGTTTTTGTGAAAGCAACGGCGAGGAAAGTTTTGGCATTTCTTTTTAAATATTTTATGAAAATATCTTAGACAATCATTCGACTAGAACACGCATCGTATGACCTAATTTGACTCAGTAGGCTACGAATAACTAACAAAACTAACTACCACGCTGCATCGGCCATTCTGCATGGCTCGTTGCTGATTTACTTGTTCACTGGCATGTTTGCATAAGATAATAAGCTATATATATATATATATATATATATATATATATATATATATATATATATATATATAGGATATGTTTGATATTTAAGTACCCTTAAAATGGGGGTGACTAAATATACATGTCTTGGAAATAATCTGGGAGGCTGAGTGTCTAACAACAGAAAACTTATTCAATGTTAACATGACTATTCACATTCAATGTGGATTATTATGTGTTTCGCGCTAAGGGTAATTATGTGTGCGATTTTGAAATTTTTAATATTTTTATAATATGTAGTGCACTACTACAGAACAAAAAAAATATGGAGGAAAAAAACCGGGAATATAAAATCAACGGACATTGACAAAACATGACTGCAAATTGTTCTTGTTTTTCCCCTTAAAATTTGCTTCACAACTCGGGTGAGCGTTACCCACGGTGTTTTATGGGACTCGCAAAATTTTGCGAGCTTGGGGAAGTTGCTCTCGCAATTTCCGAAACAAACTCGCATTGTGCGAGTATGCGAGCCTAAATTCGAACCATGATTTGTTCGTTACTTACACATTTATTGTTATTATGATATCGTATAATATTGAATAAGAAAACATATCAAGTTTATAGGTGGGACATTGAACTTCATTCAAACAAATGTTTGCTTTTTAGCAAAATGCACTCATAATTCAAATGCTTATATTTACATTGCATAGGCATTTTAATAGGGAAGAGGTATGCATTCATAATCGGAGAATAAGGAGAATGACATTTTTGTAGAGAACTATTTTATTAATCGTAGTCTGCATTCTATGTTGTGCAATTCGGTTACAAGGGACGGTACTACGCTGTTCCGATAAGAAACCTGCTTTGTGTGATATTTCTCTTAGACTGGCAAGAAAATGCATGTTTGACAAAAAACAATATAAAGGAACGCTATGAAATTATCCCAAATATAAATGTTAATATAAGGATTGAAATTAATTTTGGTTGCGCTCATGCGATTATGAACGCAATGGAATTGCCAGTTTGACCATTGCTTTCATAATCGCATGAATGCAACCAAAATAAATTTAATCCTTAAGTAGTTTCTTTTGTCGCCAACAGTCTTTCTAAGCTTTCAGCGTTTTGATCTTATACACTTGTCGCAGGGAACTTTATCAGTAATTTGTTTTTCGACAATCTCGTCTTTCAGCCTATATTCAAGTAGGCTACAGTTGAAGATGACGTTTAACTATTTTCTTCTGTGGCTCATTAAATTCGGTTTGTGTGCTTTAAATAGTTTACAAAGGTTATAAGGTGGGAATATTAATACGTATGAAGAATATATTTTTTACTGATAAAGCACGAAGTGTTTTTGGACATCGTGAGTCTACTTGTTCAGTTCGGCCTATATTATGGTCATGTGTTGTAAATTTGTGTTGTGTGTGTTAACTGTTCTAGGGGGGATTGTTCCTGACACACAAAAGAGTCATTGTCACTTTTCAGTTTATTTCCACTCTACGATTATAATATTTACATCTTCAACAAACTAGTGAATACAAATCTCGGATTCCACTTTTCACTTTACTTTGTAGATCCAAGAAAACTTTGGAATCTCTAGACCTTTAGACCCCCCCCCCCCCCCCCCACACACACACAGAAACTCCTCAGGAAACTCCCTCAAAACCCTTTAGAAAAACTCCCTGAAAAACTCTCTCTCAAAACCCTTTAGCAAAAGCCCCCTTTTCCAATCCCCCGAATGACCCTAGATCCCTCTATTTATACGGAAATAGGAACAATATATATAAATCAATGGTTCAACCAAACCAACCTGCACAACATGTTTAAACATGCTGCTCTGTTGTTGTTGCGCGGTGCAGCAGCATTTTCTGCACAGACTCAACAACAACCAAAAACCATATATCACACCTAAACCAACTGACCTGAGCACAAGGGGTCAGAGACTGTGCACTCTAAAATAAGAAGCACAACTCTATACTTAAAATTACAACACTCCCCTCCCCTAGGACAATTGGTCCCCATTAAATTTTAAATCAAGGTGCTAATGTTAATTCCATCTCACACACTATTCAATGCAATACTGCAACATAATAAGTCTTACTAATAAGTCTTGCTTGTTGTTTCAAACATGCGTTAAGTGATAATAGCTTCATTTAAAAGTACACAATTATCACATATATGAAAACACTTTAGTAATAAACACTAGTAAATCCACAATGGTAATATTTCTTCTTCAGTTCATTCTTTTTCAATTATTTCAAATACAAAAACTAATTGACAATAATGTTATTTGTATTCCTTGCTCACAGTGTCCTGGTGACTTTTAGTATTTAATTTTAATTTAACAAATGAAAATATTGGAAATAAGGCACAAAAATATATTAAATTATGGTAGTCGTTTCTACCTGAGTAATGTCCTAAGCGCATTTTGACTTAAAACATGAAAACAAACAATTTATACGCGCTAAATTTTTCCGAAAATGAAGCACTTTATGTTAAATCCATTGTGTGACAGTTATTAATCCACAAGAGAAACACAGTAATCCACAGCAAATTGACACTAATGCACTTAAATTCCATTGATTCGTGAATTCACACAAGAAAACAAAAAAATAGAAACACTAAAAAAATGTAATCCACTCAGAATAAACACATATATCTATGCAGCATACACTACACATATTTAATCAAAAAATTTCTGAATAAATTTAACACTACACACTAACATAATCTTCACACAAATTCACATGTTGTATTCTCCAAAATGAACTTGACAATGACCTGGCACGTCCCTCAGTCCTTTGTCTTGAAAGGTTTCGACATATACAATGCAGAATTTCTTGATGTCTTCAAGGTTGTTTGGGTTACATACTGTTCATTGTCTTGTTCTTCTCTGATTGAACATTTATTGCTCAAATTCTGTTAGTTTGCTGACAGGATACTTGAAGTAGAATGTTTAACACCACTAAAGTCTCTCCTGGATAAACACTATAAATCACCCAGCCTGGCGCGATGATTCCACAAGTTCCTGACCGCTGGAATATACCCGACCTGGTCCCTAAGGGGTCGTTGACTGGGCACGTGCACCTTGTTAGCAGGGACAGTAATGTTGTGATGAGGATAAGTTGCTGATGTGTAATCTCTTGACTATCCCAAAATAGAGATAAAAGCGTAGAATACCAATCACACTAGTATTCAATATAGTATTCCATACGATTGTTTCGCATGGTGTTGCAGCCGACAGTTGGCCCGTTGATTTCAAACTATGAAATATTGGCACACCTGCATTAAAATACAGCTGACAAGCAGACAGGTTACGTTCTGGCTACCTCTTCTTCCTACTTGCCATACCTTCTAAAGAGAAGTTCAATGCATCAAGAATCTTAACGTCACCCAACCACGTTGATCCAGTGGCTGCATTTTCGGATAATGAGCCATAATCAAAGTCAGAATTAATGCCACTTCTGTCCTCATTCTTCGTAACTTCAACTTTGGTAGAAAGGGAATCCCTGTCCATGTGTAATCCATCATTGCTGGGACATACCCCACCCAAGGCAATCTATGATACAAAGACGTACACCAATTCCTGGCAATCAAGTAACATAACTGCATCCCTAAAACCACGAGAATCCAAATCTGACATGAATTTACTGCAGCTTGTTGAATCCATGGCTCCTGCAGTTGACCTGATGTAGAACTCCAAGTAAAAAGCTGCGTAGTGTTATCCAACTTCGGTAAGCCTGAGCACGCTTCCTGCTTTTTCGAACTATCAGCACAACCAGGACCAGGAACATCAACCAGAACCATCCTGCTATCCATGTATCTTAATGTTCAGCTTTACTGTTTACATACTACACATTTCCTCATCACTTTTCCACAACACAATTTCGCTTGACTGTTACGAGTCATTAAACACATATGAAGTCAAAAATAGAAAAAGTCCCAACAAATTTGCTTTGACATTTGTGTGTCTGAATTTCAATGCTTATAAGTCCATTTTGCTATTTCTACAAAGGAAAGTGTGTTTCCATCTCCCGACATGTTTTTTTTTTATATACTTGTAAAGCACTTTTGAACGTATGTTATATATGAAAAGAGTGCTATATAAATTTGGTATAATAATAAAAAATAAATAAATAATATAACTGTTCTAGGGGGGATTGTACCTGACACACAAAAGAGTCATTGTCACTTTACAGTTTATTTCCACTCAACGATTATAAAATGGTTATATATGAAAAGAGTGCTATATAAATTTGGTTTAATTATAATAAAAATAATAATAATATAACTGTTCTAGGGGAGATTGTACCTGACACACAAAAGAGTCATTGTCACTTTACAGTTTATTTCCACTCAACGATTATAATATTTACATCTTCAACAAACTAGTGAATACAAATCTCACATTCCAAAATGAACAATAGAGCTTTTCACTTTACATTGTAGAACCAAGAAAACTTTCGAATCTCTAGACCCCCACCCGAAACTCCGCAGGAAACTCCCTCAAAACCCTTTAGAAAAACTCCCTGAAAAACTGTCTCTCAACACCCGTTAGCAAAAACCCCCTTTTCCAAACCCCCGAATGACGCTAACTCCCTCTATTTATAGGAACAATAGATATAAATCAATGGTTCAACCAAACCAACCTGCACAACATGTTTAAACATGCTGCTCTGTGTTGTTGCGCGGTGCAGCAACATTTTCTGCACATACTCAACAACAACCAAAAACTATACATCACACCTAAACCAACTGACCTGAGCACAACGGGTCAAAGACTGTGCACTCTAAAATAAGAAGCACATCTCTATACTTAAAAGTACAACACATGAGAAGTATCATATTGCTCATTGCATAATGCACAAATTGAAGTTTGCTAGTTTAAACACATGACCTATAGATGAAACAGTCAAAGACCTTTTATTTACATGAACTTAATTAATTAAAAATGCTCTTGTTTACTTTTTACGAAGGAGTTTTGCGAACACGGGTCCTGAACTTTAAGTTTATTAGTAAGAAGGTTAATATCCTGGAGAGTTTTATTCGCTTTGTTTACTTTATAAGATACATTTACGAAGAAAACTATATGTGTCATCAAAGCGCCGGGCCTTACCGTAAGGATACTTAATAAGCGTTCAACGTACAGCAAATGTCACTTAACACGCGTGCGGTAAAATAACAGTTTATTACATAAACAAAACACAAGTCGATTTTGCCTTTCAGTGAAAGTTAAAGTATTGTTTTGGAATGTCATTCATTTTTGCTTTGTGAATAAATAAAAGTATCAGTTTCATTAGGTATTATAACCAATTCTTTAATATAAGAAACCGAAACTCCAGAGACATCACCAAGAGAGCAACACTTATAAACATCCATTAAACATCCATTTATACCACATTTCAATACGAATTAATTTTACTAGTTCATCATATGTTACGAATAAAATACATACCACCATTTTGCTTGCATATTCATGGGAACATTTTATGATCGCACAACCTATATTTGATTTAAACTTGTTTAGCACAAGCGGCACTGAACTGTCACAGCCAACAGTGGTAGTGCATAGAGGCGGTTATACCTAACGTGGATGCCACACTGTGCCGTGATTTGCTTACACACTTGGACTGCAACCGTTGCCATATTAATAATTACGGTCAACATGTTGATACTACAAAGCCGATATGTGGGACGGATAGTGTCATATCCCCATCAGTATGATATTATCAGTATTACATATTTGGATAATATTCTCGAATCAATCAGAATGGGTCGTTTGGAGGAAAAACATCACACATAAACATGAATGTTGTTGATTTCAGGTCACGTTTTGATAACGATCCGAAAACAAACCATCACAAAAGCTTCAGTGTTAAATTTAATTCTAAGAATCCGGTCACATTTTTGTCAAGTTCGTAAGTAAAACAAATGTAGAATTTGAGCTGAGGAAGATCTGGTGACTTTCCATGGAAGGAATTTGTTGTCAATATGTGTTGTTGAAACTTCAATATTAAGAAATAAATTTTAAAAGATTATTAAGATAATATAACGTAATGAAAATAAACCTATCGCTACCACTACTGCTATGTCATAATATTTTTAACGTTTTGTTTCAGTTGTGATTTTGCGAAAACCCGATGTACTTTTGTTCTCCAACCCAACAATAATGTTAATGGGGTCCAGGTTTACTTTCTAGATATAAACCATGACGGGGAGTGTATTCAGACTACACAGAGTACGTAGAATGATGTACAACTGCTGTTACATCAATATTGGTCGGGCATATTTACTATTTACAGTACAGTAAACTCAGACTAATCACTTATGCTTACATAAATACATTTCGTATAATTTTTGTGGTTGTTGGATTCAATAAAAGTTCCCAACTGCGAGAACAACACCTGCATCAACCCGAGTCTCAGTCGTACAGCGTTCCAGGCGTGCAACCAAATACTGCAAATGCCGTGTACGTCTGGGTCAGCGGTCTGTGGAACGGACGTACACAAATGAGTATGCCATGAATGAAGTTTGCGCAGAAATGTTAAAAAAATGTTATAACATTCACTTGATTTATATAATATGTATTATCTACTGTTGATATTGTATTAACTATGCATATAATTTTGATGAATAATAATCATATGCAGTATTATAGAGTTGTGTCAATGAGTTTAATGGGCATTTCTCATTGTTAATACTGCTTTTCACCAAAACGGAATGTGTTAAGATACATGGATTATTAATATGTTTCGTTAATTTTTATGTAAAACCTTTGCGTAACTTTATGAATCTGATCGATAATCGAATAATACCACTTGTAGATGCGATTTGGCGAAAGCGCATTGTCGTTATGCCAAACTTGCAAAGGCACACGACGGGGCTTGTGGAGCTTCCAGTCCGCAGACAACGCAGCCAGCAACTACGAAAGTATCTGGGACAACGAGCGCTGCTGCATCCACGACAAATGTCAGAGTATTACCCACTGTATATTGCATCCACGACAAATGTCAGAGTATTACCCACTGTATATTGCATCCACGACAAATGTTAGAGTATTACCCACTGTATATTGCATCCACGACAAATGTCAGAGTATTACCCACTGTATATTGCATCCACGACAAATGTCAGAGTATTACCCACTGTATATTGCATCCACGACAAATATCAGAGTATTACCCACTGTATATTGCATCCACGACAAATGTCAGAGTATTACCCACTGTATATTGCATCCACGACAAATGTCAGAGTATTACCCACTGTATATTACCCACAATATTCATGACATGAGAATAACAGGCCGTATTCATTCTTTCGTAAGAGTTCATGCATTCAATGTTTCTTGAATGGTATGAATTTGATTTGAAATAAATACATCACATGTATATGAAACACACTATAACTCAGTAAAACATATGTGCTTTCAATATGATAGTAATTTATTTTATGTTCATATCATAGTAAGGCATTTGTTTTAAAATGTTAAGCTCTAAACTTAAATGTGAAGGTTTAAACTGGTAATTGAAAATTGCAGGCTAACATATTAAGGTTTATCTTGAACTCTTTATACTACACACGTGTCTAATTTCTGTTCGCTTCAACAATGCAATTGCTATAGTGTTTGTTTGAAACAGACACTGACCATCACGACTGATGCCATGACCGCTGCTTTGCTTCAAACTTTCTGTCTTAACGCGAATTCAATAAACTGCGGTAATCAATTTGGCCAAATCTGTGGATCAGATGGACAATACTATCCGAACGAGTATGTAAATAATTGATTCTAATAATTGCATCTACAACTTAAACAAACATAAAATAAACTATTTGGAAAGAAATGAAGAGTGCCACTACTAAATCTACAACAACAACAACAACTAATACTACTACTATTACTACTACTACTACTACTCCTCCTCCTCTTTCTACTACTACTACTACTACTACTACTACCACTACTACTACTACTACTACTACTACTACTACTACTACTACTACTATTACTACTACTACTATTTCTACTACTACTACTAATATAACTGCTACTACTACTACAACCACCACCACCACCACTACTTCTACTTCTGCTACTACTTCTACTAGTACATCTACTACTACTACGTCTACTACTACTACTAGTACTATTACTCTTATTTTCCATTGACTCTTATATATGTGATTAAACCAGTTTGTGTTTACTAATTTGAAGGTGCGAATTCACCAAAGCAAAATGTAAAAGCCCCGGTCTACTTAATAATCCGGACAAGAGCAGATGCCAGTGACGTATCTACAATGCAGAATGACTTTGGTCGTCATTTAACAATTATTTTGCTATTTTTAAATCAAAGAATAAAGACAATATACTATTTATTGTTTTTTTGTTAAAAGGTTACTTCGATGAACGCATTACAAAGATAGATAAACATAACATAAACATATATAGATGGTACATATCAGGTGAACCCAGTTATGTTTTCGGAGTGATTCAGAGGTTTCGTTAGAATTAAGGCATCATCAGCGTTTAGATTGGATTTCTCATTTGTGTGACGTCATAACATGTCAAAGAAATTCGAATATGTAACAGATCGGACCAGAAACACCTGATAGGTTAAGTAATTTTGGCCCTGGATACCAGGTCTCCAATTCCCGCGAGTAGACGCATACCCGGTAATATACCTCCACGATGATTTAGTTCAATGCCTGTTAACGGCTTATGTTTGCGTCCCCCCATCCGCCTGTGATGTAATATGTTAGATACTAATGCTAGTTATAAAGAATTGTGAACTCACAAATATGTATCACTTTATCAGATATAATTTATTAACAGTAATACTATTACTTGAAATTGTAGTTCCTATATTACTGTCGTTAGAATCCGACAACATAATGGAATGACAAAGAATTGAAATTAAATATTGTGTATGTGCTGAAGGCACTAAGACCAGTTCAAAATTTAACATAAAATCGTACTTGCACATACGTCATTCAATAAATGTAGAAATCTTTTATTTAATAAAGGATGTTATAGAAACATAGTTGATAGAAAATGGTAAGCATTTGTTCCCATACAATTATGGAACACAATCGTGATTTGGAGTAAGATTTTTATATAAACTAATTAGATTAGTCGTCCAAGATAAAGATACTGCAGTATGTCTAAACAATACATTTCCTTACGTCATCAGTCACCACGACTACATATTACCTGAATATAATTCAACTGGTTGACCGCTTACCTTTCAATGTCAGATATGTCATATATTTCGGTTTTTGAAGCCAATTTGTCAACTAGGCCACATCGTAAGCAAGACGTGTCTATTTCACATTTGTTAAAAAATCACTATATGAGGAATCGTACGAATAGGGATTCGAAACTATGTTAGCATATCCTCCACCGACCCGCCATTTAGGCCACATCTTACGAATGTTAAAGCAATTTGTCTTTGAAAATAATAATTCAAATAAACCATATCTAACGATTATCCAGGACAACATGTTTACAAGTGCAAACAAAATGCCAAAAACTGACCTTCATACATCGAAGACGAAACAGCTGCATTCCCTCCCGCACACCAAAATTGTGTTCATTTCTATTCTGACGACAACAGCTACAAGTATTCTATATGTTTGGACAACAACGTTTTTTTCCAATTGCTAAATCATATTTTAGTTTATTTTCTGTGTAGTGTTTTCCGTTTAAGAAGTTAGTTCAGTGGCGCGATGTCTGACTACAAACCGGTGAATCTTGCTACCTACACCACTATACCATGTCATCAGTAGAGTTTGACTTCTTCAGTGCCACAGTTGTTCCAAGTGAAAACAACTCGTACTAATCGTACACAAAATACAAACAAATATGTTTTCGTTTGGCCACAATTCTAAGAGTGATCTCCCATGTTTATTACAAATGTTTTTACTACGAGTATGTCGCATTTATATCATTGTATAAAGAGAATACTAGGTTGGTGTTGAATAAGGTGAAGTTTATCTTGCGAGGCTTAGAAAACCTTGGCGAGCAAGATAAAGTGCTCTTTATTCAACACCAACCTAGTATTCTTTGTATCCCATCTTTGTCTTCAATTTTCATTCCATTTTAAAAATAAAAATTGAATTTTAACGGGAATTCCCAAAGTAATTTATAGTCTGTCTTTCTTTACTAGCTTGGCGGTAAATGGGTCCTTGTAAAAAAGTAGTGCCAGTAGTTTTCCAATAAAACAATAAGGTACTCAAATAATTATTATTTCTTAGGTAACGATTCACGTTCCGTAAGCAACTTAACTTAAACAAATTGATAAACACATAAACAACAATTACTTTCTATCAATAGCAATGTAAAGATACAATTTGTTGGTCATGTACATGTCCATTTTCAAAAAAATGAAAACTGGCAATAGTCTTAACGTATTTTCTCTATCTTATTTAATCAATTGTAGTCGGGCTTAACACTCTCTCCCTCTTTCTCTTGAAGGATTCAGTTGTATACTTCTTGCTAGCTTACCAGCCTTAGACTCGATAAGCTTCTTTTTCTACCTCATTAGTGGACCCTGTCCACACGCATCAGACAAGAATTAACCATAATCAGACTGAAATTACTCACATCTGAATTTCCTTTGTGTATACCTTCTCTTGGTCTCTTGGTTTTTTCTTTCTTTAACACCACCCCCCACCCAAAAAAGAGAAAGGGCCGCATGCACTTAAGCGCTGTACAGACGCCGAGCATTGACACAGGCCAACTGCATGACGTCTGTCCAGGCCATCCCCCTAATCCTGCCTACACCGGCTGCTACGCTACCCAGATGACCTGGGCAGCTATATTGCCCCTTCGAAGAGAAGTATGGCGAGTCTGTTTCCAGCAGTAATCTCTCCTCTGGGAACTGGCAGACCGCCTGCTTCTCCTCTTCGGTCATTGCAATCTTTGTCAGCCCGAAATGCACATTAGGGAACACTTTCATCCACACATCAACAGCCCTTACGCTGCCGACAAAACAGTGCAGGTGAATTTTCTGCTTCCTTGAGATCACCCCTTTTATTGGTAGAGGAGCTGCAACATGTCACCCCCCTCTTTGTCTTGGGGTCTGCGGTTATGCAGGACCAACACTTGATCTGCACGCAGAAATCCCAGAGCCATTTCCAATACATCATGCTGCAATCCCCAATTTGTGGGGTCCTCAGTGTGGTCGAGCCCCGTCTCACCAAAAACCGTAACCTCAGGCAAGGATATGGTTCGTCCAAAAGCCTCCAAGTCAGCATCGTTGACGGAGGCTGCCTTACGAGGGTGGATCCCAATGGCAGTGACTACACCTTGGCCCCTCAACTGGGTAATTATCTCCAGAGAAGGGTAGGATGGAGGGTCGCAAAAGACTGCAACTCCACCAGTGACCCTCACCTGATAAGATTCATCTCCTGGGGTTACGTTAGCAACTGCCTAAGGACTCATCTCCGCAAGACCCGCCCTAGCTAGGGTCCAGTCCAGGTGGAAGTGTCTGCCCCAGGCCTCATGTCATTTCAGCGACTCTGCTGCCAGAAAAGCCTCTCTCAGCTCATTCATTATGCGCTCTGCCAACAAGCAGCATATTACAACCTGGACTCTCCAATGGATCAGCAGGCCAGGTGCTGAGATTGGACCCAATGAAATGTCCCTTGGATTGGGTACATCAAGGGCACCATGAATGGCCTCAATGCTTTCCCTAAAATGTGACCCCACCTGCATCTCCCCCCTGGCAATGTATTCCGTAAGGTCGACAAACCTCATCAGGGCCTTTAGGTCAGGGGTATGATTCAGCCACTTTGTGCACAGGTTCAGCGCAGTGATGCGCTGACTCGAGACCTTCGGCGTTACTCGCTGGCTCTCATTAAAGATGCCAGTTACATGGGCTGACCTGGCATGTGCTATGGTCAACTTCTGTTTGCACCCCTGGACACAGCAAGTCGGGATTCTTTTTCCCCAACTTTGCTCTTTTCGGCCCTTGATGATGTGGCAGGCCGAATCACTCGTTTGGGTGATTGAGTTCTGGATTGCTCGGAATTTCCTCTCGAGCTAACCCACCTAGCAGTTTGTTGTCTATCACTAGCCACTCCCTGAGTGGGTGGCATTCTCCGCGGTGAGGTCCTGTGCCTCTCATTTGACTACCTTTCAGCGAGCCTATGACGTGGCACCTCTCTCTTCTGCTCTCTCGCAGTGTGCAACATTTTAACTGGTGACTGCCGTTTTGAGGATCTCCTCACCTGAACGGTCTCCTTTTGAGGGGACAGCTTAGGTGAGTCTTTGTGTGCTTTGGCCTGATTCGGTTCTGCACAAGCCTGAACCGAGAGCAGACCCCTGGGATGTAGATCGGCGTCGCCCTCATCATCGCTTCTCAGGAGTGCCTCCACCTCGTCTTGGCCCAGGTCCATAAATTCTTGGTCTTCCAGCAATCTAACATCTTTCGATGGTTCAAACGTTGGCATATCGCTGGCAGGCTTGACTCGCGGCTGGATCGGGTGGATGGTGTCGCTGAGGAATTGCCGCACCCAACTCGTCGCTGTCTCGCGCCACAACATCTCATTTTTTCTTGTCCATTCTCACAAGAAAGGAGCAGATCTCTGACCAGGTGGCGAGAGCTCATCAGCCGCCCGCACATGTTGGCCTCCACAATCTTCTCATACACAGTTTTCTCTGCCCTCTGAAAATAGAACAAATCCCAATTAACAGCCACCACTGTTTAAATCTATTTATACTGGCGGTACAAGAGCATTTGGACAGGAACTACACCAGAACTTATCTATCACTAAAGCATCGGAGGGTGTGACATTGACACATGAGCCACTTTACTCATCCATCACATTGGATCATGAAGCGTCCCTTACATGGTTTCCGACAGACACAGTATACTTTGTCATCAAATTCCTGTTCGGTATCGTCAACAATGGGATTTTTAAGCCATTTCGTAACCCAGTCAGGCAAATCTCTATCCCGACATGGCTTCATACGATCATGGTTCACCACAAACAATGCATTAGGCATCTTGACTCTATAGATCGTAGCTGGTATCTTTTTCACGACAAAAGCTGGACCCTTCCAAGGAGGAGAAAATTTTCTGCACTTACCAAGTACAGCTGTGTCCATTTACTATGTAAACCTCATCATCTCAACACTGAGAGGACCTCAGCTGTTTACTATTGGCCCTTGTGCAACCTCCAATGACGCTGAAACCTTGTGCAACATCTTATTCTGTAAACCTAAGTCATCTTCTCTACTCTGAGAGAACCTTAACCGTTTACTATGTAGCCCTTGTGCACCCCCAAATGAGGCTGGGATTCCCCAATGACAGTCGCCCCCGGGTACTGGATCTTCAACCGCGTTCTCGTTTCTGACCTCAGTTCTCTGCGCTGCCATTTGATTCCCGTATCCTACATCCCGGGTAAAGGAACCCCAATGGTTGTCAGCCTTAACGCAGCACTTGTAGCCTCCGCATGAAAGATCTGTGACTCTCACTTCAGCACTATATAAATTACAGAAGTCTTCGGGGGAGAGGTCGGCGGGAAAGCGCATCTGCATTCCATGCCTTTTCCCAGCTCGGTATTCAACTACCATATTGTAATGAGAAAGTTCTTCTATCCACCTGGCCATCTGGCCCTGTGGCTCTTTAAAGTTCAATAGCCAAGTTAAACTCGAATGGTCGGTTCGAACCCTGAATGGTGTACCTAGCAGATAGTGACGATACTGCCTGGTGAACCGCACTATTGACAACAATTCTTTACGTGTACTACAGTAGCGACGTTGCTCTTTCGTCAACGCATAGCTACATACGCTACCACTTTCTCGTTGCCGTCTTGTACATGCAGCAGCTTTGCTCCGACAGCTAAATCGGAAGCATCGATGTCTAGGATAAATTCACCTTCATGTCTCGGAAGTGTTAGAACTGGTTTGCTAGTTAGAGCATGTTTCAACTGGTCAAAAGATTGTCGCTGCTCTATGTCCCAATGAAACTTATACTTACCCACAACTGCATATAACGGTTCACCTAGCTCTGAGAAGTTTTTGACAAAGCTTCGGTGGTAGTTTGCTAAGCCCATGCAGCGCTCAACATCTTTGGAACATCCTTGGAACACTTAGGAGTAGGCCAATTGGAGACTAGCGTATTACCACCAACTGTCCTTCCCAGGAATTCAACTTCTTTCTGAAAGTATATGCACTTCTTTGGTTTGAGTTTCAGACCATAACGTCTAAAACGTTGTAGCGCTTCTTAAATTTCAAAGGTCTTTCCCATCACCAGAATGTCGTCGAGGAATGCGAGTATGGTTTGTCTAGTAAGTCCACGTTAGTACAAGGTACATTACTCTTACGAACGTAGCTTGGGCATTGCACAGCCCAAAGCCCATCTTGACATGCTCAAAGAGACAGTATCTCGTATGAAATGCGGTCTTCTTGGGGTCTCTGGTTTAATACTAATTTGCCAATACGCAGAATTAGCATCAAGGTTTGAAAACCAGACGTTACCAGACAATTTATCCAGGCAATCGTCTACCAATGGTAATGACTGTCACATTATTGACAGCTCTATAGTAGTATTTTATCCAGACCTTATCAGCGCGGCGCCGCGCCACGCCCCTTTATTGATCCGCCACCCTCCCCTTTTCAAAGGCAATTAGCGCCTCCTGCCCTCTTATCTATTGACTGTATTGCCCTTAACGAGGGCCCTTTGTGATGACATGTTATAGTATATTAATCTGCAACCAACTGATAAGATCAGCTGTAGGGGGAGTCAGCTTAAAAGTTCGTATCTAGATACAATAAAACATGCTGATTTTGTTTTAAAATTGAACGTAAATTGTTTGCTTTTTACAGCCTCGATTTCATATGCGATTGATAAAATGTTTTTGTTTTGTCAATGTTTATTATAAACTTGATACCAAAGGGCAGAATGCATATAAATGTATACTCAATGTGGTCTCTAATCACTAATTATAAGAAAACAACTTGCGTATACAATATTTCTTCAATCACAAACAAATATCTATTAAAACACGAATAGCAGAACTAGCTATTATTTCGGACAAACATATTCGGATACATCATTTCAATCCGAATTTTAATGTTTTCTAAATTTTTAATCTTGACTATAGCTATTCATCGTTAATGAAAATATTAGTATCAACAGCAACAACATATCAAACATAATAGTGAAAATAATAATATTTCCTACAATAAAAAAGATGAAAAATAAAATTTCATAATTGGTTTTAAATATTACTTCGGAAAAAAAGTACTAAAACCTACTATGCCCTTTTTAACAGTGCTACCGCGCACAAAATGCCCTTTTTCCAAGTCAAGCGTCATGCCCTTCTGCCCTTCTAGATTAAACACTATCTATAGTCTAGGCACCATCGTACTTGCCCATCTCGTTTGCGTATCAAGACAGGGCTTGATGCCCAGTCCGATAACGACTCTTGAATAACACCAGCATCTTCTTCAGGTAGGCCTCTCCTTCTCCAGCAAATCATGCTGGTGTCCTCCTGCGAATTCTCTGTTTAACAGGTTTTGCATCACCTGTGCCTATAGAATATTCAATCTCAGTGAATGTACCGAGATCAGACTCATTCTTAGCGAAGATATATTGGTAAGAAACTATCAGTTGTGCCAGTTTCTTGTACTGCTCTAGTGTTAGGTTTTCTTTGGACATCTCCAAAGGTACCTGCAGGTCCTCTGGAACGGCGTCCTTCAATTCGCTGGATTCAGCCGACTTTCTCGGAAACTCATCAGAGCAAGAGCGGCTCGTTTCTTGGTCATCAGCACCTTATGGTACTGCATTGACGGCTGGTCGTTGGTCTTCAGTATCCGTTGAAGGCTCTATTACCAAGCAATGAACTGGTTAAGCTCTCCCCACCTCCTTGCCTTTCTTCAGGAGCTGGTAGTGGTCGGTTGCATTGATTATACACATCACTGGTGTTACGCCAGCTTTGCATACAACCCTAGCACCAAACAACTTGGCATTTTAACATGGTTCGATGATGTATTCTGGCATCTTGACGTCCAATTTGCAGTTCAGCTGTATTACCGAGTTTGGTGGTACTACACAGCGTTTTGCGGTTGATCATTTGCATAACCTGTACTCATGGTAATCTCATGGTCGTCGTAGATGAGAGTGCCCTTGTCAATGTTGAGAATTGCATTACCTTGAGTCAGTAAGTCTATGCCCAATAGCATATCTTGTTATACTGGTGCTACGTAGATAGGTCCTTTATGACAATACGTACCTATTTTAAGATGCACTGGCTCAGCAATTAATGTTTTTATTGACAACTCAAGCCCTGCCGTGTCAAGCTTTACATCTCTACGCTTACCTGGTGGGTTCTTGAGTTTAGAGAATACCCTATCAGAGATGATTGTTTGTAACCAGCAGAGTTTACAATGGCTTCGATCCAAAAGTCGCCAACCCGGACAGGAATAGAGAATGATTCAACATACATACCTTACCGGGGCCTGTTCATCACAGCCTGCCATACTTACCTTGTATGGCAAGTTGCTTGACTTTTGTCCAAACTCTGTATCATCAGAGATTGTGTTTGTACTTAAATCCCCCAATGCAGTGTTTGAGTTAGTGTCTTCAATCTGGGTCGCAACCTCTGGCTTGGCCGTAGACGTGTGGGCTGAAGCTGTATTTGTCTGTACAGCTTTGTTGGTAAGCTCCGCACCGAACCTGCCTTCCAGCTTACTTAGTATACTTCGGTATGGTAACTCAGGGTTGCTCTTCATTATCCGAGCACAGTAGTCCAGTGCCGTACCTGACAGGCAGTTCAGTAAACACATCTTGCAGTCTTCTGCGGTCCATTGAAAAGACTTCGCATACTGCTGAAACTTCATCTAGAATGACTGCCGTCTTGATTTGCCATCATATACACAACTCTTTGGTATATCCCGCAAAGCTGAATTCCCTCTGGTTCTTGAAACTGGTGGTGGGAACACTTCTCTGGTATACCGTGTATTATCACTAGAATACTGTACTGGATGGAGTAATTTGGGGCCCGGAATGGAAGTATTAGAGTAGGCAATAGCACTACTCCTCATTCTATGTTGCATTGGCTGCACCGCCTCGCTCTCATCTGAGGACACACCCCTACGCACGGGGTTGTTGTGTGGTGTGTAGCCTTCCTCCGGTACACCTTTGTCTGTGTACTGACCCTCTTTGGAACCCCTGATGCTGATTCCAAGTCATCATCACTGTCCTCACGGCGACGCTGATAACTTTCCTCCTTGATAAAGTGCAGTTGTTGTTGCGCCTTTGTCAAGAAGTCACTGAACGCACAGCAATCCCCTTGTTGTTGTTTTTTTTTTGCCGCAGCTAGTTTCCTAGCTGTTGACAAAACTTCCTGCACATATTTCCATTCTGCAACTTGAGCTGCAAGGTCCTGGGGGACATCGGCACTGGTTGACCGGTTAGCTGAGCAACTAGCATCAGCTCTAGGTGAGTGTGATGGAGCGTTGAAATCAAGCAACTGCAGAACATCATCTGACAGCCTACTTTGTGTTAACGTCTGCAAAGATTCAGCCGTCAAGCTGCCATATATGTTACGGACATCAACAATAGTCGATGCCAGTCTGCTGCTAATGCCAGGGACAGCTAGCAATTTCTCTTCGGTCAAGAAACTAACAAGCTGCTTGGTACAAGCCATGTTAATTGTAGATTATTTAAATCAAAACCTTTGAGTGACAAATACAATTGAAATAAATTTGAAGATGCTTATTCAAATGTACTTAATTAAAAATACACAAGAATTTGTCTGCTACATTTGTTTAAATCAAAATCATTCTCTACAAATACAAATGAAATAAATTCACAAGGGATGGTAGTCAAGCTGTGTAGGTCACAATTTCTTTTAGCCTTGCCCCACCCACTCTTTACAATGGACTGGTCCAAGTTTACACCAAGCTGAAACTGGGCTTATATTTTAAATTAACAAAACGGGACAGGTAAACTGTGTTGGTCTAACTCAATTAAGATTAACTACCAACACAGAAAACTGTAACCCACTAGTGGCAATACACACTCATTAGTTACGAATTTGGGCCAAGAATTTCTGAAAATGGTGGTTGTCCTAAATCGGCGGGAAAAAATGCCCACAGAAAGTACCTAATTCCAGGTAATTACTGCTTGGAATTGGTTTAATTAAACACCGCTGCCACCAATAAAGTATTTTCCCTATCTTATTTAATAAATTGTAGTCGGGCTTACCATTTAATTATGCTGATTCAAGTGTTTTGTCCTCTTAGAAAGTGGGCACGTCTGACCACTATGAGGACTGGGGCTTGATTACACTGAATCCTACGATGATAGCCGAGTCGTCCAAATAGGCTCAAGAGGGAGGTTACCACGCACCTTTATTTGGAAGTGCCATTGTTGAAATCTACTTCCACAACACTTACACGTGAGTCGCCGTAGTTTGTAAAGTAGAAAATAATGCTTTCTGATGGATTTAATTTGTGTTTAATGCCAATAATGGAACAGGTGCTTCTGATGGAAAATCGACATCTGTCGGGTGTTGGTCTGACTGGCTAGTCGACAGGGTAGACGCTGATATGACGGTGCTGGATGCGGTGTGCTTTTTGATAAACAGAGACTCTGTACCGTGTGAGGCAAGTATGTTAGAACACTTTTTTTTGTTGATTTTCGCTGACATTTGAATAATTTAGAATTGACTGGACGTTCTTATGGCCAGTGACAGACATTATTTCTGTTGATGGAATGTTATGTTCTCTGAGTTTTTGAACGAGGTGCCTTCGAGTAGAATGATTTGTAAGGCGTTTGTCTGCTGGTAGACCTGCATCAGTTGCCATCATTTTAAGCATTTTGCTGAATTTATTCATTCCAAGTTTTTGTCGAATAAACCATTGACAGCATTCTTTTGGATGTACCTTTTTCTTCTGAGCATCTTGTTTAATCATTGCGGTGTTTTGAACTAAGTAAAATGGGTCATTGTCGTCGCAAAAATCGGAATGGCGTTTTTGACCATAAATTATGTACATAGCGACTGGGTTTCTGGGGTCATCTTCACTTGTGGCAAACATTTTGGGGTAACTTTCCTATCATCGCTTCAGTTTTCACCGGTTCTTGTTTTCGTCTGACGTTCATTCAGCTCCAAAAACTCTGTCCCATCGGACGGAATTTTCAGTTTGATGTCTCCCTATCTGTTAAAATTTAATTTATTTATTAAATAATTTAATAAAACTTGAAACATTTTTAAATTGTATTTTACTTTTAAAAAAAGTTTTTTTTCTAAGGAATTATCTACGTCTTTACCTTTTTGGCCAGAAAAAAAAACAAACAAAAAAAAACAATAAAAGTGAAAATTAAATATTAAATAAAAGTTTTACCTCTAGCTAAGCAGCATGTACTCATTCATGCAATTAAAATTTACCAATTCTGTTTTTATTATGTATTTTCAGGTGGCAGAATGCGACATTATACCTTAGAGTGTATTGTTCCTTGGTGCCCCGTTAACCGAAGTGCAAACCGTTGTTCAGCCACAAGGTGTTGACTAGAGCCGTAGGATTGTGAGCGCCAAGGACACCTTTCTGCCACATAACATCTATCTCATTGTCAGTGAGTACTTCCGCCTCACATGGACGGTTTCCTTTGCCCTAAAGGGTACACGTATGTCAAAATACAATAAACAGAATATGATTGTAAATACTGGTTTAATATTGATTGTTTTTGTTTTTATATAAAAAATTCTTCTTTTACAATAAATCTTAAAGATTATCAAGTTTGCAAAAAAAAAAATCAAATTAGTAGCCAAAAATTGTTTGATTTTAAAAACAGTTTCCTTATACATTGTATTAGAAAATGGCTATTTTGACTATTAGTAGCAATTACATAGATGCTATTTGGTAAGTTACAAATGTAATATACTTGGTAATTAATGCAATGTCATTATTTTAATCAATCATAATTTTTTATGTTAATAAATCGTTTATTAATAAATATACTCCTGCTTTACCTGCTTTTTTAATTCTCTTGTCAGAGAAAATTGTGGCCCTTTCTCATTCATGATGCTAAAAGGATATTTATGCCTTTTCAGTTTCCGGTCACTGCTACTTATGATGGCACGGATACTAGACGGCTCATATTCACTGCCGTCTTGCCGTTGGAGGGACAGGATGAACATGGCGAGGTGCTCATCAAAGAGATCAACCTCCAAGTGATGCATTTCCCTGGTCTCTCCATTGGACACTAGAAATCTCTTGAATTCTTTAGTGTCTTTTAATGTTCTTCTGGCAGTGTTTTTGTTTTCTTCATTTTTGATGCACTGCTGAACGTCAAAAAGTTGAATGTTCTTGAATTCATTTGGAATTGGCTCAGCCAGAGATTGGGGATCATTTTGTACTGTTGTGAGATTAGTGCTAGTTTGGTTAGCAAAACTTGTTGTTGGGCTTTTTAATCATTCAATTCTTTATCATATAGTTGTGCATTAATGCCATATTTTTGCTCAAATTCTTCAAAACTCATTTTAACAACATCTTGATCATAGTCATTTGAATACAAACCATCCCAAATAACATCAAAATTCACTTTATCATTATCAGACATTGTGATCAAATGCAAATTTCAATAATAATTTTGGCTCTAGGTTTATTTTGAATTGTTGATGTGTTTTCTTCTTTTTTTTGATATCAAAATTTGATATCTTGGCTGTTGCAGACAACCTTTTTTGCTGCTGACCCTTTGTATACAATGTGTGAAAAAAAATGAACACATGTTTTATTATTTACATTTGTCACGATTTATAACAAATGAAAGCAGAATAATATTTTTTCCTGTTGTATGTAGTTGATTTTTAACCACTTAATAACAAGCAAATGCGCTACAAAAGGTAAACAATGGCGAGTTACCGAACCGTGGTAAATGACGTCAAATAAAAAGTAGTCCGCTGCGCGTGACAGCTTAATAACCACACTGTTGAAATAAAGCAAAGTTTATTCTATGGGGTGCAAAGTTTATTCTATGGGGTGTTATTACGTCAATGCATGCGTGATGATGGGATACACTTTTGACTTCATATACCAACTATTATATTTAAATACTTTTATATCTTCATATTTTAATGATTTTGAAGGGTACTGTATCTTTAACAAGAATCTATTTGGACTTTAAGTGAGCAGTTAACCTAGTTAACGATACTAGTTCGTATCAGTTAATGTACTCTGGCAGCATAAAGTCTCTCTGGCGAAATAAAGGTGTAAACTTATTTGTTACCATTGCAAAAATTGATTCAGTTGTCTTTTTCCTTGGACAAGTTAACGCCGGCATGTCGTTTAAATATCAAAGCGTCTGGAATAAACACTGTAAAAATGAATATTCAGTTTGTTAATCCAACCTTTTTTATTTACACTCACTCCGTATTGCAATTAGGAGAGAGAGGTTGCGAATGAAGCATGATTGAACACTTAAACAGACCATATGGAACAACCTGGTCGTAAATATACAAATAAAGATAGCAAAGCACGTACGAGCAGGCATATTAATTTTATGTTTCTTGTTCAATTTGCGATACAAGTATAGTACTTTTTTTTTTTAATTACGATTGAAGAAAATTGCTAAACTTCTGAATATTTCTATTATGTTCTGTTCAAGCTGTTTAAGTCCTTTATGCTTTTCTTTTATTATCATTGCGGTAATCCGAAAAATTAAAAATTTAGTCGTCTTTGTCCGTTTAAATGTTTATGAATTATCTAGAAAAATGAAATATTATCGATTGATATCACAAAATAAATGCTAATCTAAAAAGGATATTGAAATGTAACTGTTTGTGTAAGTACACACTTTAATGAAGCCCATTTGTTCTTATTGATAAGATTTCCCAATGTTTGGCCATTAGTATAACAATGTCATATTATAACTTATAGCCTATATACATGCGCAATATGTACGAGTACTAATTACATACATGTATTTAAACATTCGTACGCATCGATTTTATAATGCAATTATATATTTCAGCCCTTGCAGCTATTGGTCTCCATGGACTGCACTGCCAAATTGATAACTTGACGTGCATTGAAACTGCAATTCATAGCGTGGATTCCCAGCTTTGCCGCGAGTTGGTAGCAACTGTAGATTGCGGCCATATTCACGGGCACGTTGATACAACACAGCCGTGTGCGGAACGGATGGTGTAACATATCCACATCAGTATGTTCCTTCTCAAACTGGTCGATAAATTCCATCAGTGTAACTCAGTTGTAATACAAGTGAGGTGCTGTTTAGTTATGCCTCATTCACCAATAAGGAACTGACACCTGACGGCGTCAGTTTTTTACACAAAATCGGGCTAAATCGGACAGTGCCCGCCAGGCAGCAGTTGCAATCGGGCGGTGCAGCTGAACAATTTGCTCATCGAGGTTTAAGGAATACCTAAAAGTTAATGGCGACCGGGCGATTTTTTTCGGGGTCAGGGAGGTCGAATCACGTCAGCCGGGCACCGCCCGATCGCTGGACGGCATTTTCCTGGATAGGGCGGTGGCCGTACGATTTTTCTACTTTAAAAACATCGTCCAATTTCAACGGCAACCGTAAGAGCATCTTCCTGGCTCCGACAGGCGCCCGAAAAGTCACCGCCAGTGTACCGAGCGGTGCATGTATAGGCACCGGGCGGCAACCGTTTTGTCAGTCAGCGGCCGCCCGACTTGCATTGACTCGATACCTTTTTCACTACATGTTAGTTGCAATCATCTACAATCCTGCGCGGCGACCGTCCGATTCACATATCCACCGCACGGGCGCCGTCCTGTCATCGGCCAGTCGCAACCCGTTGCTCAAACTGCTTGTCCCCCATGTTAGTCAGCGAAAACCGTCCGGCGCCAATTTGAGTTTGTGACTACGCGAAGCAAACAATAGGGCCACGATAGCCCTTGGTCGCTCACCTGAGTTTAAGGCATTCCAGTTTTGACCCCAGGGGCATCATTTGAAAAATCTTTGTAGAAGACTGGTATGCAATGTTACATACCAAATATGAAACCACTGGGCCTTGCGGTTTCAGAGGAGACGATTTTTGCAATAATTTTGCTATTTAAGTCTATATAATCCATGTGACCCCGGGGCGTGGACAGTTTTGACCCCAGGGGTATCATTTGAACAATCTTTGTAGAGGACCCCTATACAATGTTACCAACCAAATACAAAACCTCTGGGCCTTGCGGTTTTGGAGAAGATTTTCAAAGTCATTTAGCTATTTAAGTCTATATAAACCATTTGACCACCGGGGTGTGGCCAGTTTTAACACCAGGGGCATCATTTGAACAATCTTTGTAGAGGGCCACTATGCAATGTTACAAACCAAATATGAAACCTCTGGGCCTTGCGGTTTCAGAGGAGAAGATTTTTTAAGTCATTTTGCTATTTAAGTCTATATAAACCATGTGACCACCGGGGCGTGGCCAGTTTTGACCCTAGGGGCATCATTTGAACAATCTTCGTAGAGGACCACTATGCAATGTTATATACCAAATATAAAACCACTGGGCCTTGCGGTTTCAGAGGAAAATATTTTTAAAGTCATTTTGCTATTTAAGTCTGTATAAACAATGAGACCCCCGGGGCATGGCCAGTGTTGACCCCAGGGGCATCTTTGAACAATCTTTGTAGAGGACCATTAGAGGATGCAATATACCAAATATAAAACCGCTGGGCCTTGCGGTTTCAGAGGAGAAGATTTTTGAAGTAATTTTGCTATTTAGGTCTATATAAACAATGTGACCCCGGGGCGTGGCCAGTTTTGACCCCAGGGGCATCATTTGAACAATCTTTGTAGTGGACCAGTATACAATGTTACCAACCAAATACCAAACCTCTAGGCCTTGCGGTTTCAGAGTAAAAGATTTTTAAAGTCATTGAGCTGTTTAAGTCTATATAAACCATGTGAACCCCGGGGCGTGGCCAGTTTTGACCCCAGGGACGTCATTTGAACAGTCTCTGTAGAGGACCACTATGCAATGTTACATACCAAATATGAAACATCTGGGCCCTGCGGTTTCAGAGGAGAAGATTTGTAAAGTCATTTTGCTATGTAAGTCTATATAAACCATGTGACCACCGGGGCGTGGCAAGTTTTGACCCCAGGGGCATCATTTGAACAATCTTCACTAGATCACTAGACGATGCCAAATGCCAAATATGAAATCTCTCACCCATGCAGTTTAAGATAAGAAGATTTTTAAAGTTTTTATTTTTTAAATATATTTTTAGCTCTGGTGACCTACAAATGCAAAACGATTTGAACAATTTTGAAAGAGGGTCACCCAAGGACGACGCACGACGGACAAAAGGTGATCACAAAAGCTCAGGTGAGCTAAAAATATATTAAGCGCACGGCGCCTGACAAATTTCAAAAATTGCCGATGCTTTACTGTTCGTTAAAACCGGATGGCGCCCGTTCTATTTGTGACCTAGGCATTATTGCATATTATCACGTTGGTTTCACACTTTTACAGCTAGTCGTACTACACTAAAATTCGAAAAGAGAGTGGTCAACAAATAACACACAAACAGTTAGTATTTAAGACAATTAACACATGCCAACCTACAAAATTGTTCGATTTTTTATCACCATGTTGATTAACCCCTTTTTCAGTTGCCAGTTTGCAATAGCAAGGTGTAGGGTTATGCTCCAACCAAATAACAATATGAATGGACAGCAAGTATTCACTTTACACATCGCTCAGTCTGGCAATTGTATTCAGCCAACAACAGCACCAAGTGAGTGATTGCATTTCAGCCGTGCTTATTTTTAGTTTTATTCTGTCTTGTTTTCACAGACATACACGTGCATGCATGTCTTAACTAGTTCGTATGAAATACCTTTTAAGTGCATTGACAAGTCCCCAACTGTGCGAACAACAGCTGTATCGACCCGAGCCTCAGTTCTGCAGCGGTCCAGCACTGCCTCCTAATACTGCAACTGCCGTGTACGTCTGGGTCAGCGGTCTGTGGATCGGACGGACACACATACAATTTAGAGTATGTAAAATTTCCAAACATACAATATAATGGTCTATATTATAATATGCCATAATCTAAAAGTTAATATAAGTGCTCTTACAAATGTCTTTTTTTTTTTATTAATCAACGAAATGTCTCTTAGAGGTCAATACAGTTCGAGACATAGCACTTTAAAATACCCATACTGAAAATAGTAATATAAGATCATGTTATAATCGAAATAATTGACGGGTAAGCGTTGGTTATTGCGGTAATAACCAACGCTTTGTCGTTCCGATGCTTGTTATCAAACCACTCGGGCTATCGCCCTCGTGGTTTAATTCCTACGCATCGGAACTTCAAACCGTTAGTTATTGCCGCAATAACCAACGCTTACCCGTCAATTATTTCTTAAATATGCCATAATCTAAAAGTTAATATAAGTGCTCTTACAAATGTCGTTTTTTATGAATCAACGAAATGTCTCTTAGAGGTCAATAAAGTTCGAGACATAGCACTTTAAAATACCCATACTGAAAATAGTTATATCCAGAACACGATATTTAGCACTGCGTTTTGCGTATTAAATTTGAGGCGTGTCATGGGAAAAGCGGGCTTAATGCAGTCCACACAGGCTAATCCGGGACGACACTTTACGCACATGCATTAAGCCCGGTTTGCCCACGACAGGCCTCTTTTAAATATTAACATCTTTGCAGATGTGAGTTAGCGAAGGCACACTGCTCAAATGCCAAAATAACAAAGCCTCACGGCGGACCGTGCGGTTTAACAAACACACATACAACTTCAGTACCAATGACAACTGTGAGTTATTATGTCCTTCATTTTCATCACTATAAATCACCTACAATATACATCTTTATGCATTCACTTTAGTGGCTTTAACGGTGGCTCTTTATATATGCTTTCATCCTTCAACACTGTTAGCACAAGGCTTTTTGTATAACGGTAAGACGTGGACGTGCAAACTGCTGAATAATTTAGTGCAACGTATGTTTCTTCTTGTAAACATTTAACCACAAAAGTATCGAACTCCTCTCTCGTCTATAAATGCGATTTCTATTGTGTTTTATAGACTGTGGCCACCACCAACACGACAGATGCCATGAGCGCTGTTTTGCTTCAAGTCCTCTGCCAAAATGTCAATACAATACACTGCGCTCAACAGCTGCACGTGGTCTGTGGCTCCGACGGACAAATCTATCCAAACGAGTATGAAACTGATTGACTTTTTTCTATCATTACATATACACAAATAATTGAAAATAAAATACACTCTTATATAGTAGATGAAGCTTTAAAAATAAATAATAAGCGTTATCACATATATAACACATAAAATTTGCTAAATGATAGAAATCTTTAACAATTATGGTGTAAACATTTACATCCATCTATCAATGCCAATACAACAACTACTACCGCTCCTACTGTTGATACAAGTGCTGCTACCGCCGTAACAACTTTACTTCTTTAATTTATGATGACATATCCCAGTTTCTCAAATAGTATTATGTGCATTTATTTTCATTATGTGTTGTTATTTATATTGCAATATTAATGTGGCGTGGCGTGGGAAACCCGGACTTAATGCATCTGCGTAAAGGGTCGTCCCGGATTAGCCTGTGATGTCCGCACCATCTAATCCAGGATGACACTTTCCGCCTGCAGTGGATTTATGTTTAGAAGAGACTTCGTTAAAACAGAATATACCATAAAAGCGGAAAGTGTCGGCCTGGATTAGCCTGGACTGCACAGGCTAATTCGGTACGACACTTTAAGCAAATGCCTTAAACCCGGGTTTCCCACGACGCGCCTCATAATATTTTGTGTATCTAGGTGTGAACTCAGCAAAGCAAAGTGCACCATTCCCGTACTACGGATAATGCCGAACGACAGCGGGTGCGCGTAACGAATTACAATGCAGCAATATCCGAAATATAACTGTTATTTGGCAGTTTTAAAATAAACAGAAAATAAATAATAAAGCAGTTCTAATATGCAATGCGTTTTTAATTTAATATGTAACTTTGTTAACCATATAGAAGAAAGGGATGAACACGATTGTATTAATAAACAAATCTTATACAGCAAGTGACCACGTACCCCAAAACTACACTTCACAAAGGTGAACAATTGTGAACAATTGTCATTTACAACAATCCAAATATAATTTCCATCATCATAGCCAACTAATCTCGTACATTTATTATAAGGATATATAATGTACATGCAAATAAGAATGCATGTTAACAATGTTGAAGACAATAAGCAGGTCACCATGGTCGCAAATAGGGTTATAAATAATACGATAACCATGCGAAGTTACTTCATCCAAAAAATCATGATTTATTCAGCAATAAGTAAAGCTTCATAGAAGACCATTTCGCGGGATCAGATCAAGAACCCGGTTTTCCCACGACAAGATACGATTACTAATGAGTATGGATTTGGCATAGAATTAATGATAATTATATAAGCCTAATTTTTAAATTTGAAAGCTTATCAATTTCACTCTGCTTTAAAACCCAATATATAGATATAGTCTATATTCACTCGGTAAATATATAACAAGAGTTAAGTGTGCGACATATTTCGCGATAAGATGCGCCCACATGGGAATGGTTTGGGCAAAGTGCCTTCCCATGCTTATGAAAAATGTAATCCCAAACATTTCGTTATAGTTATAGAATACACGTAGTTGTAAAGTATGCTTGTATTTCTGAAGCTAGCATCATAGCAGAGAAAGTTAAGTATTTTCTTTTACGATCAAACCGTTACCAAACGATAAATGTATCAGTAATAGCAGTAGTAGCAGCAGCAGCAGCAGTAGTAGTAGTAGTAATAGTAGTAGTAGTAGTAGTAGTAGTGGTAGTAGTAGTAGTAGTAGTAGTAGTAGTAGTAGTAGTAGTAGTAGTAGTAGCAGTAGCAATATTATTATTATTATTATTATTACTATTATTAATAGTAGTAGTAGTAGTAGTAGTAGAAGTAGTAGTAGTAGTAGTAGTAGTAGTAGTAGTAGTAGTAGTGGTAGTAGTAGTAGTAGAAGCAGTAGTAGTAGTACTAGTAGTAGTAGTAGTAGTAGTAGTAATAGTGGAGGTGGTGGTGGTGGTAGTAGAAGTAGTAGTAGTAGTAGTAGTAGTAGTAGTGGTAGTAGTAGTAGTAGTAGGCAGTAGTAGTAGTAGTAGTGGTAGTAGTAGTAGTAGTAGTGGTAATAGTAGTAGTAGTAGTAGTAGTAGTGGTAGTAGTTATAATAGTCATTATAGTAGTAGCAGTAGTAGTAGTAGCAGTAGTAGTAGTAGTAGTAGTAGTAGTGGTAGTAGTAGTAGTAGTAGTAGTGGTAGTAGCAGTAGTAGTAGTGGTAGTAGTAGAAGTAGTAGTGGTAGAAGTAGTAGTAGTAGTAGTAGTGGCAGTAGTTATGATAGTCATTATAGTAGTAGCAGTAGTAGTAGTAGCAGTAGTAGTAGTAGTAGTAGTAGCAGTAGTAGTAGCAGTAGCAGTAGTAGTAGTAGTAGTAGCAGTAGCAGTAGTAGTAGTAGTAGTAGTAGTAGCAGTAGTAGTAGTAGTAGAAGTAGTAGTAGTAGTAGTAGCAGTAGTAGCAGTAGTAGTAGTAGAAATAGTAGTAGTAGTAGTAGTAGTAGTATTAATAGTAGTAGTATTGTGGTAGCAGTAGTAGTAGTAATAGTAGTAGTAGTAGTAGTAGTAGTAGTAGTAGTAATAATAATAATAATAATAATAATAATAATAATTATTATTATTATTATAATAATTGTGTTTATTATAAGTGGCAGTAATATTGTTATAAATATTAGTCAACTTGTAGTAGTAGTTATAGTAGAAGTGGTAGTAGTAGTAGTAGTAGTATCAGTAGTAGTAGTAGTAGTAGTAGTAGTAGTAGTAGTAGTAGTAGTAGTAGTAGTAGTGGTAGTAGTAGTAGTAGTAATAGTAGTAGTAGTAGTAGTAGTAGTAGTAGTAGTAGTAGTAGTAGTAGTAGTAGTAGTAGTAGTAGTAGTAGTAGTAGTAGTAGTAGTAGTAGTAGTCGTATTAGTAGTAGTAGCGGTAGCTGTTGTAATAGATGTTGTAAGAATATCAGTATTAGTATTAGCATAAGTATTTATTTAGTAGCAGTTGTTGTGGAAGTAGTATAAGCAGAAGAAGTAGAAGCAGCAATAGCAGTAGTAGTCGTGGAAGTAGTGTTGTATATGTTGTTTCGGTAGATGCAATTTGATAACAACTGACGTGTGTGAAGTTGCCAATGACATCGAAAATCGAAATACGAAAATCGAACTGGTGCGAATATTGAGCCAGCTCTGAGATCGACATTGAAACATAAAACGCGAATATCGAGCTGGTGCGAATTTCGAGCCAGCTCTGACATCGACATTTAAACATTAAGCGCGAATGTCGAGATGGTGGGAATATCGAGCCAGCTCTGACATTGACATTCAATCATTAAATGCGAATATCGAGCTGTGCGAATATCGAGCCAGCTCTGAGATCGACATTCAAACATTAAACGCGAATATCGAGCTGGTGCGAATATCGAGCCAGATCTGACATCGACATTCAAACATTCAACGCGAATATCGAGCTGGTGCGAATATCGAGCCAGCTCTGACATCGAAATTCAAACATTCAACGCGAATATTGAGCTGGTGCGAATATCGAGCCAGCTCTGACATTGACATTCAAACATTCAACGCGAATATCGAGCTGGTGCGAATATCGAGCCAGCTCTGACATCGACATTCAAACATTCAACGCGAATATCGAGCTGGTGTGAATATCGAGCCAGCTCTGACATCAACATTCAAACATTCAACGCGAATATCGAGATGGTGCGAATATCGAGCCAGCTCTGACATCGACATTCAAACATTGAACGCGAATATCGAGCTGGAACGAATACAGAGCAGCTCTGACATCTTCATTCAAACATTAAACGCAAATATCGAGCTGGTGCGAATATCAAGCCAGCGCTGACATCGACATTTAATGCGAATATCGAGCTGGAGCGAATATCGAGACAGCTCTGACATCGACGTTCAAACATTAAACGCGAATATCGAGCTGGTGCGAATATCGAGACAGCTTTGAGAACGACATTCAAACATTAAACGCGAATATCGAGCTGGTGCAAATATCGAACCAGCTCTGAGATCGAGATTCAAACATTAAACGCGAATATCGAGCTGGTGCGGATATCAAACAAGCTCTGACATCGACATTCAATTATTAAACGTGAATATCGAGATGGTGCGAATATCGAGCTAGCACAAACATCGACATTCAAACATTCAACGCGAATATCGAGCTGGTGCGAATATCGAGCCAGCTCTGACATCGACATTCAAACATTAAACGCGAATATCGAGTTGATGCGAAGATCGACCCAGCACTGAGATCGACATTCAAACATTAAACGCGAATATCGAGCTGGTGCGAATATCGAGCCAGCTCTGACATCGACTTTGAAACATTAAACGCGAATATCGAACTGGTGCTAATATCGAGCCATCTCTAAGATCGCCATGCAAACATTCAACGTTAATATCGAGCTGGTGCGAATATCGAGCCAGCTCTGACATCGACATTTAAACGTACAACGCGAATATCGAACTGGTGCTAATATCGAGCCAGCTCTGACATCGACATTCAAACATTCAACGCTAATATGGAGCTGGTGCGAATATCGAGCCAGCTCTGAGATCGACATTTAGACATTAAACGCGAATATCGAGCTGGTGCGAATATCGAGCCAGCTCTGTTATCGACATTCAAACATTAAACGCGAATATCGAGCTGGTGCGAATATCGAGCCAGCTCTGACATCGACATTCAAACATTCAACGCGAATATTGAGCTGGTGCGAATATCGAGCCAGCTCTGACATTGACATTCAAACATTGAACGCGAATATCGAGCTGGTGCGAATATCGAGGCAGCTCTGACATGGACATCCAAATATTCAACGCTAATATCGAGCTGGTGCTAATATCGAGCCAGCTCTGACATCAACATTCAAACATTCAACGCGAATATTGAGATGGTGCGAATATCGAGCCAGCTCTAACATCGACATTCAAACATTCAACGCGAATATCGAGCTGGAACTAATACAGAGCAGGTCTGACATCGACATTGAAACATACAACGCAAATATCGAGCTGGTGCGAATATCGAGCCAACTCTGAGATCGACATTCAAACATTCAACGTTGATATCGAGCTGGTGCGAATATCGAGCTAGCTCAGACATCGACATTTAAACGTACAACGCGAATATCGAGCTGGTGCTAATATCGAGCCAGCTCTGAGATCGACATTCAAACATTCAACGCTAATATCGAGCTGGTGCGAATATCGAGCCAGCTCTGACATCGACATTTAGACATTAAACGCGAATATCGAGCTGGTGCGAATATCGAGCCAGCTCTGTTATCGACATTCAAACATTAAACGCGAATATCGAGCTGGTGCGAATATCGAGCCAGCTTTGACATCGACATTTAAACATCAAACGCGAATATCGAGCTGGTGCGAATATCGTGCCAGCTCTGAGATCGACATTCAAACATTCAACGTTAATATTGAGCTGGTGCGAATATCGATCTAGCTCTGACATCGACATTCAAACATTCAACGCGAATATCGAGCTGGTGCGAATATCAGTTTAATGTTTGAATGTCGATGTCAGAGCTGGCTCGATATTCGGACCAGCTCGATATTCCCGTTGAATGTTTGAATGTCCATCTCAGAGCTGGCTCGATATTCGCACCAGCTCGATATTCGCGTTTAATGTTTGAATGTCGATGTCAGGGCTGGCTCGATATTCGCACCAGCTCGACATTCGCGATGTATGTTTGAATGTCGACCTCAGAGCAGTCTCTATATTCGCACCAGCTCGATATCCGCGTTTAATGTTTAAATATCGTTGTCATAGCTGGCTTGATATTCGCACCAACTCGATATTCGCGTTGAATGTTTGAATGTCGATGTCAGAGCTGGCTAGATATTCGCACCAGCTCGATATTCGCGTTTAATGTTTGAATGTCGATCTCAGAGCTGGCTCGATATTCGCACCAGCTCGATATTCGCGTTTAATGTTTGAATGTTTGAATGTCGATGTCAGAGCTGGCTCGATATTCGCACCAGCTCGATATTCGCGTTGAATGTTTGAATGTCGATCTCAGAGCTGGCTCGATATTCCCACCAGCTCGATATTCGCGTTTAATGTTTGAATGCCGATGTCAGAGCTGGCTCGATATTCGCACCAGCTCGATATTCGCGTTTAATGTTTGAATGTCGATGTCAGAGCTGGCTCGATATCCAGCTCGATATTCGCGTTTAATGCTTGAATGTCAATCTCAGAGCTGGCTCGATATTCGCACCAGCTCGATATTCGCGTTGAATGTTTGAATGTCGATCTCAGAGCTGGCTCGATATTCGCGCCAGCTCGATATTCGGGTTGAATGTTTGAATGTCGTTCTCAGCGCTGGCTCGATATTCGCACCAGCTCGATATTCGAATTTCGATCTTCGATTTTCGATGCTATTGCCAACTTCACACACGTTCAACTGACAAAGTAAGCGTTTATATTATGTTCAAGCAATGTCTGGTGTAACTAGAACATCAATGACACGAATTGATGACGTAATTCGAATTAAAGGTCAGCTTGTAAACGGAATAAATTCTAGTTGTTCCAAACTACATAATTGTCAGTTTGCTGTTTGCTGGTTCCACTAAGTGTGTCGATGGTTTTTCTATTTATTGCATTTTTTTTTTTTTAATCAATTCAATGTTGAATAAATATTTTACTATAGTTTGTTACGTCAGTACAACTTAATCAAAGTTATTGTACATATTTTTTTGAAATATGACCAAAACTATAAATAATGTGACCAACACGAAATGAAAATATGGAATTTATCTTCACTTAAAATGCAGTACCCTTATTTCACAACTAGCGATATCTTGTTTTTCATCGAAATTACCACATTTATGTCGTAGTAAATTATTGCTTGTGTCGATTTTCTATTTTCTAATTGTATCCATTAATGAGATACATTGTACTAAGCTTAGAAGACATAAAACACATCAACACAGACCAAGTGGACGGTCAACACATACTCGGAGATGTCCTATGACATTCTAAAATAAAATATGTAATGGGAAGTCCTACAATACCTTACTTGAGAAATAACTAAAACATTTTGTTAACCGACGTTGTATGGTGAGTGAAATAAAAGAACTGGGGTGGGGGTTCTATGAGTGATAAAAGTGAGAAGGTCCATGTAATAGAATGCAATTCAACAAAAACAACACACACAACAAAACACGACTTTTTGAAATAATAGACTAGCGTATATGTATGGTACAACCAGGCGTTGAACGTGTCTGCCTTCACCTTCTCGTCGTAGCCTCTAGAGATAAGTATCTATGTCGTGCCATGCCAAAACACCGTCTAGAGTCATGATTTGCTTTCGTGGACTATGAGATAACGTTGTATGGACACGTAAATTGATACCGCAAGCTTGAACACTCACTCTCCAGACCATTAAATGTACGTTTTCACAGGCAAATTGATAAAATTCCAAAATGTTTGCACCACATTCCTAAACCAATAGAATAATATATGCAAATAAGCGAAACAACACTTTGACACAGAAATATATTGGAAAAAGTGTGCCGTTAAGTAACTGAAATTGAAATAGTTAAAATTATAAAGTGTTCCAAACGCTTAACGAATCAACAAAACGTACAGTTCTGGTCCATTCGTTGCTATTTAAAAAATATTATCTGGTTATCAAGAACACATGCTAAATTCGTGCCGACTATTGCATAATATAATTTGCCTTTTTACGCGAAATATCGTTACTTACATTTAACACAAAAAATTAAGCTTTTCCAGAAAATATCTTATCATATGCAGTCCAAGGTACTAACATACAATTTTCCATTTAATATGGTGGCCGTTAGTGAAGTGGACATCAACTTCTTTTACGAAAACTGTGAATATTTTCATTAATGGTTGACAATGTTTTTTGAAAGTTAGTGCACGAAAAGTGTCTGGTTATTGTATGCAGGAGTATGCCACCATACAATCCAATTCATGTTCCCAAATCTGTACGCCACATCGTGTCAAAACAACACGACCTGTATTTTCCATTGCTTCACAAGAACAAAGTGACAATTTAGAGAAATAGTATTATACATGTAATTAATATAAAGAATAAATGTAAGACATATCAGATTAGATATATATATATATATATAACGCTACTATCGTATTCTACATCCCCAAAACGATTCAAATTAGAACATTTCAGAAGAATTCAAAGTATTCCCTTTCATGTTAATTTTTTTGTACTTTTAATCAGAATGATGCTTTCATATATATGTATATATATATATTTTTGGCGCTATAACGTATAGCGGAGACCAATTGTCGTTCATTCTCCCAAGCAAAATGTATTGGTTATGTCCAACTGAGCGGCGATTGTGTATACTGGTCAACGAACTGTGGTCATTTCTATTCGAGACACAGGCAACTTGAATTGAAACTAAATATTTGCTAAAAAGATTTCCTTTCATTTGGTACATTACTTTGTATTGACAGACGTTTTTTTTCCATTTTCCCGCGCGAGTAACACTGATTATTTTCATCAAATGGTGTATTGTGGCGTACTCATTGTGTCCTAAATTTTAGCTCGTTGTTGATGGTGGAAAATAGTCCTGAATCAGGGTTATGCATAATTTTGATTCAATGGGTAAAAGCACATTGTTTAATATAAAAATTATGCATAACGGAGAGAGGAAATCACAGTTCACCCATGACATCAACATTGTATGTCAGGGGGCGTACACCCAATTTTGCTTTGCAAAATTTAAGTGTTTTTTCAACGTCCCAAGCGCTGAATATTCTCAATAATTTAGATCCATATAAATAATTGTAACATCAAAATACCCCAAAAGAGAATGTTTCTTTTGTTTTAAATGTGGTATAAAACATATATATTGGTAAAATTAAGTTTATTAACTTACCAAATAACATAATTCATCATCAGTTTCAATAATGTCTACACTAATAGTCACACTAAATGCATTTTCCTTTTCCAATTTGTCATATTTACACTTTTTGGTGGTGTTAACCTTTACCTTTAAACCCTACTTTTATGCAAATTGTTGAACCGCAATGAAGTTTGAGTTTGTGTTGCAAACTCCCAGGACTTGTAGTGAAGGCATATCATCAACACATTATTGATAAGAAGAGTGAATCTTTCTCAATTCGCATTTACATTTTTAAAATCAATTCAGCTTTAATATTATTTTAATGATATTAAAGGTATAATGTTTAATACCACCAATTGTCTCCGAATAAGTAATATCGTTAAGATTTTCAACAAAAAACTTTACATTCTGGTAGATAAACTAAAACGTAGAAAACAACAGTTTCCTATTAAAAGCATGTTGCACTAATTCGATTCACAAAGCTTCGCGTATAACCGTATTGCACTTCGATCCTTTTCAAGGGCACCTTTAGGTTTCGTACATATACATTTTTTCTGAAATACCTGTGCCACATGGTTGTAACAAACTATGATTGTTTTAATTTGTAGAACAATTTGCATGTATTACATAGGCTTGTATACATTGAAAGCAATTTCTAACAAAATAAGTATACACTTTTGCTGTATTCAGAAGAATCACGATACTAGGACATTATATAACCAAAATTAAGTTGTTTTAGTCACATGCTAACCAATCGCAGCGAACATGTTATCAGTCAGGTTTGGTTTGTAATCACGATTTTCTTCAGCACAGATTCTACAAGACCTCACTCAGTTGGTTATACATTACGACGATGGTGTCAATTTGGTTTCTTCTGGGACTCTTTAAAATCGGTATATGTCTTTTCATTTTGACGAATAATCGTAAATTGATATTACTATATCTACTTACGTATTGTGAAGCAAAAAATGTGATACTACGTAAACGAAATGAAAACAAACAACAAAACAACACAAAGTGATTTTGTAATTATGACTATTAATATCTCGTGTTCAAAATATTCTGTTAAGTAGTCATTTTTTATATACATCAGATTAGAATTACGAAATAAATGTACCCTATGTAGAAAATAGAGTTTTAATTATTATTAGTATGTGTATCAAAAACACATATACATATAATTTGTATGTAACCTGTATATAACTAGGTTTTAATGATAAACCAAATAATAGCGTAATTACAATTTAAAATGTGTTTACATTTCCATATAATTAGTTACATATTTGTAAAATATTGAATTCGTTTATTTAGTCATAATAGTTTTAACTATATTTGATTATAAGTACACATTCAGTTTGTATTTAACTTATTAATATGAAGGGTATTGTGTATGTAATATAATGATGGGAAATGAATTTTATACTTGTTGTGATACAGGCATGAACCAAATGATAGGTGATTACGGTTCATCGTTTCGAATATATTTTTTCCTTTTTTTTCGCGAAGTCATTAAATTTATTACGGAGTTTTGGATGCCAAATTGGTATTTTTGTTACAACATGTTTCCTGTGGTGTTTTCGCGAAGTCATTAAATTTATTACGGAGTTTTGGATGCCAAATTGGTATTTTTGTTACAACATGTATATGATCATAAAATGTAAATCGATATTTGACTGAAATCCTTTAGCACAGGCGGCAGTGAACTGTCACAGCCAACAGTTGCAGTGCATAGAGGAGGTTATTCACACTGTGGATACCACACTCTGTGACGATTTGCTGAAACATCTAGATTGCCACAATATTCACGATCACGGTCAACATGTAGATACTACAAAGCCGATATGTGGGACGGATGGAGTATCATATCCCCATCAGTATGTTATTCAGTCATTATTTTCCATATGGATTTTTATAGGTTGCAAATAATTTAAACAATTAATATGTATTTAAAAACTATTATGCATTATGAAAATAATAAATCGCTACCGCTACCATTCTTTCATTAAATGCTGACGTTTTGTTTCAGTTGTGATTTTGCAAAAGCCAGATGTAGACTTATTCTCCAACCAAGCAATAATGCAAATGGGGTCCAGGTTTACTCCCTAGATATAAACCATGACGGGGCGTGTAATCAGACTACACAGAGTAAGTACTAAAATGTACAATTGTTGTTATAGCAGGAATAATCCATCATATTTATAATTTGGCTGTACGATAAACCTAGAACTTACGGGTAATTACATCGACGCACATAATGTGAATATGTTGATTTCATGACAGTTCCCAACTGCGCGAACTACAGCTGTATCGACCCGAATCTCGATCCTACAGCGTTCCAGTCTTGCATCCAAATACTGCAACTTTCGTGCATGACTGGGTCAGCGGTCTGTGGAACGGACGGACACACATACACCAATGAGTATGACATTATATGTATTAACATTGAAAAAAAACAACAATTGTAAAATTGAAAATCTGAGAACAATGTATGATGTACATTAGAAATTTGGTGACGGAACGAAACCAATATGTATAGGTTGTTTGCTTGATAAATATAAAACTATATTTACACTCATGTGTTTCATGTTACAATAAATAACATAATAATAATAATAATAATGACAACTGAATACTTTGTGAAATTTAAATATGACTATTATATTTTAATTTTAGAGTGTATAATTATTAGATTTTAGTAAACATTTGAGAGCAAACTATGTTTTAGTCTATGATTACCACTGTAGATGTGATTTGTCAAAGGCACATTGTCGTAATACCAAACTGACAAAAGACCACGACGGACCTTGTGGAGTTGCAAATCCACAGACAACGCAAACAACACAACCAGCAACTACGAAAGTCACGATCGATGTAATATTCCTTTACATGTACTTAATATACTGGAAATTAACAAACATATATACCATGTACAATTGACAAAGAAGATACTTTCCTCGAAATAATGTTTTGCAAGAAGAATTGAATTTCGCTTCAACAGGGCTCTTTTGAGAAATGATAAAGAAATATTATTCCAGTTACTTTCAAACTCTTTAAGTACCATTTTCAGTACATGGTTCTACACAATTTTATTGGTTCAGAAACGTATACCTTTTTTTGATCATATTGACCACAACCATGTACATTGGTCTCATAAGAGAAATGAAACTTTGCATCAACGTGTCTTGTGTATTCACGCCAAGTCCGTGATATTAAATAATGTGAAGGTGAACTAATGGTGGTTTTGTTTTTAAAAATGGTTGCCACCTTTATAATTTAACTACAGAATCATTGCCAGACCCGGCTCACACTTTCTTATAGTAATATATGTCATATTTAAGCCCATGTTATGTATAATCACATCCTGCATTGTCTAAAACATGTCGTAGCATGATTAAAGGTATAACACGCGAATTAAATTGACCTGACTGGTTGAACAAGTCTTAACGTTAATGATACTTATCCGATAATACCATTCAAATCAGTAATGCTTAGACCATTTATTATCGTACATTTATCTGGTGTCTCAGAGCACTACATCTACCATGACAACAACTCCTCCGCCACCAACACTGCCGACCTCGCCCCCCACGACCACACAGTCGGTGACGGACATTCTGGTACATGTCTTCTGTCAGAATGTCGCCTCCATCAACTGTAACACCGGGTTCAACGTCGTGTGCGGCTCCGACGGAAGTTTCTACCCTAACGAGTAGGTTTCCATAAATCTAAATTTTATATCCGTGGCGGACGTGTAGGCAATACATTCAATACTGCACATTTTCAGATATATCACCGAGACTTTACGAAGTTATTATTTACTGCGTGGCCTTTTAAAGTTATCAATAAAACAAATTAATCTTGCAATCATGACCCACCGCTTCCTTTTTGGTAAATAATACGTGGGAATCAGCAAATTAGCAATTTTGTGAAAACCCATGCTGATAAACTCGCACCGATCCGTAAATTAATAAATTCGGTTGGTTTCTAGATACTTCTTATTAAATGCTAACGTGCATGTATGCAAACAATATAATGTTATCTGTGTTATATATACATACGAGAACATATTCCTTTATCCCGTGTACCTATTTCAGATGCGAGTTCAGCAAAGTCAGGTGCACCAACCCAAATTTATATATAATGCCTGACACAACTACGTGTCATGTGCGCTAAGTTCAATCCAGTTGTCACTGTCGTGCGTGTTTGAACATGATGCTGTAATAATAAAGCGGATTTCAAAATTAAACGACGTTCTTATGGTTGCCATTCTAAAGGTTTCAATTTACAGAAAGTATTGTTTAGTATGTGTTATGCTTTATTGACCCAGTTGTGTTAAATGTGCGCAAATACTAGTAATTGTCACAGCATGGATGGATTTATTGGGAACATAAACAAGTATGAATCCTAGACGTGTTAGCATGAAATAGAACACTATTTGCTAGTCAATGCCATTACTAAGCGAAATGTGGTGGGTCTGTAAAAAAAGGCAATGGTGAAAGGAAACATGGATTGTTAAGCATCCCATCCGAGCCGCCCAAAAGGAATCATAATAGTTAACATATGTTTCAGCTCAAAAAAACATGTTGAAACTCTGTTGTAAGCATCCCATCCGAGCCGCCCAAAAGAAATCATAATAGTTAACATATGTTTCAGCTCAAAAAAACATGTTGAAACTCTGTTGTAAACGTTTCCATAAAGATTATCAAGCATTGGAGCATGAAACCTAGTCCAGAATATTCTACAATGTAGCTCGTAAAATGCGTAGGAATTATACCGATTACAAAACAAGCTGACGTTCTGTCAGAGCGACAATGAGATTAACACTTGAAGCTATTTCACAATTTAGAACGACACGTGTAAAGTTCGCTGATAACGATTATGGTTGTGAAGTGGTACAATAGTGAAATTAAAAAATTAATGCGAGTGTTCAAATGCAACAAAATATTACTACTTCTTACAGAAGTTCCTAAATTCACGTAAATAATAATAGTAAAAAAACAAACAAACACAATTGATTGAAATAAAATAAAGTAAAACTCTAGATGCATTAACAGTAGAGAAATTTCAGGCGAAGGTTGGTCCTTCATTAAATACAATTAACAGTACAACACATTATACAATACAGAAATTACGAAACAGACACCATGATACTTCGCACTGTTCATTCAAAGCCAATTAACCCAGTTTGACCGTTCGTGTTTTCCGTCTTTGTGCTGTATACTATGTTGTTTCGGTAACTGGTCACATGCCTTAACGAAAGAACAGTTGTTAAGAAGAGTGCCATATTATGTTGTAGCTATTGTTGATTATTCTAAAGATTGTTTCATATTATGTCTTTCACTTTAATGTTTAATCAACACAAACTAAAGCAAACCATAGCCTTAGTACTTGTAGACGACTGATCTTAACAACCAGTACTGGCTGTGTTCTTTAATTTTCTTGAGACCCAACAGCAATATGTATATAGTTTATAATATAGACGCGAACTTGAAGACATCAATGTAATATTAACCTAATAAATGTACAAAGCCATGAATTTCAGATAAGCAGCAAACCATAGTCATATTCACCAGCCAATCTTTGCTAGCCAATTATGGACCTCTGTGCTTTATCAGCTGATAGTTTCATCAATCACGATTCTCTCTAGCTTAGACTCTGCAAGGTCTGCGTAGATCAAACATTCCATTATGGTGGCCATCTGGTTTCTAGCGCTCATTACAATTGGTAAGTCAAATAAGTAACAATTATTGCATATTATTTTATTTTATGTTTGACAACATTGCGAAAGAAAACCACTGCATATATGATCTAACGTTGTTTCAGAACATAAGTATGAAAACGGGCTGTGTATGGATTACAGCGCTGGAAATTTAAGTTAAAATCTAACTGAATATATCTAAATATATTACATGATTTTATTAAGGCAGGACGAAGAGCTTAAGAAATCGACTAATTTATATCTATTTCTTTCATGACCTATTTCGGTCTGTAACAAGTAGATGTTTTGCAGCTCTTGCAGTTAACCCTCACCATCCACTGAACTGCCACAACGATAACTTGGCGTGCATCGAAGCTGCAATTCATAGCGTGGATTCGGAGCTTTGCAACCAGTTGGTTACAGCTGTAAGATGCGACCATGTTCACGGTGTTCACGGTGATAACACACAGCCCGTGTGCGGGACGGATGGTGTTACATATGCACATCAGTATGTTCATTACTAAAACCTATCGATGCATGTAGCGTTGTAATTCAAGTGTCGTCCTATGTATTTAATTACGGAAACGTAGAAGGGCCTCCATTTGGTAATATGTTTTTCGCTATGTCGACTTCTTTTTATTCACTTTGATAAGATATTTTAACAACAGTCAATTAATTTGATTCACAAACATGAGAATTTTATCGACATTGCACGGCTTCTTTTCTTGATATGCTTGATGTTTTTGTAAAAGGCGAACATATATCTTTTCGCCAAATGAAATCATTTAGTCTTTTTGACAAATAATTGTCAAAAGGATCATTGCATTATACGTTTCGAAAAGAAACATTATGACAAATGATATGATTTATATTTATTGTTCAACATTTCGTCTAAATACGAATCCAAACCTCGTTTAATTGATCATTTCAAGTTAATTTATTTGTATGGTGGCATACTTCTGCATACGGTAACTAAACAATTTTGAAGAAAATATACGTCATTTTTTTCTCTAAGTTGGCTTCTTTTTATTCACTTTGATGTTTTAACACAATTCAATTAATTTGAATCACGAACATGAGAATGTTATAGATCTTGCACCTCTTATTTTATTGATACGTTTGATGTTTTCGTGAAGGCGAATATATATCTTTTCGCCTAATGGAATTATTCAGTCTTAATATTTTTTTGACAGTTTGAAAATGTTTATGAAAATAAATCTTGACAGAATAGGTTAACTTTTCATGAAGATCTTAATTTTTCGCGATAAGTAACACACGGTAAGAGACTCACCGGACCACCTCATTTCGAGGTGTTAAGTTGTGTAAGTTATTTATGGCTTTCTTAACTTTCAATGTTCGGAAAATCAGGGGTACAATGATCTTCGCTGTCTTCGCCTTCATTCAAATTTATAAAGAACTCGAAAAATAGACTTTCATTTACTTTCTCGTCAGTCGTTTTTTACCAAGACATAATTCCAATATTGTTTTGGTGAATTACTTCGCATTGCACGAATTTCCTTTTTAGAAGAAGTTTTGTACTCTGTAACAGACGTACGTATCGTTATATATATAAATATATGTTTTCTACTATTTTGTATCATGCTTTGCTTATCTTGATTACGTTTACTTATACATATTTTCTTTTGAGTAATGAAAGGCTGTGCGTGAAGTTTTACAACGATCGTTAAACCACCTTTTCATATGTTTCTTTAGGGTGTTTCGGTTGGCTTTACTTTTACAGTTTGCGTATGTTCCGAACATTCGTTTGGCGGCATCAGTCTTTTTTATCGTTTCGTCAATTTTGTTTTTATTCAGAACACTGATCATCAGACACTTAATTATCGTGGTGATGTATAAATTTAAAAACAATAGGTGAATGAACATCAGATAAAAGCTGACAGAACTCTTCTATATAAAGTGAGCTACGAGTCCAATCGCCTCCTTTGAAACAATAGCGTAATCTATTACTGATGCATTTTGACACGTATATTTTCCTAGGTTCTTATCATCGAAAGCTCGTTCATTCATTATGGCTTATGCATTATTCTTGCAAAAGTCAACCAATATGGATCCAAAACGATTGACAACACTATCTTTCGAATTTCGTGTAAGTGACATATTGTTGCGTACGAGTACGTGCGACATATTATTTTCAAAGACGTCGCTGGTATATCTATCTGGTCAAACAAAATTCGTCGATTTCGGACACATCACTTAATAACCCAGTTCTTGCACTGAAATCACCCATTAGTATAACGTTTTTACTGTCCGTCGTGAAATTGTCCACTTCTTCATAAAACGTTTCGTATATATTTTGTGTTATCAGGAGGTACATAGACCACCCCAAAGACAAAATCTTCATCAACTTTAAAAATATTTTTGCTAAGTTTAAAACACTAGACATCTGCGCAACTACTTTCTACCAAGTAAAAGTTCTGTTTAATATTATTAAGGTCATCTATTTTACTTTCTGTACATGCAAAAATATTAAAAGTGGTTACATAGCTTCAAAATCCAGGAATATTTAACTTTTCTCTTTTCTTCAGTTTTGTCAGGGAATTGTTCATTTATAGCGTCGTACCAGTTCCCGCTCTTTGAAGAGAGAAAACATGGCAACAATTAGTCGAGTCCCATCTCTATTACGCCACCTTGTCGCAATGGGCCAATCCTGTGTACCCTTTCGAATTTTATATCAGTTATCTGCAGTTTATCACGCAGGAACGTACAGAGCTACGCTTCAGTATCTTCAAACAAACGGTCGCTTCTATACTGAATACGTTCAGGGATATTGGTGAATACAAGATTGTCTCCCATGCTGCGACATTTTAAATCAATCAGGTGTTCTTTAAGTGATTTGTGTATGTTATTCAGACCAGTTAGCATGCGACACAATTCGTCGTTTTCTCGTTTGACTTGCAGGATGTCGGATTCGCACAAGTCGACACGTGACCTAGTTTGACTATTTTGTTCAATAATCGTGTCGTATTTATCACTGATAAACGATAAAGACGCTTTGAGATCATTGATAGTTTATTCCGTGAACTTGAGTCTGTCATCAAACTCAAGAAACCTTATCTAGCTTATCAAGTATGTTTAGACCCTTTTGTAACAGTATAGACATCATAGCGTCATACGCTGTTGTTGACATTGGTAAGTCCCTGGCTGCTTTTGAAGCCGATAATGTCCTTTCGGTGTCGTGGTCTAGATAGGACAGCTCTCCGTCAACGGAGGAGTCCGACGCGCTTGGTCGCTCCTCGAGACGAGGGTGTCGCCTTGGGGTTAGCTTCAGAGATCGGCGTTGACGTTGCGTTTGGTTAAGTGTTCATTTTAAATGTCCTCAAGCACACTTAATTTCAAAAGCACCAGAGATTTAAATAGTTTATATATTTGATGAGCATATCTAGTATAAAAATTAGAATACGGGTTATTTTCTAAGATAAAACACACATAAACATATACTATTGTATACATTTGGCTCTTGGATTACAGCGATAGCTTGAGCATTCATTTAAACTACATAGACCCAGATATTTACAGTGCAAGAAACATTAAATAATAAATACTAGAACTGCGGGTTTTCTAGGTGTATGCAGTATCAATAGCTTATTCTGCGGGAATGCTAATTGACAAATTAGCAAGATGACAAAACAACGCAGTTAGAACCCAGGCATACTTTTCTTGTTTAGAAATACATTGAACGCGATCAAGCAGCACCTGTGTTAAGAATATTCTTTTGATAATTTATATTCCTCCAAGCTTAACACGGGGTGGGATAAAATTCATCCAATCACCCGTACGATCTAACCTATATAGTGACAACTATGTATGCTATAATTAGCTACTGTGTTTATTGAAAAAAAAATTACTGTATAATAAATGGAAATTAATTCTTGGAAGTCTTAATTAACTTAAATTGCAAACAAATTTGCTATCTAGGTATAGTTATACGTTTATTGAATGACCAAAAAACCTTCTTGTATACAATGATTTCATCTAAGGCCATACACATTTGATTCTATGTTCAGCGTCCCCATGATTTTTCGAAACGTACCAACCAGGCAGGAAAAACCAAACAACGAGTCGATAATTTTTGTTTCTGTCACAACTTATTCATGGCAGTGGTACAAGCTAAAGCAAATGTTTACTTGCAAAACTGTTGTATATCATCTTCATATTGGGAACCTACTTTAACACAGTATTTTAACTGTGTAAATTGACTAGTTGCGCGCTTTTTCTTAAATATTGGTAACACAACTCAAAGTAATTTTTCCCTTGTTTTTCCAAATTATATATACGTTTTTCTAAAATTCGATTGTTTACATTTTCAAAATTATTATTGTTTTCGTTAGCGGGATAAAATTAAACGGTACATATAATAATGAAATATTTTATAATGCCTGTTTGCTTTTTTCTAGCAAGCGCTAGTATGTGCTGTCAAACACATTTTAGTTTTTTGTAAGGTATAAACTCCGCTCTTATAATATCCTTAATGAATACATCAAATCGACAAAAGAAATAACTCAATTCTATTGTAAAATGTTTAACAGCGTCATTGATACTGGAATTATTCCACAAGCATGGCTCGATGGTACAATTATTCCCATATTCAAAAATAAAGGAGACCCCAACTATCGACCAATTAAAATCCTTATTGTCTTAGAAAGATTTTCACTTCAGAAAAGGCTACTCATGCAGCGACCATATTTTCACTTTGCATTCCGTCATTGAAATCCTAAAAAAACGAAAGCGGAATTTCAACTGCACATTTATTTATTTTTCCGAGGCGTACCATATGGTATGGCGAGTGGCACAAACTTTTAAAGAGCTCAATAAATGGTACATTTTTCAATGTCATTTACAACATGTACAACAATATTAAGTCATGTATTTCTAATGGTGGTGCACTTTCTCCTACATTTATTTTAGAAACTGGAGTCGGAGAAGGTGTAAATCTTTCACCAGTTCTTTTCTCATTGTTCCTTAATGATATGCAAACATACTTATATCTTATTGGTTCCATTGGAGTAGGGTTTAAAAAATAAATAAATTTAACATTGTGGCTTAAACTCCTTATTTATTATCAGTACGCTGATGACACTGTTTAATTATCTGACGGTCCAAATGACTTCTCAAAACGCCTAAACGCTTTCTCTGACTACTGTAATAACTGGAACTTAAACATCAATTACAGTAACACTAAAATAATTATTTTTGACGCAAGACAACTCCAACACTTTCACTTTAATCTTGGTAATACCCCAGTTGAAATAACTTACAATTATCATCACCACGGACTTACATTCTCAAGCAATGGTTCATCTCTCAAAGCACTCAATTACATAGCAGAACAAGCAACTAAAGCACTGCACTTACTTTTCACAAGGGCAATCAACGCTAGCCGCCCAATCGATCTCGTAATCAAGCTCTTTGATCACACTGTACTCCCTATTCTGACTTATGTATCTGAGATATTGGATATAAAAATGTTGCTATATTAGAAACAATTCACAATAAATTTTTAAGGAAAATAACCCACGCTAAAACTTCTACCCCTATATTCTTCTTACATGGAGAACTTGAAAGGTACCCAATATCATTTACCATTAAAACAAGAGTGATATCATATTTGAATAGAATACTTAACGGAAAAGAAAATAAATTCTCAGCAAACATATACAACTATATGATTAATCTTCCCGACGATAATTTTAAATCGATAAACAAAACAAAAGACATTCTCAACGCAACAGGTCGCATAGATTTATGGCACAACCAAGGCCAATTGAATTCTATGAACATAAATAAACATATTAAAAACATATACATCAAACAATATAAACTCACATGGCAAAATAGCCTTAGCACTTCAAATAAAACCAGAACAAATGGTATATTTGAAGAAGATCTTGATCTTGAAAAATATCTAACAGTTGTGTCTAAACGGGATCTGAACCGCCTCTTCAAATTTAGTACTGCAAATCACAGTTTAAACTGGAAGCTATTATGGCACCCCATACACTGAAAGAAAAAGCACAAACTGTACAAATGACAAAGTTGGCTCTGAAGAACACAACCTATTAAGTTGTCCTTATTTCCAAACACAAAGAGAACAATACTAAAATGTTTTTAACACGCCAATACCAAACTTTACCCTTAAAACTGTTTTATCATCAGCCCAATGTCTTAGACAAGTTTGTAAATTAATAAATATCATCCTTGAAAGTTTCATTAGATAGTTCAATCAAATTATATTCATACACAAATTATGCTTATAATTATCATCTTCATAAGATATTATCTGCGCTGAATTACATGTTCATTTACATCATCTTTGTCAATATTGCTTCGACACTTTATAAGATACTGTAACTGTACTCTTTGTGCTTATTTATATCTGTGTTACTCTTAAATTGTTTTTTTTACATTTTGTTGCATAATGTGTATAATATCAGGTGACTTATAGACCCATCAGGTCGGGTGTATGTATTCTACTCACACATTTGTTGCTTGTTATATTACACATGTCTATGAAATAAATAACGTGCTATTTAAATGTACTTACTTATATTAAACCAATGCCTCCTGAATTTATTAATAATAAATTATAGTTACTGCACAATGTAATTTTTTTTCTTAGTAGTTTTTGTTGTTGTTGACTTATTTGTTTGTTTGTTTTTGTTTGTTTGTTTTACATCATTCTGCCCATCAGGCATCTATGATCAAGGGAGATAATAAATTTTGCTGAACGCTGTATACAAAATACAAGATTATAAGAGTACGGCAGTATTGCAATAAAGAAAGAAATGAAAATGAACCGTTAATTTACACGTTACCTTGTCATTCTAACCGGACCGTCACATCTTTTTGCTAAAAATCCGATAATGCATTCACGCGTTCCTTTCATCGCCGCATTGGCTGAAGGTTAGATACCAGTAAATCATTGTGTATCCCTCTGTGGTCCATTCTAAAGTACATGTAGTTCCTATTACTAGAGTTCCTTTTTTCCGCATAATATAAAAGCCATTTAGCAATCTCAGACATGCCTTTAGTGGTTCTTATATCCCATGTGTGTCTGGTACATGTTTGTGTATTTCATTGGAGGCTAACTGGAAAGGCTAGAAAAATGCTTGGAAAGTTTGCCGTTTTATAATGGGACCCTATGGGAATTGGAATAACTGGTATCTAACCTGAACGCTCCGCTCTAAATTACTATCGAGTCGATAAATTGTTGAGGGAACGGGTTACACGTCACCGATTATTTTATTACATTGCATGCTTACCATTCACTAAAGGCTTTGTTACGTTCTGTATACTCAATTTTTATTCATTATTTATTTAAATGTTTCCGCATGACCCGCTCTTAACTGATGTGTATTTATAAATTAATTAGAGTATATTGTATGTACATATTATGAAAATATTCTTTGTTAATAACTTAATATGTATTCAATTTATTCCATCTATCCAACACTATGAATTGTTATTACATAACGAACACACCTGTAGTAAAACAAATGTAAAACACTTCTAACATTTATTATCTACAAATGTGTTGAAATCTAGTTTATGATAAATTGGTCTCTCCCCTCTACTATATTTATTTATAACTACTTCTTTTTCTATATATTTCGATAATTTAATTTACATATCGTAACACCTGAAGTGTTATGCTTATTAAACACCCTGCTGGATATAATACAATATGCCTGTTAAGCAATTATTAATTCGATATGTATATAATTCTATATATATTTAATTATGTTATTACTAGCCTCTATACTTTTACTTGAACCGGATAATATTGCTAATATTAAAATCTGGAATTGTTATATTGTCCTTATTGTACACCCTGTGGGTGTAAATAAAGAGTTTTTCTGTTCTGTTCTTAAAATCGCAGTATTTGATTGGCTTATGAAATCGTTGTGGGCGGGACTGCACTGTCAATTACACTGTTGGAAGTGAGGTCTTATCTATCAATACAGCGTTCGTTTATGACCCTTTCATTAAATGTCTGTGTTCCAGGTAATTAGATAATGGGGTTAAGGATTGTCGCCTTGAAAATTAAGGCATGTCGGCGTCATTTAAAGGCCTAGTTTAAGGAATGTCTGGCCTCTCCATGGGGTATTCCACTCTGTGTATTGGTCAACCATAAAATGTCTGATCATTATCTGTAACATTTTCTCTCAGCTGACTGAGCCATGGTTAAGTGCACTATATTTCCTTATTAGCTGATAAGGGTCGCCACACTGTGTCCATAGGAGGGTGCCGATACACAGGAGTACAATACCCCAGATTTGGCGGGGGGGGGGGGGGGGGTCAAATAAACAAGGATTAAAGTAGTCCTTTAAGCATGTTGGCAAAAGGCTAATTGCTTTGAAGGTTTGTCGGGTCCGACAAGCGAAACATTTTAGTGGGAAGTCCTGGTATCATATACATATTTTTTTCAATAACTTCAACATAAAAAATTCATACAGCCTTTATTTTTGTACAGTAAAGAGGGTATGTACGATCTCATCAAATTCTTTATAGAAACATGTACAAATAAAATTAAACCAATAACATGTTGATGAATAACAAACTAGAATAAAAGCTCAGAACAACTGATATTAGAAAATCCTTGAAATTAGAGCTATACACCGTTAAAATACTTTTTTCGTCTTCTAGTCGAAAACTCCGGCATGTACAATATTGGAAATCCCCAATATTTGTTGCGTGTTGACTTACGTTCTGTGCAGAGGTGTTAATACGACACATAGACACGTTTTTTTTTGTTTTTGCCTCAAATACGGTTAAACGTGTCGGTATCAGCGTACCGCTAGGACTAAATTTGTCGTTATGAAGAAGTTAATTTAACAAAACATAACATATGGTACATATAACTGTTTATTTTTTAGTTTATTTTAACTTTCCTCGATCATATTCGTCCTCTCGTTTGTGTTGTTCAAAATAAGAAAAAATGAAATGTTGATATTGAAATCGTATATGTCCCCTTTAATATTTAACGAAACTACGAACGAGTGTTCTTTTATCATTCCAACTGGTATTGACATTTGCGGATTTCTTAAAAAGCACCTTTGTCATAAGAAAATAATATAAAATTTGAAAGTCTTACGTACTGTTTACAATATTTTTACTCCACCGGACCCCCTCGGAAGTCACCACCGGACATTTTCTTAACACCTCGAAATGAGGTGGTCCGGTGAGTCTCCTACCCGTGTAACACTATTTCGCGAAAACATATCAAACTATGTTATGCAGTATTGGGCAATACGTTGATTGGTTATTTTCACGAAAACGTGTTTCGCGAAAGCTTTTCATATTTTTATGAAAATGTGTTAAACGTTCAAAATTATCTGGTTATCTTAAGCATCGGTATGCCACCATATATTTGAAATTAAAAAAATACTTTACCAAATTGTGAACTAGATATAAGACTCGACATGCAGCAATGGAGAAATAAGCAACAGGTCATGCTACAATATTTCCAAACCTGCATTGCCTTATTATGCCCCATCCTTTCACATCTTTCTTTCAGTTGCGATTTTGCAATAGCTAGGTGTCAGGTTATGCTTCAAACAAATAACAATGTAAATGGACAACAAGTGTTCAAGTTAGACATTGCTTATGAAGGCAATTGTAATCAGCCGACAGCAGCACCAAGTGAGTAAATATTTGACATTTAGTATTGTTTCACCGACATCTATTTACATTATGTACATTCGAGTTTGCATTTTTCTATCAGTAATTTTCCATAACCACATGTACGTGATAAAATGACTTTAAATTTGATAAAGAAAATTATAAAATGATATACTCGCTATTTTTTCTATAAACATAGAACAAAGTTATCTTTGATAAACTACCCAATAAACAACGCAAAAAGAAGTTCCGATTCTGAGCGGAGCATAGGAAAAGGTAGTTCCAATAACAATTGCAAAATATATGTCAAAACATGTTAGACTCGAAATCATTTTCGCATTATAGTTGTTTATCGGCCAATAAACAACTCTTTGTCGTTCTGATGCGTGGCTACTAAACAACTCTGGCTAACGCCCTCGTGGTTTAATTCCTACGCATCAGAACTCCAAATCGTTGTTTATTGGCCGATAAACAACGATAAATCGAAAATTATTTTTAATTAACAAAGAAAACAAATCAATAACGCATTGTATAAAGTATCACTTTTTCGCATTGTTTATTAGTTTTGCGTACTTATAAACAAGTATATGTTCAGCTCAAACCTCTCTCATGGGTCTCACATGCTTCGTTTAATTGATCACTGCCACCCTACTATAAAAGGGATAACGCCACAGGCACAGTACTTAATCATCAGACATAGGATTACTAGCACATCTTGTGAAGGTACAGCGGCGGAATTAAAGTTACCGTTCTGAAAATTGTATCAAAAATACGTTGTTTATCAAGTGAACGAGCCCTGTTGCAAAGTATTATTTAAATCCAGTGTTTACTCGTTTGTCATGGATTGTCGCCTGTAATTCCTTAGGTTGACATGGAACCAAAGTAGTTTTATTTCCAGAATGCCCGTAGCAAAAACATGTTAAGATCATATGACCGTTGTGAACGCAATGTCAATGCCACCACAAGTTGCTCATTCAAAATTTGATAACGTTTAACTTTTGTTTATTTGACCTTGTGTTTATTTGTAAATTAATTGAATTTGTATTATGTCCGATTTATGAAACTATTACTTATTTGTTGCATGCAGTTAGTCAACTGCAATTTGGATGGTCCTGTGACATGTACTAAGGTCACGTTAAAATGTATTTGTCAGTGACTTATACCTCCATGGGTGATTACTGTGAGGAGTTTGGGCTCGGCTTATACGAATATATGTACGGGGGTTCTAAAATGTAAAAAGTAGAACACTTAGATAACTTAACTACTACGTTTTGTAAAAGCTTTATATGTTGAACATATCCCTTATAGTTTAATGTGATGCTCATATACGTCTTTACAAACCAACATTAGCTCTCACAGAATCTGAATACAACGTGATAACTCATTGTGTTCTCTCTCTATGTAAGTTGACCGTCGTAATTTGTACATTCTACCACTCATGCGGTAAACATAGCACTTGTATTAACATTCATTAGGTGTCAGTATTTGACTTAATATATGATTATGCACGTTTAACAGTGTCAGCTGTAATAGAAAGGTTTAGAAGATACACGTGTAAAGCATATTACGTAAATAGACAGTAACCAGTCAACAAATTACTACCAGAAAAATTATTCATATCTACGGAATTGATGGCAATTAAATACGGTGTCAAGTATATCTCATTATTATATCTTATCCTATATTGTTTTCAAAATGAAATGACTTTTTTTAAAGAAATAATGCCATAAATTCAGTTCCCAACTGCGTGAACAACAGCTGTATCGACCAGAGCCTCGGACCTGCAGCGGTAACGCTCTGCCTAAATGTACTGCAACTGCCGTGCAAGACCGGCTCAGCGGTTTGTGGCTCGGATGGACACACGTACAATTTTGAGTAAGATTTACGAAATGATTAAGAATTAAACACGCACGTAATGTGAATCATTTTCGCTTGAATGATTTAGGTATGGACACGCACTTAAAGAGTATTACTAATATGTTAATCCATAGACGAACAGTTCATGTTTACCTTGGATGCTTAGATACGATTCTAATGAAGCTATGGAAACCGTGTATTCGTGTCACATTCAGATTTGAATGCTATAAAGCATTTCCTTTATTGTGCAATATGTAATCTAGATGTAACCGAGCTAAACCATGTAGCGTAAACTACTACTTGTAGATGCGAGCTGGCTAGAGCGCATTGCTCGAATGCCAATACTACAAAGGCACACGACGGGGCTTGTGGAGCATCCAGTCCGCATACAACGCAGACTACAACAACGAAAGTTACTGCATCCACGGCAAATGTACGAGTATTCGTCCCTTTGTTGACACCTAATTATTGTAATAAATAATCAAAATCTACAAATACCCAGATACGACCAAGATTTAGTACAAACAATTGATTTTACCTCACGTAAATAATGTATTATGTATTATAAATAATGCATAATATAAACAAACGTTAACATGGTCACAATATTTGTTTCAAGTTTGTTTGCATTTTGCAAATGTTTTATACAAGTTTTGTTTACTACATGTATATTTAATAGTACATACTAATAACATTCTATTATTAACTATATCTACGCTATCGCAACATTACTATTAAAACTCTATTGGATTTGTATTGTACCTTTATTTTTTATTATATGTTTGTAAATAATAATTTTGAAGTGAAATGTCACAAGAACCGATTTTTGTTATTATTTAAAATTTGAGTATAAATAGTGGAACAATTTTCAATACATGTGTATTAAAATCCACATTCAGGCCTGTAATTACAAATACATGTAATTCTGCATCAATGTTGTTGATATTTCCCTTCATTTCGTATCATCCCGATCACATCCCATCCTTAGATATGAATACATCAGTCACATCACTCGTATTGAAATTTAAAGTGTCTACTGCAAGTATCTATTTCTGCATGTAACAGTGTCATTTTACTTCATGCTATGCGGTAAATGAGTGGAGAATACTAACCCCGATCATTTCACTCTGACTCTTTCACCCGTGAAAATATGTTTTATATGACATTCATGAAATAAAATACGATCTTACACTTAAACCAACAAATATCCCCTATATCATCAGTATTATGTTTACAGAAGTAACATTTTAACGATTTTTATTAATTATATGTTCATAATTGAGCATTCCCTTAACATATTATAGCATTGCGAATGATTGTTTGTCTCTCACAGGGCATAACAACGACAGCAACAGGTCCGCAATTCACGACAACAACAACTGCTGCACTCCCAACATCCTCGACCTCGCCTCCCACGACCACACAGTCGGTAACAGACATCCTGATTCATGTCTTCTGTCAGAACGTGGCATCCATCAACTGTAACACCGGGTTCAACGTCGTGTGCTGCTCAGACGGAAGTTTCTACCCTAACGAGTAGGTTTTCTCAATTGCAATTAGGCTGACAAGGCAAGTTTAAATAGTAATTAATGTATACTCATTGTAATCTCTGGTCATCTTGACCACTAAAATTAATTACCTAATAAAACAGTTAATAAGGTTATATCCAGGAAAAGTAAATCACAGGGTGAACATGAATAACATGATTTGATGAATATCTATATGTGGTATACACATGTTTAATCACGCGTATTAAATCTACTACCTAACATTGAGTCCGATGTTCACACATTAGTGTATGTGGTACGAATTTAGTGATATCCATCTGACAATTGTGGTACCGCTCTAATCTGTGACTCTCTAACTTGGGATGATTTTGCACATGCATTTGCCTATGCAATCGATTATATCCGTTACTTGATTACGTTGTGTTGTTTGTGTATATATAAAAAAAAAATAAAACATTTCCATGCACACATTGTCATTATAATTTATATTATATTCATTATTTTGTATCCATTGCACCTATTTCAGGTGCGAGTTCAGCAAGGTCTCGTGCACCAAACCAGGGCTATATATAATGAAGGACACAAGCTTTTGCCACGTGCGCTAAGATCGATCCGGTCTTCACTAACGTGTACTTTGTGTGGTGAACGTGATACTAAAGAAATAAAAAAGATTTCAAAACAGAAACACACACTTCCATTTTGAACCCAAATCTGTTTTCGTATGAATAAAGCGAATAGCAGATACTGTTAAATGTATTCGACATGTTAACCCTCATGCATGTCTTGATGAAAAGAAATCTGGACTTTTTTAACACCCCAACAGTTTAAAGCGTCTGCATTCTGATTCATTGGAAAACTGAACTACATACCATTTTGTAGGATAACTTGCTGCTTTAGTATTGTACTTTTTTTTCAAGATTTAATATATTTGGTTTTATATTATCAACACGCTTTTGCACATACCATTTAAAATTGTTTGCGGTTTGCATATGAATAGAAAAACAAAACAAATGATAAGCTAGTCATCTGGGCGAATATGAGTAGAACGATAGTAATAGTGCAAGCGGATGGGAGGGTACATAGCTATCTGAACTACACTTAACAAAATAATTTAATACGAAAACAATTAGACCCCATTTTGTGTGCGACAAATCAAAACAATCCCGTGGTGCATATTTACAACATGAAACCATTTTGTGTTTGATAATATTTTTGCGATAAATGCTTCATTTTGAAACTCAAATTCTACCAGCAATATGGTATTTATTATTACCAACTGGATGTACTTGATAAAAGTTACCAATTGCTGTTACACCTTCGGTTACAGCACTGGATCACGACGATGGACGTAAACCCAAAATATGTTGAAAAGGGAAATGCAGTTGAAAAGAGATTTGAATCGGGTTGAAGGTGTTCCAAATCCAACTTTTACCTCATTACATCGCAATGTATCAATGTTAAGTCAAGACACTACTTACTGCAATACAGTTTTTCTAAGAGACGCATTTATTTAACGTAAATTCATGATCAGTTGTGGTTGGGAAAACAATGGTTATTTATATAGCACTTTTCTTAACACGTTTAATGTGAATTAATCCCCACCAAAGTCATCATTATCTGCAAAATGATACAACAGATTTATAACATAATGCTATCTAATTTTTTCATCATCTATATAGCATTGTAAAGACAAGTACTTTCAGTGTGTCACAACATGTAGTAATTGGTAAAACGCCAACATTCTCAGTAGTACGTAGAAAAATTGTGATACTAATATGTCGTTATGTAACTCCGGTTATGAAATATATGCCACTACAGCTTCACCAGCAGGAGCAAGACCTTATCAGATCTGATATCTGGATGACCCTTATTTGAGTGTGGCTAGTAACTCTTGCTCAAACAACACCGTACACAAAACGAAGAAAACACGATACAAACAAAAACGCACAACATTATTATAACAATTGTCAGCGACTTCAAACGGTCATCAGAAAGCATTTGGGTATTAAACCGGTTTAAAGGTTCAGACTCACATTAAATCCGTCAGTTCCTCGACCATATTCTTGATGGCGTGGTAAACGAAGGTGTTCAATCTATAAGACTCGTGCAAGTGATATTAAAGATTATGATTTATTATGAAAAACGGTCATTAAAATCCTCACCGCAGTATCAAGCACCGGCCGGTAAAGAGCTGGTATAAGTACTTTTGCATATGGTATGTATAAAAATATAAGTGAAAATCAGGCTTCAACAGCAGGAGAGAACTCGTATTAGCATCCCCAGGTTTTTCATTACAAAACACAAAACACACATAGATAAAACTGGGGCACCCACTTGGAACGGACAATGCAAAGCATTGAGAGTTTAAACTGGTTCACGGGCGCCCAAACCATTTTTTTTGTTCTTGATTAATAAACAATTAAGAACTTAAAACTTTTTAACTAAATCAAAGAAATGCATTGCTCTACATAGGATTCTCACTCGCAAATCTTCAACTTCATTTCACTTTTGGACAAGCAGGTAAATGCAAAAATAAAATAAAATTTAATTAAAAAACATCTAAAATACTATGGCCTTTTTTTACAGAAAACATTGAAATGCACACATTTACTTTTTTAAATCTGCAATTTCAGTAACAAAATTGATTATAGTTACTTTTGATTACATAAATGGACATAAACAAAAATACATGTTGTGTTACTTTACAATTCATTTAGGTCCAGAGCCTTTCTAATGTTGTGCCAAGCATAATTGACATTTTCAGTGCCACTATAGTTTTCGCATTGCAAAGTAATATCTTGTAAGAGAGGATTTGTATCCATTCTTTCAATTGGCTCGTTTTGTCATCCGCTGATCCGATTGTCCGTCCAAACTCGCTACATTGAGCGATTTTTAGGGGACGTCAAAATGACGAACAACCCAATCAGATACATGGAATGTCCCTATTAAATTTCACTTGTCCGTGCTTTTCGTGCGTTAATCGGACACACGCAGTCGAACAACGCAGTTGCGAAACAGAAGTATGGAATACCGGCAACTTTCGCACCAAACACAGTGCGTATTTATCACTTTAGCTTTCGCAGAAAAAATATGAACATTACGTTAAATATATGTAAATCAAGAACATGCAGTTGTTGATTCTCCGCATTTAAAATCGCAGCAACATTTCAACAAATCAGTTCAACTGTAATGTATTATTATCAGTTTATAAATAAATAAGACTCGTACAACAACTGATAAGTAGCCATACAAGGCTCGCAATAGTTCAGAATAAAGAAGGTCACAACTGAAAAACAATATGTAACATTGTTACATCGCTGATACTGGGTTAGACTTTTCAAGGGAAAAAACGGACCCGATCAGATAGAACGAAAAACCAACAGCATTAGCTGTAATGATTTATGATGTACCGTTTAAATATTTTGTTAAAAAAGTCGATAAAATGTGCCTCATTGAAAATTTATGGTATATATGTACTCCTGACGCAAAATAGCATTTTTTAGGAATGTGCATTATCATGGGATTCCACGCTATTCGTACCCCCGTACTTTGTTCACTTACTAGCGTACTAAATGTTTATCGACATTCCTTACCTTGCTATGGCTTAATGGTGTGATAGCTAAGTTAAGATTTTTCGTCGACAGCATTTCAACACAGACGGCGTTTTCATATGACATGTCGTAAAACCAACTCGTTGCTCATATAAACCTCAGCATTGATACTTTAACAAAGTAAAGTTATATAAGCGGGTGATTGTAGTTTAAATTCAAAACTTAATAAAATATGTTCAATATTTATCAAGAAAAAAGTGTCAAAATATGTATTCATGAATCCGCTCAGTTGTGACAAAAATCAAGATCAGCGACGACCGCTTTTGATCAATCAAATCTTTGTGAACAACAAGTCAGTTTTGAACAAAGTTTTCATTTTAAGGTATTTATTGGAACTTTAATGCAGCATTAGTGCATTATAATAATATTATGCATTTAAATCATTGACGCTTTTGGTCATGTATTACTATATACATAAAATAACCTTTCAACTTTGCTGATAATTGTCAAGTCTATCGGCCCTATGGAACTGATAAAAGGTCCTATCTGTAAATCGTGAATATACTTGAGGGCAAATCAGTTCTGAAATAAGCAGACATGTGGTACGTTGCGTTCCTTTTGGCAACGCTGCCTTCAGGTATATATACGTTGTTTATTTGATTTATTTGTGACTGAAATGCATTAATTTATTACAAAATGTTTCATTACGCATATCATAGAAAAAAACACTGTCTCGCCAATAATTCGCAATGATGTTTCGAACGTGTTCTCAATTATATTGAATATCCGTTCATCCTTATTATTAATAATTGCTCAGATTATGTAATATTAATTTATTGATTTAGTATCAGTTAGTTTTAAATGTGTTTGTTTATGCGAATATGTTTATCTCTTTACCTCAATAAATATAAGAACTAAACTAGTGTTTCATGCTTCAACATCATACATATAATATAAAAAAATCGTATGTTTTAACTTTAAGAAATGATTGATTCCGTAATCAATATTAAAGGCACATAACCCTTGAAGTTTATAACAATATTACTAAATAACTGTATAATTCATAATTAGCAAATGTAGTTTAAATTATAGAGATTGAGAATCAACCATCAACGTTGTAAAAGATTAGAAAGTGTGTTCATCTTTTAAACGTTAATTTCTCTGCAATTAATAATCACTTTCCTTACAGCATTTGGTCAAAATTGCGATCACGACCCTTTGACATGTATAGAACAGGCATTGTCAACACACGATCTTGCACTTTGCAATGAAGTGATACATCACATCCACTGTGACCATTTACCCCATCACGCGGTTGATACGTATTCACCCATTTGCGGCTCAGACGGTGTTACATATAGCACCCAGTAAGTGTCTTAGTATGGTATGTATGTGTTGAATAATTCCATTTTATAACGGAATAATTTAAATATGAAAATTCTTATAAAGTTTAACTGCATACAACGAATATAAGTAGATTAAGTTAGATTATTCAAAGAATGTTGTGGCTCCATTATTAATTTGCATACATGCTCAAAAAACGTACGTTTCAGTTGCGAGTTCGCCGTACAGAGATGCACGCTTCTAGTAGACAAGCATCACCCACCTCAACTATCCATTAGTCATCACGGCCTGTGTGACCATGCGTCGTCCACTGGTAAAAGACTGATTACTTAAATAACTGATTACGACCTTTGCAACTTTTAAAGATTGTTTCTTCCAATTCAAAATGTTCCTTATTAGGCCAAACAAAGTTGTTTGTTTCTGCTAATGTCTTGGAAAAAAGTATGGTAGGTAGGGAGGCATAACTTTTTTTTTCGTTCACTTTTTTTTCCTTCGTGACCCAACAAACACAGATGTACATCCGCTTTAACAACTTTTTTAATAATTGGTTATAACATAATTTTTATAATTTATTAAAACTTATAATAAAACAAAGACACACTTTATATTTAAAAGGCAATTTATGTAAAACAAATTTGAAAACCAAAGCCAAAGTTCCCAATTATCACTTCTGACATTAGTTCCTATGTCCTTTTCCTATGCGGGCTCACTGTTCTTGTTTTTTGTCCCCCAATTAAAAAACACAGTGACACTGTACAAATTAGTAGTTATTCTGTAGTGTGATTTCAGCACTTGCACCAGGAAAGCCACAATGGCCACAAACATCCTTCCTTGAAGTTATATTTAATTTGCAGGTATTAAAACATGTTTCAAAGGGGATTTCAGAATTTTTGCAGGCGGTTTCGTGGTCTAATAGTAACGCACTGGCTTCACAATCCAGGGATCGCAGGTTCGATCCCCCGCCACACCCTAACCAACTAACTCGTGTTTTGCATGAGACGTTAAACCGAGGTGCAGTGTACTAGGTGCTTCACACCGGGCACTAGGGCCCCAACGGGTCGACACATTTCTTCGGGTCGGGTCGCCGGGTGAAAATTTCAAAGTTCATGTAATTTCGAGTCGAGTCGGTTATTTAACATGTTAATCCTAAAAAAAAGGTTAAACACATTCAAAAAACTTTTTCTTTACTGCATTACATGTCAGAAATAAAGATTTTTCTGATTATTACTGAATACTGTACAGAAAATAATCCTTCATTTAGTATTTACCACATTCTTGATAGTAATTAGCAAATGCTAGTCATGACTGACAAAACGGTCCTTTTTAAAACATCATTCACTGGCTAGACAGATAAAAACAAAGTACAGTAAATATGGAACTTTTAAACAGCAACAAAGCTTCCCTACGTACAGAGATGGGAATACATCTAATATTGAAAATAACTTTAGCACATTATGTCAAACAAACGTTTTCAGTATTAAGGGAAAGGCAAATGGTTACGTTTTCACAAACCTTTGTAACAAAACTTTAACAAGCTCCGTGTTCAATGGTTGTATGAAGCTCATATGATCAAATTCTTATGAACCATGAAATCATATAAAAGTTATCCCGGAATAAATTTTACTGCGTTTGTTAAATCGATTGACAAGTCAGCACAGTGATCTTCCCTTTCGTAAATTAGAGGCCCGACCCGGTACCGTTGACTTTGGCCCGGAATCGGGGGTATTTTTTTGACCCGCGAATACGGCTTTTTCGGGTACCCGTTGGAGCCCTACCGGGCACTAAAAGACCCATGGACACCTCTGGAACGGAGCGTCTTCTATATCTTGCCATATTCCCCGTAACCCAACTAACAAGTTTTCTGGGGGCGATGGTCATATGGGAGAGAATCACCGTGCACGCGATAAAAAAGTACTACACACACACACACACACACACACACACACACACACACGCACACACACACGCACACACACACGCACACACACGTTTTCACAATTGGCTCCTGGTCACAACACCTCTTGGAGATAAATACACAGGTTCTGCTTCAATATACGCTTTTTGCCATTTATTCTTCATAAGCACCTGCACACATTAAAACTTTATTAAGGCATAGACGCTTGTTATTGTTAAATGTTCACCCAAATGATCAATTACTGTCAGTATTTAGGAGGAAAGCTCCGACGAACTTCGCAACACGCTACTTATTTATTAAAGCATACCATGGCAAAGTTGTAACAAAGGGCGACAGCTATTGTATACAAGCGGTTAAACAACACCAATACTATTGTCGTTGCTTCCTAGACTAGTTCCGCGGTTGTAATAGAATATTATGATAACATGTCTTGAGACCGGATCCCAGTCTTGTTACTGCCTTCAAAATGAAACGTTCAATATTATTCGAAACGGCGAAAAAAAGTTTATGGTCGGGGGCAAAAAAACATGGTCGGTCGGGTTAGTGGAAACAAACAACTTTGTTTACGCCTTATCGTCACCGAATATTGATATCATCGAAGATATCATGATTTATAATTACATGTTATGGCCCAACACGTAAATCTCGCTAGTAAAATCTGTTCTTTCATCCAGTTACATATCCTGTCGGCGTTGATTGCCACCATGACCAAATGCTGTGTATAGAACTGGCCATTAAGACAGTGGACTTAAACTTGTGTAAGGAGGTGGCGAAGTTACATTGCGACCATCTTCCTGATCACGTGGTCGACATTTCCTCACCAATTTGTGGCACGGACAACTTGACCTACGTTCACCAGTAATGATTTTGTTTTGTGTTTGGCTAAAACAATTGGCTAATGATGGTTGTTATAAGTGTAGCTAGAAAGCCATACGACATATTTGACTAAAAAAATAAATAATACAGGTTTTAATTTCAAAATATATATGCATCATTATGTTCGTTAAATCGATTTACGAAAACTAACGATATGTAAGTGGTACATTGTATTCCGCTTTTAAAAACATATTTCAATTTATATTAATGGTATGGAAACCGTTCACATCAGTCACAGAAAAGAACAGCTCTACGTTCTGTAAATATTACCACACACATATCAATGCTTAGTTATGTTAGTTACTTACAGATCATAATGACCGCATGCTGAATTAACCAAGTCAGGATCGCAGAGTGTTGTCCATGTGTAATAAGAATTCAAAACAAAAATAAATTTAACATGTAACTTATTATAGCTGTGACTTTGCCAAGGCCAGATGCACCCTAATGACTGACCACAACAACAATGTCCACGGTGTGCAGATCTATACCTTGGACATTGGACACATGGGCGAATGCCCACAGTCACCGTTAGGGTCAGGTAACAAATGACTTTTTAATATAAAAAGACAATAACTCAAAAATTACGCTTTCGACATACACTGATCTGTCGCTAACAACACTATAACGCTCAATACGTTGATTAACAATAGCATAATATTGAAGATGAACAGTTTCGTAAATGATTTTGTTTTACTTTTACTTACAAGGAATAAGGAATTTCAAAGTCGTTTAATGATCATATCCGCAACAGAATTTGTCAGTCGTTTAATGGATAATTATTTATAACAAATCTGCTTCTCGTCGCTAGTAACAAACTTTGTTTACAGCCACCCACTTCGTCATTAGTTCACCTTAAATGATACATATAATATGGATGTATTTAACTTAAATGACAAGTTTTATATTGCCATGATTATGTTAACTGTTCTTGTTTAAACATTTTTAAATAACACAATATGACAAATCTATATGAGAGAATTTACATTAAAACATATTTATACATCAATAAAACATCGGGTTTCCAAGTACAAGGTACAACGGTCACATAGCAACCGTGAACTATATATTCAATTTACAACATTGAAATAACATTCTGGATAGGGTTACGCCAAACTAACAATTTATTAAGGGCAACCTTGTATTAGCATCGCTAATGTAATTAAGTGTTTGGTGATTCTGACACGTCTAAAAAACATTTCAACCAATAAACGCTAAGTGATCTCACCCATATAGCAATAGCTTATTTCAAGATAAGGTTTTATCTGTTTTGGATCGTAATATAGCATGACAAAAATGAAAAAAACAAAACAAAAACAAACAACATATTTTGATTGTAGGTAAATGTGTCAGTTGCTTTTACACAAACACCAACGTCGATCTATGCGGATCGGATGGAAAAACATACACGTTGTAAGTGTATTTGTCACAATATTAAGACATAGGTTCAACAGTTGGCTTTCGCGAAACACGCACACACACACACACACACACACACACACACACACGCACGCACGCACGCACACACACGCACGCACGCACACATGCACTCACGCGCACACGCACTCATACACGCGCGCGCACACAAACACACACACAACATTTGACTGCCATCAAAAGAAATAAACAGAGTAATTTAATAATTGATTTTAAATTAACAAATCGTCAAAGGCATCATATTCTGTACAGCAAACACATTTTTTGCTGCAAAATAAAAACTTTAATAAAACAATGCGCCCCTATGCTACCAAACCAACATAATCGGATTTGCCACTAAAGCGAGGTTTGAATTCAGTGTCAGTTTCATTCACAATATAAATAAATATACATTTTTAGACGATGTAAACTACAAATATAAATTGTTTTTTCAGTATTCTAACGCATGGATTATATATTTTTGTAAATATACTTCAATTCGGAATACACTGTTTTTGTCGAAAAAGTGTCTATTCAAAACGGAACATGTGCCTTCTATGAACAACAAGGCTACTTCTACAACCACTATGAGGATGCTCATGAGACTGTTTGAAAAGCAATAAGCGATACTACGTATGTCCTTGAAGCAACGAATACATATCGAAACGTATCCCCTTTTCAGATGTGATTTTTTAAAAGTTCAATGCTTAAATACTTCAATAACATTGGCACACACTGGGTCATGTCTTGGATCGTCTACAATGCTGGTACAATCGGCCACTACAACACCAATAGTAGCTGGATCAACGTCTACACTTGTGGTTACAACACCTGTCGGCACATCAACATCAGCAGCGGTAACTTTTAACAATTACAGTCACTAACTATCTCTGTTTTTACTGTTGTTGCTTTTTAATAATTAACACACATTTCAGAGAATAAGTCATATAAAAATTATGTGTCTATAGCTCAGAAGGATATCTACTCATCTGCACAAACAAATGCGCATAATGTTATAAATATGAGTGTTTATAGACATGGTTTTTGTAAAAACGTATAAAAAATAATTGGGATCATTCATTTGAAAGCGTGTACTTTCGACTCGAGAAAGCTTAACTATTGAGACGTTATGTGTCATTGTATTCTTTGAACGCACACGCAGGCCCCTACAACAACACCAATTCCTCAAACTACAACCCAGTCTACCATCAACATGATGATGGAAGTTTTCTGTCAGAACGTGCACGCCATAAACTGCAACACTGGATTTAACGTCGTGTGCGGTTCTGACAAACAGTACTACCCCAACGAGTACGTAACGCATATTTATTTACTGAACATTAAATAAATAAAGATTGCAGATTTTATTTGATATAATAATGAAACTATTTTATTTCTGTTAATTTTCGGCAAACAGTCAGAACGTGATTTGTGCATCAAAACATAATTAATAAATGGCAAAATAACATCAATATGTTTTCTTTTAATACATTGTTATTAGATTAGATACGTTAAATGTAAATGGTTTCCTATTTCCAGTTCTATTTAAGAAGATGGGGTTGGTATAAAAATGTAACAAAAGCTTTAATACCCCAGTCAAAGTATCACGTTTTCATCGCCTTGTTTAGCTACGTTGCGCAACGTGGCAGGTACGTAGTTCAACGTGGTCCTAACGCGTCTCAACGTGATTCAACTTGGCATGTAAGTAGTTAAATGTAAAGCCCCGGTCACACTGTCGCGATTTTGGCTACGATAGCTCACGATTGATAGTGGACGTATTAATCGTGATGAGTCAGGATGCACTGTGTCCCGATTGTATCTTCCTACGTATGCCTACGGTTGTTGTAGGACCAGACTACGAATATCAACGACACTTGTAGGTTTCCGCAGCCGATTCACCTCGAATTTACCAAGAGATGATACGATCTGTTACGATTGTAATACGCTAGCGTCAGGTATACGCTACGGTAACAGACGATTACAGACGATTGTTAACGTTTCTCCTAAGATTGTAGTAAGATTAAAGACGATTCATCACGGTGATGAATAATTTTCACGCTTCAAGTCGATTTGGACATCACGATGCCTCGTGCATAATCGTCACACCAACGTAGGCAAACGTAGTGAGTGCGTAGTAACATCTCAATAAACCGTAGAGGCAACGCGACTCAATCAGAACGAGAGTCCTGTCAATTGCTCCATCGTGTATATTCGTGAGTAGTCATGCCAGTTGTCGCTTAAACCCCGGTCACACTGTCACGTTTTTGGCTACGTTAACCCACGATTGATCGTGGAGTTGTTAATCGTGATGAGTCGGTATGCACAGTGTTCCGATTGTGTCTTCCTACGTATACATACGGTTGTTTTTTAGGACGAGACTACGAATATCAACGACACTTGTTTGTTTCTGCAAACGATTCACAGCGGTTTTACCAAGATATGATGCGATCTATTACGGTTGTAATACGCTAGCGTCAGGTATTCCCTACGGTAAAAGACGATTACAGGCGATTGTTAACGTTTCTCCTAAGATTGTATTAAGATTCATCACGATAAACCTACGAGCAGCCAATAATTCTCGCGCTTCACTACGCTTCAGCGCGATTTGGACATCACGATGGCTCGTGCATAATCGTGACACCAACGAAGGCAAACGTAGTGAGTGCGTGGTAACTTCGCGATAAACCGTACAGGCAACGCGACCCAGTCGTCGCGTTGTCGTGGTCCATCGTGTATATTCGTGAGTAGTCATGATAGTTGTCGCTAAAGGTCCTACTGGATTCGTAACTGAACCGTAGGGCAAGCGTAGAAATCCGTACCATATACGTAGCAAACGTACCATAACGTACTACAGTCTTTTAATATATATGTCGAAAAATCGGTCACGATTAAACACGAAAGGCCACGAATGCCTCTACGATGGCTGTAAGAATAAGCCAGATTGAGATACGATGACATTAGGATTGTCCTACGTTTTGGAAAAATCGTGGCGGCGCTACGATAAGCCACGAATGTTTTGAACATTCATACTGATGCCAGTGCGTATGTGTTAACGTTTTACCACGCGTCACCAAGATTTTGTCAATCGTGTGCAATCGTAGCAAAAATCGTGACAGCGTGACCGAGGCTTAAAGATCCTACTGGAATCGTAGCTGAACCGTAGGGCAGGCTTAGAAATCCGTACTATATACGTAGAAAAAGTATCATAACGTACTACAGTCTTGTAATATATGTCATACAATCAGTCACGATAAATCACGATTAAACACGAAGGCCACAAATGCCTCTACGATGGCTGTAAGAATAAGCCAGATTGAGATACGATGGCACTAGGATTGTTCTACGTTTTGGAAAAATCGCGGCGGCGCTACGACAAGCCACGAATGATTTGAACATGTTCAAAACTGTCGTAGCGCTCCCAGATCGTACGGATTCCCCAAGATTCTTCAAGATTCACACAGATGCCAGTACGTATGTGTTCACGCTTTACCACGCTTCACCAAGATTTTGTAAATCGTGGGCAATCGTAGCCAAAATCTTGACAGTGTGACCGAGGCTTGAACGACAAATCTGAATTTGAACATGTTCAAAAATATGTTACGTTATACCACAACGTTCGTTTACGTAGTGGTAGATATGACGCAACGTAGAACAACGTGGCCGTTATGTAGCACAGCGTGAACAGAACGTGTCAGAGTCCTGTCTGTGGCTACGTTATGCTGCATTATTCGCTACGTTTATACTACGATACACCACGCGTCACGCTCGTTATTGTTACGCTTAGCTGCGCTTATGTACTGCGTTTTTCCACGCAAGGCTACGTAATGGCACGTTGTGGTACGTTGTCAAATTTAACATAGCCTATCGCTAGCCCAGTAACTAAACGGCGCGTAATAACGTGACACTATGACTGGGCCATTATAACTAGGATATGATAGTCGTGGGTTGCTGCTGTCCTTGACTCCGTGAACTAACGTTTAATTCTTTGATTGAACATGATACAATGGTATTTTATTGTAATACCAATGGCGAAAGCATGGTAGTAGAGTAACACTCAGGAAACGTTAAACTCTGTATCCACAGATGCGAGCTGAACAAGGCGTCGTGTACCGATCATACACTGCAGAAAATGCCAGATACAAGCACGTGCACAATATAGACGCTTCATGCTGGATAGATATCCAGTCCAAATATATTGATCTACCATGTAATTTAGAAATACAAATGATTTACCAGGTATTAGAAAGTCTGTTAGTTTATATTTTAAGACCGAACACAGTTTGACTTTTGTTTGATTCCGATCTTGCTGGTGTACGTATATCCATCTACTTTTCCCTTTCCGTGCTGTTGAATGTGTGTATTTTCGTCTATATTTGATATTTTATTATATTGCGCAGTCTCACGGCCACTAGCAATGCTGCACATAGTATATCTGTTATTTATTGTCACGTGACAAAATGTAAGACATCCAACTTATTATTTGCAATTCCATTAATGTCATACATGCAAATGGCGTACGTAGCTACTGCTACAACTAATATTCAGAAAACATAATGCGTTCATTTACGGTTGAATAATGAAACGTGGTCGCTGCAATGTCTTTTGTATAATATTTCGAATGTATTTGGAAGCAACAAGATGTGTTTTAATTCAAGTGTCATAAGCTGAAGGATACACAAAATGTGTTACAATCTGTAATTTGACATCGGAAATTCAAAGGCCCCATTGGAAATGAGCTTTTGGGCTTTTATGGCCTATGCTAGGTTATTCAAGCGTTATAGCTTTTGAGTTAGTTATACCAATGTTCTTAAATTAGAATCTGTCATGTGTTATAAACTTTTGTGTTTTAACCTAAGTCTGTCTGTCTGTCTGTCTGTCTTGCTGCTTGATCTAGATTCCCTATATCATTCTTAAATAAACACGTAATTCTATGATCTATGGTAAGACTATAGGATCATTACACGTGTTTTGTAATGAATCACTTCTCACAAATTATATTTGAATTGTATTTGTTTGATTGGAGTCTCTGATGCTGCTGTTTATTTATCACATTTTAAATGGCACCACGTCATTGATCAGGGGCATAACTGCAACCGAAATACCGGCGAAATGGTGTTGCTAAATATTTTCTCTATTAAATCATTTAAATTCTCAGCGATGAGGTGCAATAATTTCTTAAAATGTGTGTGGAAGAGTACAGATAGATGCTCCTGTACTGATTCTCAAATTTAATTAAAATTTAATACATATGTCCTCCAAAAGTAGGTTTCCCTACCACAACCCAGGCGCGTGACCCTCATTTAAATGAATGAATTAAACAAAATGTAAATGCAAACAATGGCAAACACACAGTGCAGCAAAATTGTGAGTTTTCATAATGAGGAAACATCTGTTCTGTATAGAAAATAATGGTTAAACAATACTGTATTCATAATAACCATTTGATACATTTGATATTTGTACCTGCGCAATGTACGAATTTCAGAATTACAATCGAAGTAAATTAATTAAGTTCATTCTTTAAGACAACGAGTGCAGTCGAAACGCGATACTACGAATAATCACGGGAGACACTAATTTGTTCGTAGTATCGCGTTTTTCGTAGTATCGCATATTTCGGAATTTACGGTATTAACGTATTTTTTCTTACATTACGCGTCAACAATAGTGTGTGTATTGCATTATAAATAAAAATAAGCATAAAATCGATCCACGCAGTTATCGAACTCGCAGTGAAATATACAAAAGTCATTTAGTCAAACGCAAATCTCACACTGCATCATTCAAAGTTACTTAAAATAGTTAATACATTTGTGAACAACTATCACTGTCCACGGTGCAAACAAACTGTCTAGGTGTCTGACTGGGCAGAGGTGTGAAATCTTCGTTGAAAAGGTGTGGAAAGTGTCCATGATAATATGATTCGTAGTATCACGTTAAAGTTTCAATACAAACATTATGCTTGGACCGGAAATTTGTTCGTAATAACGCATTTTTCGAACTATCGCGAATTCGTAGTATCGTATCTTTTTGTAGTTAAATATAAAGGAAAACGGACGGGACCGGCAGCCTCATTCTTAGCATCCCGTCATTTCGTAATGTCGCGATTCATAGTGTCGCGTTTCGACTGTATATATAATACAAGTCGAGTCGTCGTCGACTTGTTCAACCACTGTATCTATATATACATGATATAAACATTTGATGAAGCTAACAAGATGTCTTCTGTTGTGTTGACATCGAGGTTTGAACAAATAAAGGTTTATAAAACACCAACAAAATTAGCAGTAGAGATCCGCCCACTTTGATGGAAATAGCCCTTTATGAAATGCCAGCTAAGGCGAGAGTTTTCTTTATTTTTTGGTTCTCGGATCTGCCGACCCATTTTTTTCCAAAAAGCAAAAAAAAAAGTAGAATGTAATCGATATCGTAAAAATGACCTTGTGAAAGGGTTTCAACCTGTTACACGGAATGCAAAACAAAAAACGCTGAAGAAATGACTGAATTTTATGTAACATACATTGTGATTGTATATCGCTGTATGATTCATAATATCTGCCGTCAGAAGAAAATACTCAGTAAAACAAATTAAGATCTTAGAATCATTGTATTAAATACACATTTATAATTTTATATCAATACTATAATTAACAAATTACATTGGTGTATATTGATTTATTAATTTAAGCGATATTTAGTTAGTTTTCACTTCATTAAACGTGCTGTTATACATATAATATGGCCCCTGTCCAGTGATATCTGACGTATGCCTACTGTGTTTGAGTGTGAGCATATTTAACAGTTTTTATATGATAAACACTGCCTTTTAATGTTACTTTTATTGGTATAAATGTCATGGTTATCATGCAGTGATTAAGTTTATGTTGTGCTATATGAATTTTGTAAGTAATAATTAATAAAGATTTTAATATCACTGCCCAATTCCATTTGTGAAGTTTTAGTCATTAATTTACTCAGGTCTGTGTTATTTTTTTATATTATTTTTTTTCCCCTCCTTCAAGCGGACATTTTCCAAAAATGTCCGAGAACCAATAAATAAACAAACTCTAACTAATAGAGATAAAGATTGTACCATTGCGTGTAGTTTTAAACATAAATTTTAAAAATCGTTTTAGTGGGGCGAGTTAGTGTCTTAAGCCCCTATCTCACTGAGCTGCGACAGCAAGCGATTAGTGTACGAAAAGAAAATTGCGGCAAAATGCGCGAATAATTGCGATGAAATTTACTTGGGATAAAAGTTGCGTCATATTTGCGTTGGTTATACGAATATCGCGCGAATATTACGCGACAAAGTGACGAAATGAGTTTTAATTCGCACACATTTGCACACATTTGGGAGATAATCTCTCGAATTTCGTGTGAAATTCGTGCGAATTTCGCAAGAAAGAAAAACGAAATGTATAAATTGCAACAGTTAAGCGATTGTTTTGCAACACATGTATGCGATTCATTTGATAATTGGTGCAGCACATAAATACAATATATAAAACATAATACCTGATCAAGCCATCATTTGTGTCGTGAGACGTCAACGTCATGAAGAAACCAACTCTCCCAGAAAATGATGAAGAGTGTGTGTTAACAGCTGCTGCATGTCTGCTAGCAGCTGCGGCGGTCAAAAAGACAGAATAACTTACAAAGAAAAAAGGCCGTAAGAGACGAAGACAGAGCGTTTGATTCGCAAATATGTTTTGGAAAATAGTTTGAAAATGGTTTGCGACATTTGCGATGACTTGGGGACAAAATTGAGAGGGATTTTGTTGCAAGAATTATTTCAACATGTTGAAAATTAACGCGACCAAAAATGGTGGTCATACGACACCGGCGAAGATATTGCGAAACCCCTAGACAGTTTGGGGACATTTAAGCGAATGAGATTCGCGATTTGTCGCAAACTGTCGCAGCCCGGTGAGATAGGGGTTTTAGTTGAGCAAAACACGTTTTTAGTGAATGTATTTCATAATTATAATTGTCACGCAATACACTGAAAAGGTTCCGCCTGTCTATTTCAATTTTATCTGCATTATCTATATACCTACAGAAAGTTGTGGCTAGTTCGCACACCTGTCTGTACTTTGATTTGCAAGAGTTGGTCTTATCAAAAGTCACGATCAACGCTTGAAATCAGAACTACCTTTCACTAGCTCATCAGGAACCTTTAAACAGTTTACCATTCAGAACTAGGCTGAATCGGCCACGCAGATGACCTTTATAACATCATTGGAAAAATAAACTGTGCAGACCTGTGGTTTCATACTTACTTGCCTATAAGATAACCAGATAATGTTCATTGATTTGATAAATGTTCACGAAAAATTGAACAACTTTCGCAAAACAGTTTGACGTTTTCGTGAAACTCGTAGTCAGTTATGAAAAAAAATGCATAAGATAATTTGATTTTTTTAGACATATTATTACATTTTGTGAAGAATTAAGATTTTCATGAAAATTCAGGCAAATTAGTTGTTATTCAAATTCGTTTTCAAAAGTATACCTTTTTAAAAAATGTAACGATCTATGCATCTTCTGAGACTTCCTTGAAACAGAAAATACCATAAAAGCGGAAAGTGTCGTCTCGTATCAGCCTGTGCACTAAGCCCGGTTTTCCCACGACAGGCCTGTAATGTTTTTTCTGTGTGCATTTTTTAATTATTTTTTTTATTTCAGCCTGTGCAATCCGCACAGGCTGATCCGGGACGACACTTTCCGCCTACTGTGGATTTATGTTTAAATGTTTATAAATCCTCTCGTCCCGGATAAGCCTCTGTGGACTGCATATGCTGAAATGTATTATTGTGAGGTGAGGAAAGGGAGGTAACCTATCACTGGACAATTTAACTGTATGTAGCCTATCTTGGCGGAGGTCTGCGGTGTTCCAGTGCACTCTAGGTTTTAGTCATAGTATTTATATTCTTATTCTATTATGTTCTTATATTGCGTCTCAAAGTCGATCATTTGTCATAACTGTCTGTCAATGCAAAACAAATGTAATGTCGTGAATTGGAATTGCTCCTGTATGACATATATAGGTCATTTTACCGCTTGACGTATGGCAGAGTTTTAGCATTGCACTCAGTATATTTCACGTACATGCCTGTATTTAGTTAAACAACCGAAAGACTTATCAACTGTTTCATGTTCAACTTTTGAACGCAGACCGACTAGACGAGGTCATTGCCTCATTGGAACCTTTTAAAGGGATCTATACACAGATTGACAATTGACAAATTCCAATTGTTTGCCACAATTTCGAAAATATAAACAAATGTTAAGTATAAAGAGGCTTTCTTATACTCCTGGCGCAGGGACCTATAGAAAATACGTTGTCGTTCATATATAATTATCAGTTGGAATGAATAACATTATAAAGTGCACGCAACGCTAAAGATTGTTTATAAGGGATACTCGTAGGTTACTAGCCCAGGTTTAGGCACCACAGTTTGCTCTTTTTTCGTTCTTCTAAAAGTATTTGGGATTTTATGTCAAAATGCTTATCTTTTTGTAGTAAATAACTGTTATGGCATTTTATAAACACATGATCAATCTGTGAACACGTCTCTTTAAATAGGCCAATATAAATCATACTGAATTGGCTACACACCACACATAAACATGTCATTAGCAAAATGTCAAAGGCGGACCGGATTAAACTAATACTAAACTATTCGAATTTAAACGGACATTAAAATATATAACGTCTCATTATGTGTCAATAACCTGCGTTCAATACTTCTGCGATCATTGAGTTGGATAAAATAACCATATGAAAGTGATCAGATAACTTGAAATGAAACCCTCAAGTAACCATACACCTTGGAATATGGGATATACATGTTTTTTATGCTTTCCAGTAATTTATAGGGAAATATCAGTAAAATAAAATTGGTAATTCACTGTTTAAAGCAGTGAAAATTACCAGTCTGATAGTTTTCACTGTTTCAAACTGGTTCCCGATGTAAAACAATAAATGAAACGAACCGTCAACGATGCAGACTCAAAATTGTCAAATGGTTCCCGCGATATTTCCCAATAAAACTCACTTAGATAACAACTAAAATGTTGGAAAAAGCATAAAATAAAACGAAAATTTGTTGTTTTCGGTAGAATATAAATTTCTATGATCACTCTTGAATTAAAACCGATATTCTACCAAACCGATCTTCTACCAAACCGATATTCTACCAAACCGATCTTCTACCAAACCGATATTCTACCAAACCCAACAAATATTCTCTATACAAAGCACCTATCAATATTTTTCCCCAGGCGGGGGGGGGGGGGGGAGCGGCGGGTAGACCTAAGGGGATTTTTTGGGGGGTCTTATTTGTATAAATTCCCTCAGTGGGAGATGCTATATATCTATCAAATGACCCGGGGCGTTTATTACCAGGATCTAAATTCCGACCAACGTCCCCGGGACCCAGAATCATTCGGCATGTCAAATTCCTGCCTGTCAGGAATCGCTTGCAGTCTAAAGTCCCCTATATGCTCGCCGCCCCCCCCCCCCGGGGGAAAACATTGATAGATTGATAGGTGTATAACCACGCCTAATTAGGTCGAACTCCAACAAACACGTTGACAGTATACGAATGTCCGCCAAACAAAACAGTCCTAGCTTTCTGAATGGCTAAATATCACTGTCAATCAAATCTCGTCATAAGGTCATTTGCCGAATAAATAAACAAACACGTTTGTCGACTTTCCTTCGTTTCTTAGTGTTGTGTAACCTAAAATAACGGTCGTATCAACTTAATACATGTATTAAAGTTTTTGTCTGTACAGTCGAACACGATTTTGTGATTAAAAGAGCTAGCAAATTTTGCGTTTTAAAACACGTTCTTCTTCACTTTTCCTACATTTTAAATCGAAGTTTACGTATGGTAATACCTTTAGTGCACTGCACCCCTGGTCTATGAACACTCGAAACCAATTTAGATTCAGTTTCAACATTTAGATATATAGAGAATATTTGTTGACTTCTGTGTAATATCGTATTTTATTTCACGCAGCTACGGGTGAAAATGTCTATTGTATATGATCTTGAGTAAAATAAATACGATATTACACCGAAATCCAAAAAATTTAGTTTTATTTTATGTTCTCTCTGCCGCTTGTTTAGAGTTTAGTTGCTATCTTGTGGGAAATATCGCGAGACTTATAACGTTTTGACGTCAAAATAATGACGTCATTTCACAGTTTTGAGTCCGGCATCGTTGAAGCTCCATTTCATTTACTGTAATAATCGGGAACCAAAAAGAATGAAATACTAATCTTATCTCATTTACACTGAAGGTTAGATAACAGTAATTCCAATTCCCAAAGAGTCCCATTACAAAACAGCGAACTTTGCAAGCATTCTTCTAGCCTTTCCTTTATTTCAGATTGTGCAAGCATGGTATCAATTTAAAGATGAATCTTTCCGCTTCCAAAAAATGCAATAAAAAGATATGTCATGTTACTTCTAATGCATCTCTCCTGAATGCAGACACCGGTAGAAAACAGGGTTTCGGCAGTCATATTTCGACAAAAGCCCCATACCACAGTAAACACACCCCAAAAGTTCACCTTTCAAGTTAACCTCCAATGAAATACACCACAATGTTTCAGACACACGTGGGATATAAGAAATAACCACAAATGGCATGTCTGAGATTGCTAAATGGCTTTTATACCAGAAGAGAAAAGGAACTCTTTAGTAATAGGCACTACTTTCGAATGGACAACGGAGGGATACACAATGATTTAATGGTATCTAACCTGAATAGTATTTGTATTAAAACATGAAATTTGTGATAAAATGGTTAATTCTACAGAAAATAGGGCAAACACGGCCTGCAGGTAATGAATAAGTAATCATCCGTTTGTAGAAAAAAAAACAGTGTACAAATTATTGCGTTACACGCACATACACAATGAAACCAGAACAAACAATTAGTCGAAAAATGTAGTTTCGCAAGATGCTTCCATCAAAATATCTACTAACATTAAATTCTAATAAACCAGACAAATTAAACAATGACTCGAAATTCAAATTTCCGAAAAATTCTGCAATCAAAATATTTACCAGAATTTAATGTAAATATACCGCTTGATGTTAATCTAAGGCGTAATGATGACTGATTGATTGTGTGTCCTATGGCTCTTATATAGAATACTAGATAAGGGATCAATAAAGATAAGTCTATTTAGCGAGGATTAGAAAACCTGAACCACGAGCCTTGGCGAGTTGTTCACGTTTTCGTGCCGAGGAAATAAACTTATCTTTATTCAACATTTACCTAGTATTCTAGTTATCCCATCATATAATGTGTTTAGTTTGAAGATAATCGAAAGCAAACACACTAAAAATAAAGAAAAAACAACAACATGGCGTCGCGAAAATGAACAAGATGACGTCATTAGTCTGCTGTCAGACACACGATACCCTCCGTTATCTTCAAATTCACCGGTTCTCGACGTCGAATGACATCTTTGGGACATACTTGTTTAAGCGTGTTAAGCAGTAATATACGGACCCCGAGCGCAAATCTTTTGGAATTGGAGGGACACTTGTTGATAAACGGAGGGCTAGACATCAATCTTTTGTCCAAAAACTACGTTGATCCTGTATCTTTTAGATAGAGGTATTCTGTTATGCAGCTATATAGTATTGACTTTCCGGTACTCCCGCACATTGTGTGGTTTTGTTTAACCATTGCAAATACTATTTAGCAAAGTAAACCTTTTAAGCGCTGATTGCAAAAACCGTTAGTAATTTATAAGTGTTACTGATGATATTACATTATTTTTTATCCATACTCTTGTTTTCTTTTAGCGTTTGCACATAATTGCTATGACAACCGTTTGCCATGTTTAGAACAGGCATTGTCAACACAAAACTTTGCACATTGTAATGACGTGATACATAGCATCAACTGTAACCATTTACCCCACCATGCGGTTGATACGTCTTCACCCATTTGCGGCTCGGACGATGTTACATATAACACCCAGTAAGTATCTTATCACATAACTGTGTAAAATAACTAATATAACTTACGTTATTATGCGTAATATTTCTTGTATTTGAGAACGTACACATTACTCAATCGTGAAGTGGCTGTCTCAGTGTTTGACATACACAAACACGTATGTTTCAGTTGCAAATTCGCCGTGCAGAGATGCACGCTACTAGTAGACAAACATCACCCAACTCAACTATCCATTAGTCATCACGGCCCGTGTGACCACGCGTCGTCTACTACAGGTAAAATACTAATTACTGGAACATTTTCATGAAAATAAACTATAAAACTAAAACGATATTCTATTATAATCTTAACAGTTCATAATAACCATCCCCGTACAGTGAAATCGAGGATATCATGCCCTTTCATATTACGTATAATAACCACAAACTTTCATTCTGGTAATATATAAAAGACGATTTCGGTAGTTTTTTCTGCGCATCGTTTCGCGCATCAGTGCAGTTGATTTACATCTTCACAATGGAAAGTGTTTTGACACATAATACTTTTTATTAAATATTGTGTTCACTTTTATTACTAACTAGAATCAAATATATTCATAATAATTGCCATGGACATAGTAGGAGTTTCTCGTGACTCGATTTTATTTGCGAAAGTTTGATAATACACTGAAAACGAAAGTAGTAACACGCTGTCTGAACATGGGACTCGTATATAGCTGTGCACATGCTAGCTATAATTGTGAAAGTGTTTTGGCTGTAATAACGTTTTGTACATAGTCATAATCAAGTGCTGCTACTAAAATAATTATATATAATATATATATATTTACTTTTATAAGTGTATTGTTATAAATTATGATTGTCATTCCCTCCTGTTTTTTTACAGAAAAATGTCCAATGTTAACATGTTAACTACATATTTGTCAAAAACAAGCACGATGACCCCTGTTTTCTTTTTTGCAGTTTGTTAAGAATATAATTATGTAATAAATATCGAAAATTCAGGAATTTTCACGTAACATATTTTTTTCTATAGTCAAAACCAAACTTGTATATGATTACAAAATGTAAAATGTTTTCGTTAGAAAGGATGAAAAAGCATTTTTGGAATATACATATTTATTTTTTCTCACGATGCAAAGGATTGCTTTCTTACAATTACCCATTTCAACCAATAGGATGTCATTAGTTTTTACCAATCAATGGTCAATACTGTTTTTTAGCTACAACAAACACAGCATCAAAATTTCCTAAAATGCATTCACGGCTAGATCATTTACATACATTTTCCCAAATATTAAATGCGGTGAACCCCATTTTTTATGGTTTCATTGTATTAGGCATTGAACGATCTGCAATATATGTAAACATGAAAACTTTTCACGGTAGGGAAAACCCTGTAGAAATCGTCTTCAATATGATAATATCGTTTTGCAGTTCAATTTCCAGTAATTGCAGATTGCTACCACGACCCATTGCTATGCATAGAACTGGCCATTAAGACAGTGGACTTTAACTTGTGCCAGAAGGTTGTGAAGTTACATTGCGACCATATTCATGGTCACGTGGTCGACACTTCCTCACCAATCTGTGGCACGGACAACGTGACTTACGCTCACCAGTAATGTTTAAATTACTCGAGATCCGTTTGTGCAATGAAATTGAAAACAATTATTAATTTATTAATTCTTGAAATTTGGTTATAAACATTTAATATAATTAAACATTAAATCGTATATAGTAACCACGTTTAAATTGCCCAATTTGTTTCCTTATCGAGTAATTGTGCCAAAAGTTGACATCAATCTAACCGGTCTTTATACTTCATAACTACTTATATTTTTCTTTCTATATATCATCTAATATAAATGCACATACAGTTTAACTATGTCTAGCTAAGGACGGTATTGATGCGGCGGAAAGGACCTGATATGGCCAAAATCCTTTAATCCAGCAACGAATAAAGATTAAACATGTTATCAGTACAGCTAGCACATTTAAGATACTCACGTACGGGGTAGAAGAAAATAATGTATAACGCTACATGACACAGTAATCAAAGTAACTCTTATTTAAAGGGCAGTTAGGTGAATTTCAGATGTGACTTTGCCAAAGCCAGATGCACCCTGATGACGGATCGCAATAACAATCACAACGGTGTGCAGATCTATTATACATTGGACATCATGCACAGCAGGGACTGTGCATCAACATTAAATTCAACTTAATTGCATAATGAATATTAACGGGTAGATCTTGAAGGTTAGTTAACAGGTTGCTTGTGCTCAATAATGCATGTTCCAATACATACATACAAAAATGATTTTTATTTCATGGCACAAATTAACCTTAGTTTGAATATAAATTAACAAAACGTAGTTAGTGAATAAAAACATTTTGTCAACCAATAAACTCAGAATACGCACTGTTTTTTGATATTCATAAAATCTCTAAACGTGGTAATAAATAACCGGGCAATTACTACAATTTCAAAATTGTCTTTTTTGCAGTGTTCTTTTTTTTTAAATATCTCTGTATAACACTGTATGGCTGACCTCATAGTGCACCTATTTTGTCAGAACGCTGCAGCAATCGTAGCTATAGCCCTGTCTGTGCATCCAACGGCCAGTTCTACCCGAATCAGTGCGTATTTCTGCATTTATTCAGAAAAATGTTATATAATAGAAATAAGTAAATAACCTTTCATTTCGTACGTTCGCGTTTCTAATTCATAAGGTTTTCAACTTTTTATTAGTAGTCAAGATATTAGTAAATTTGTAACGGGGTGTTGAATTATGTCACCTCTTTGTATAGTTTCGATATTTATTACAGTATATTGGATACAAAAATAAATCTGAAAAATAGAAATTATGCATTAAATATATTACATGCATATTAATATGCATGAAATATATTATAAATTGCATAACGTAATTATACAATTAATTCAACAATACAATTTATTTAGCAAATAGGTTAACTGCATAAATCTTTAAATAAGAGAACAAAATACAATAAGACAAAAATAAAATACAAATCTTACCAAGCAGGGCAAAATGACTGTATCACTATTCCTTTGCAGGATACTTGTATGTATAATAAGTGACTGAAGTCTCTGGTGACAAACGTAAGAATGTGCTGGGTTTCTTGTAAGAAAAAGGGATATGTTAGCTAATTGATAGCTTGGTATGGGGATTATGTTAAAATGTGCTCATTTCCAATTAGGAAAGTGAAAACACTTTATTCACACATCACCTTACACACATAACTGTACACTGGTTACATGTTCCCCCTCTTGGAGAAAATTCGTCCTCGAATTGAGAAATAGAAGCAACAACTAAACATTACATAGGTACAAATAACAATTATACTACAAGTACTGAAACCATGTGAAAGAATATGAAATGTTTTAACTTCCAGACAATTACTTGCTCCAAATAAAGCTTAACATTGGATTCAAGAATAAAACTTTTGATTCAAGAATGACATACGTGGTAATTCACATATTAACGTCAAATTAAAACATAAATACATATTACAAATAATTAGATACATATCATTGTGTACTTGTGACATTAGAGTTTCAAGAAAGGAGTTAAAATGCAGCCATGTATGTGACCCATTCCCCGTACCTGTCAGGTGGCCGACGATGCCTTGAAGGCCTGGGGGTTGGTTGAGGGGTAGGATCTGGAGATTGGCTAGGCAGAGTAGATTCTCCGTCGCTAGTAGTGGGGCTAGGCACAGTAAAGTTTCTGGCGCTAGGGGTTGGAAAACTCTGACTAGAGAGAGTAGATTCGCTGGCACTAGGAGTGAGGCTAGGCACATTAGAATATCTGGCGCTAGAGGTAGGGACAATTGGTCAAATCGGTAAAGTGACCGTTGAACTTGATGGAAGAGAATTCCGAGCTTGTTCCTGGCGGGGTTTGATGTTTGGATTTCTCCGTTGCGGAATCACATAGCGTCTGAGGCTATCATCTAACCCACCTGAATCTGACTCCGAACTAGAATCTTCTGAATAACGGTTAGAAAGATATGGCCTAGGGGCAGGTTTAGGATGAAGATGTTTAGGAACTGTAGGTGTAGCAGAAACAGATTCCCGACTGGCAGGAGTAGGTGAATCCAGGGGATGCTTACAAAATGTAGAAGCACGTTTCTGTGCAGAGTTCTCACAGGTCCTTGCCCTACTCCAGTTGGACTTTGAAAACAGAAATATCCGTGTCAGTTGCAAGAATGATGTAGTGATCAGACTCCCAATTGTCAGCAAGTTTTCAGCGACCTTTCATTCCGACCTTACAAACCAGGACAATGTCTCCCACCTGAAGGTAGTTTTCTATGACCTTGCGATCATAAGTGACTTTACTGGTGATAGCCCGGTTTTGAGCGTTAGAAGTAGCAATCTTGTAGGCATATTCCATTCTCTGCTTAAGTTTTGAAACATAAGATTAAGGACTGATTGGACCACCCTCTGGATTAGGGTCTGTTTCAAGATAGGAATTAATGGATAGGCGAACATCCAATAGTGGGGAGAGAAACCAGCCAGTCGAGTCATGGCAAGTAGCATTGTAGGCATGAACCAAAGGACCTAAGTAAGATTTCCAGTCTGATATTTGGTCCTGGCCAATAGTACCAAGCATTTGCAAGAGAGTGAGGTTGAACCTTACGCAACTACCATTACCAGATGGATGGTAAGGTGTTGTACGAGTTTTTGTGACACGCCCAAGTTTGTACAGTCAAAGTTTCTACCTTGATCACTGTGCAATTGTTCGGGAAATGAAAAATGCACGATAAAGTTATCAAAGAGAGCTTTGGCAGTGGCCTACGCGGATGTGCGTTTGCAAGGGACTGCTTTAGCAAAACGAGTGAAATGGTCAATCATAACGAGTATATCTTCGTATCCGCCTTTACTGACATCAACTATCCATGCAGAAAAGTTGCATTGGGCGCGACGTTTGAATTGGGAACAACGGAGCCCTAGGTTTGACATGCGTTTTCCTACAAACACAACGAAGGCAACTGTTAACCCGTGACGTAATGTCCGTCTCCATGCCGGGCCAATAAAACCTCTGCCTAGCAAGCCAAAGACATTTGTCCTTACCAGGCTGACCAATATATTCATGAATACCATTAGGCCAGTCCTTTTTTATTTTCTGGTTTACAACATTTTGGGGGGAACATGCCCACTGGCAGGTCGAAAAAAAAAGTGTTCAAATCTTAACACAACTAACGATTTCCAGTTAGCAATTTATAATTAATTACAATATCAACATTAAAACACACTATTATGTGAAGTTAGAATAAGACGTTAAACATGGTATAAACTGTTTTATTACACCAATGTTTCATATGCAGTTTAACCATTTGTATTTATGAATTTTACAGAGTAAATAAGTGTAATAGATGCCTGCATATATTTTAACAGCATCATTAAAATAGATTTTACCACAAAGTTGTATACTTGTATGGATTTACAAAATGTAAAGTGAGATGCCTTTTTACAAGAAGACGAGTTAACCTGTGCAGGACTGGAATCCACAACTGCCCGAACACAGACCTTGCAAAACGAGCTTAATCTAACCACACAACGCAAATTTTGAAAATAATCGCTGTGAGGTCTCGAAAAACATATTAAATTTAACTATATCAAGAGAAAAGTCCAAATAATATGACGTTAATTGTTTGGATTCTTATTAAGTCTTAATTCTTATTAAAGAAGAGAAACCAGTTTTAACATCATTTAAAAAAAAAATATTCAACTCAGTGTAAATGCTAAATCTTCATGTATATATGAAATTTATCAGATATAAACTGAACTGCTAGTGTGTGTTAAATTATTGCATTACAATTGTGACAGAAACAAAATGCAAGGCAAATAAGAAATTCTTATTGTGTCGCGAAAATATATATCATCAACAAAATGCAACCATGACTTTCTCTTTTAAGTTTATACGAGACAAAGCTGTCTGTCCCCACATCCTCGTTTCGATGTGCCCGCAAGAAAATCTTGTTACTAATGATATTTGTTACAAATGCCACTTGAAAATACATCCACAGGATTTTTTTAGGCGTCCCCGTCCCGAGAGGGGTGGGTTAGGGAGGGGTATCCCCTCCGTACGTCAAATTTTCTTGCGGCATGTGTCAAATGTCGTTATCTGGTGCGTTTTAGCTATTAAAATTAAGGCTAAGATGTTTTCAGTTTTTTGTACAAGTTTAAACGAAATGAAATAAACGAAATATCACCGTTTGAACGGCATACCTCTAGCCTTTTAAAAGCAAAAGCATCCTTGTTGTTGCGAAACTGAAAGTAATGATTTTTTCCGGATGTTTATGTCCAATGCGCATCACATTCACAGTGACGTCATGTCCAAACCCACTATTCTCGTCGTTCTCGAATCTTTAGGTTACACTCGATCTACTGATGGAGCCTTTTTTATTCAACACATAGGCATGTATTTAGTGTTTTAACACTGTTTTAATCGTTACAGCTGTTGAACAAAGTACTGACTGAATAATTGGTGAATTGTAAAGATCTTGATTAAAATATATTTATATTATATACATGCTTTGATCTCGATTGGCAATCACAGTGTGACACCGTCAAAAACAAATTATTATATTCGTACTCAACATATTTCGAAAATTTGAACGTTTTGTCCCCCATCGGTAAAAAAAAAAATAATTATTATATATATATATTTTTTTCACTTTCGGAAAATTTACGTTCGCCGGTTTTGTAAACCGTAAAATCAAAAAGTCCTGGCCTTATAGGCAATGTTTTATGAGAATCTGAGATAACTAACTGGCACACCTTTTGGCCATCCAGAAGTGTAGAACGAAAAAGGACTCCCTGGTCATTATACAGTCTTGACCATTTCGAACATTAGGAGACTCTGAACGGTACTCCTCCTCCCTTGGGCGAAGACCACACGCAAGTAGGTGCATGACCGTGGCTAAAGTGGGGTCTTTACTTTTTTCTGAGTGCAAGTCAATGGACTGAAAACCAAAGGTATCAAATTCATCGTTCAGAGGTTGTGTGTCGCGGTGACATGGAAGACTGCCAGCTAGTGGAATGTTTGCAGTGACACTGCTGCAAACAGCTTGGATAGAGTCTTCAAGAAGTGGAATGCGACTGAGACCATGAGCATCAGTAATTGCAGAGCCAGATTTGTAGTGGATTGAAAAGTTGTAGTTAGCTAGCGAGGCCACCAAACGATGCTGCGTGGCATCTAATTTAGCTGAGGAGAGAACATACGTTAATGGATTGTTATCTGTAAAGACAGTGAATGTGTTGCCATACAGATATTAATGAAATGTATCTGTGATGGCCCACTTGAGAGCGAGAAACTCAAGTTTGTGAGCAAGGTCACTTCTTTCAGCAGGACAAAGACCCCTACTGGCATAAAAAATCACACGTTCTAACCCATCCTGCTTCTTTAACAAGACAGCACCGAGACCGTAAGTACTAGAATCAGTGTGACCGATAAACGCCAGAGAGTAATCAGCAATACCCAATACAGGTGGGTGTGTTAAATTCTGCTTTATGGAATTGAAAGCTTCCTGTTGTTCAGGACCCCAAGATCACACAACTGGTTCTTTGGACTTCATCGAACGTTTGGGCTTGTTGCAGGTAGATTGTCCTTCCAAGAGTTTATTTAATGGATGAACGATTTTTAAATAATTTTCAACAAATCTACGGTAGTACCCCGCAAAACCTAGAAATGATCGAAGGTCTTTAACGGAAGTAGGGGTAGGCCAAGATGAAACAGCAGACATTTTAGAGGAATCAGTGGAGATTCCATCAGCTGAAATTACATGACCTAGGTATTCAACAGATGTCTTAAAAAATTCACATTTTGACGGCTTAAGTTTCAAACCATGCTGTTCATGACGAGAAAACACTGAAATAAGTCGGTCAATGTGCTCAGAATATGTATTTGAGAACACCAAGATCTCGTCAATAAAAACAAGGCATGATTTCAAATTTAAATCCCCCATACAACGTTCCATGAGCCGTTGAACTGTGGCTGGTGCATTACATAAGTCATAGCTCATGCGATTGCATTCATAAAACCCCAAATTGCCGACAGAAAAGGCAGTTTTCTCATTGTCTGATTCTTAAATTTCAACTTGCCAATATGCAGAGCGAAGGTCAAGTTTAGAAACGTATTTGACGTCAGCCAGAACATCAACAGTATTGTCAAAGCGTCGCAGCATGTATGGGTCTTTCCGTGTTCTGGCATTCAGCATTCGATGGTCAACGCAGAAGCGCAAGGACCCATCTTTCTTTCTGATGAGAACAACATTGGAGGAAAAAAGGGCTCTCAGAAGGTCGAATAGTATCACAGGCTAACATTTCTTTGATGTGCTGCCTTACCTCTTCATACATGGCGGGAGGAATTTTTCTATTAGGCTGTTTGAAAGGAGTATTGTCATCTAAAACGATGTGATGTTTAACTAGATTGGTGCAACCTATGTCAGTAGAGTCTGGCGAGAAACCATGTTGCCAGTCTCCCAAGATCTGTCGTAGACGAATCAACTGAGCTGGACTAAGATTGGACTCTTCAATCTTTAGTCCAAGCTCTTCAACATACGACTTGGATTTTGACTCAGATAGGTGCCGTGCCAGCATTGAGATGAGAAGCCAAAATTATTAATGACAGTTACTTCATTGACAACACAAATGTTAGATTTGGGTTTGATAAAGATTGGCTTTGCAGAAATGTTGCAAATCTTCACTGGAACTTTGGTTGTAGAACCATGTGCAGACAAACGTACAACTGCAGGTTGAACAGATACGGTTTGTCACATTCAATGTTCTCTGTCACAACACTTTCAATATTTTCGAGACCTCGTGCAATGCCATTGATAGTAACAGCCCCATAAGGTGCAACCTCAACAACACGTTTGTTGGTTGACCTTACCGTGCATGGATGGCAAGTCAAAGAATCAAATGCGGTTTTCCAAGAGTCTGGAATTTTTGATTCATCACTTTGTGAAACAGCAGCTTTACATCTCTTGATAATATTTGTACCGATAATCACCGGACAAGAAGCATTTTCAGAGTTTTCAGGAACAACAAAAGGATGCGGTTAAAAGGTTGGGTGGTTGTAGTAGTTGTTGCTCATCTGTCCACGTCCAGTTTGTTGTGACTGAAATGAAGGGTTTTGATTAAATGGTAGGGCAGGGTTGGATTGCTGCGTGTTGCAAAAATATCCCCGCCAAGGTTTACAACGACCCCTTACTGCAGGTACATCTGGGGCTGGTGTAACAATAGGTGGTGTAACTTAAAAGGGTAGCTTATCCTCAAGTTTGCGTAGCAACATGTCAAACTTGGAATCATCTTTAGTTTCCAGGTTAGATTAAATATTATTTAGACGAGATTCCAGTTGTTGTATCCTGTTGCGCATAGATGACAGCTGTTCAGCATTGGAAGGTGTGCTGAAAGCCGACTGTGTGGCTCTTTTGGGCATTGTAGGGGCCGCTGGGTTTAAGTGTCCATCAGGAGACAAAGAAGTTGACATTTCCTTGTCATTATGTGTGATCTTTCGTAACAAGGAGTTGTAATCTGAAACAAGATCATATTTATGATTGTTAATGATGTTTGTGCTTTTAAGATTGGAGAGTTCAACCCAGTCCAAAACTTACGACGTAAAAGGTCATTTTTCACACCAACAGACAAATCACCTTTATCAATGACAGTTTGAAGCAAAGTTTCAAGTCGACAGGCATAAGCAGTGACAGATTCTGAAGCAAGCTGCACGGAGTTGAAATATGTTATTACCAGTATGAAAACACAATGGCATATCTGAATGGATTTGAAACCATAATATATGTAATAAACGTTGGATTCTGGGCCGGATAAATACATGGTATTCTGTGCCTGATATTTAAATTTCATCACTATTATGAACACAAGGTGGTATATTTCAATATGTATTGTAGCGGTTATATATGTTGTATTCTGGGCCAGGAGGCCTATATTTACATGTGTACAATAAATTCTGAAAAAAATTCTGAAAATTCAGAAAATTCTGACATTAGATCTTCTTTAGAGGATGCGTCACAAAACATTGCATATAGTTTAGACAAAACGTCTGAGAGTGTGGCTGACTGGCCAAGGGGTATAACCATAAGCCTCTGTGTACTACGAAGAGTGTTACGAACAAGCTGAAGTATTTGAGTTTTAGATAGGTCCCCAGCAGATTCGACACATCGAACTTCATTGCGTCAAGCAATGTATGGTACCTCGCCCTTAGGAACGGGCTCATCACCTAAAAAGTTTGGTATTCTGGGAATAGATTGTGAAAAAACCCCGTTAAAGTTAGATGCAGGTTGGGGTGTTGGAGTAGAAACCATCACAGGAGTAAAGGGTGTAGCTCTCTTTGTGTCTGGTCTCTGATTGTGTTCTTCTAACACCCGCTGAAATTGAGATTTGGGCTTAAGCAACTCAGCTTTTGAAATCAAGTCATAATGTTTGCTGATTTCAGCAAGAATTTATCCCATGGGCAAATTTTAATCAGTAGTGGCCATGCTGACTATAACTGACAGCACAAATTCTATGAAAAGTAAAAAACACAAATAAAATAAAATAAATGCTATTAAGTAACTACAGAACTTAATTTACAAACTTACTGTACACACTGATACTAAATGTGGATAAGCATCTGTAAAAGGTTCAATACACAACTTTAATGAGTAAGCTACATTACAAGAGTTATACTGACTACACTATACATCTGTTTCGGTCAGCTAACCGTAAATGCCTACATAAGCACATGGATAGTGCAAAACTTCTATGCTTGACCGATTTACAATAATGTAAACAAAACAACTATACTTAAGCTACAATATCAATGAAACTCAATAGCATCAGTGTCCACCCCCCACCCCCCCAACACCACTGGCAGAAAATATTGCAAATTGATGACCTGGTAAGAAGTTTTCAATATTCTTACTCTGAAACAGTAAAATGTTAAACTCACAAAATTGAATAACACTCACACTGCTCACTCTAACTTTCGTACAGTGCTAAAATTTAGTAAAACAGCATGAAATAGTGCTTCAAAAATAGGGATTTGTGCAAAAGACAGTGCAAACTGAGAGGAGGACAATTTCTATCTACCCTCAAAAAGACATCAAATTTATTTTCTCAAAGTTAATGATTAACATCCAATAGTTTATTATCAAATGCAAATATGTACATGAAGGTTAAAAAACAAAGAACATCTGCAATAAAGTACATGTATGTATACACAAAAATTATCACACAAATAATTCAATATACAAGGAGGACAATTAATCTGCAATATGCTCACGTATAATTTAATGAAAATTGCTACTCACTCACACATGTACAATAATGATGTTTCAGTGTTATGAACTGTAGATTTGAAAGATCACTGAAAACACTAACAAAATCACTAATTAAATAAATAATAACTCCTTACATGATAATAATTTAGCTTATAAATACAACTACAATTTGAACTAGGCTCAGTAAAACGATAATTACATGAGTTTACTTCCCAAAGAAAATCTCGGACACAACGGCCTAAAGTAAAGACTCAAGTGATTATTCACAAATATGCTATTAATATTTAAATAACAATAGATTGTATCAAATATAAAAATATAACTTACACCAGCGTCCTGCAAAAATATCCAATAACACTAATTATACACAATGTCACAAATAATATAAAAAAAATCCTTGTACTAATTCAGAGTCCAGGTTAATGTCCACACATCAATAAAACGGTGAAGATCTAATGTTCCTCGAGGTTTACAAAATGCACGTAAATAAAAAAAAAATAGGTCACAAATATTTATTGTGTAAACAAGAAATCAGTTTCAAATGTAGTACTGTAAAGAACAAGTAAATTAAATCAGTTGTCCTCAAACTATAAGTACTGTAAAGTACTTGGAGAAGAATAACGTTAATCCGTACTTCCCGGGGGATCTGAATCACAAAAAAGCAAAAAGCTGTGTTGCACACTGGGCAGACCCAAGGAACGTCTCCTTAAGGTCAGCTGGACAGGAGTAGCTCCTTCCTGGTGCTGTTGTGGTGGCGGCCCTGCTTGGTTACTGGAAATCCTCGTCGGGGAGCCAATGTAACGGGGTGTTGAATTATGTCAACTCTTTGTAAAGTTTCGATATTTACTCCAGTATATTGAATATAAAAAGAAACCTGAAAAATAGAAATTATGCATTAAATATATTACATGCAATAATTAATATGCATTACATATATTATAAATTGCATAATTTAATTATACAATAAATTCAACAATACAATTTATTAAGCAAATAGGTTAACTGCATAAATCTTTAAATAAGAGATAAAAATACAATAAGACAAAAATAAAATACAAATCTTACCAAGCAGGGCAAAATGACTGTATCACTATTCCTTTGCAGGATACTTGTATGTATAATAAGTGACTGAAGTCTCTGGTGACAAACGTAAGAATGTGCTGGGTCTCTTGTTAGAAAAAGGGACATGTTAGCTAATTGTATGGGGATTACGTTAAAATGCGCTCATATCCAATTAGGACAGTGGAACCTTACGCACATAACTGTACACTGGTTACAAATATATATTTAAAAAAACAGTATTCATAACATCCGTATTATTCATACACAAGGTTAAGTTGCATAATGTCAAGACGTGGTACGGTTTGTTTGACTTGATGTACATTTGACGAAGTTCAATTAAAAATATAAACCTGAAATAAAATTTTAGTACATAATAAAGGCTTTATGTTATAGATATGTTGATAGATGCACACTTAAATATTGTTCGTAAATGGGTACATGAATCCACATCAATTTTCATTATTTTTCAGATGTGCTTTAAGTCAAGAAGCTGGCAAAATACCTGGACTTGCCGTAATGCCGGATTTCAAGCACCTGTCTGGGGTAGATGGACTTGTTAGAAATGTGTTTGTTACCTAATTTTTTAAGACTGCAAATAAAGTGGTGTTAAGGCTACAACCATTAAACTGCATTCTCTTGTTTCTGATTAGTATTTCTGTTTATCTTGTTAAGGTCCAGCCATTAGGAAATTAAAGTGTAATTCACTTGAATGTTTGAATTGAATAGATTCTTTTATTACAATGCTATTAGAATAATTGAAATTTATATTTACATGCACTGTGATTAATAAGGAACACAATTAAAGATTCAATGAGTCTTTAAAGCGATTTAAACATTCAATATTTTTTGCATTGATCGTTTCAATGAGGTGAAGTTTAAACACAATAGGTATTACTAAGGGTTTCTCTTCTTCCGACACAGCTGTGTTTAATATTTGAAATACGTACTCATGCATATTACTTACACCTACACATATCCGTTAAAATAAAGCACTTCGTCATCAATTGTTGTATTACAACAGATCTGATTGACACGTTTGCATCACATACAATTTAAATGTAACTTCACTTCCCTACATTAAAAAAATTCATCAAAAATTATGACAATTTGTACCTTTTTCAAAATCTAATTTAGCGAGTAAACTGAAACTGAAAGTGTCAATCAGGTGTATGGTTATTTTGTATTGTTTTCTAAACTGTTGAATATTTTCACATTGATCCTACGTTTTCATGTATTCTGTTCCATTTAAATGTTCTTAGGCTCTTTGTACTTTTCAGTGAATTACCTCAAGGGCACGTTTTGATTTTAAAATTCCCATTCGCAGTTGCATTAACAAAAGATATGTAATAACAAGTCATTTGAATACTGTAAATAAAAACGAATTGCTTATGCAATGGATACTACTACATATTCTGTTAAAGAAAGCTGCAACATTTCCCCAACTCGGTATTATTATGAAGATTTCCAGACAGATATATTAACCCGAATTTTCTAAACACAAAGAAGGAGCATAATTCTGCTAAATTGCAGGTCAGAGTTACGGGCCTTGGTCACGGACCTAACATAATGACCCCAAAGACACGCGTGAAGTTTCAATTGAATGTCTGTAGTAGTTACAGAGATATGTACTAATTGCACGCAAACCTTGCCCTGAATTTTTCTTGCACGCAAACCTTAACCTGACTTATCTATAAAAAAAAGGGGGACTCAAATGGCAGTCACAGTTATGGGCATTGGCCAGTGACCTTATATAATGACCCTGAAGACATGTGTGAAGTTTTTACTGAATATCTATAGTAGAGATTTTGAGATATGGAGTTGCTGCAGGCAAATTTTAACCTGGATTTGCTAAGCACAAAAGTGGGCATAATTATGATAAATTGCAGATCAGAGCTATGGACCTTGGTCAGTGACCTCAAATAATGACCCCAAAGACAGACATGTGTGAAGTTTCAATTGAATATCTGAAGTTATTAAAGAGATATGTACTAGTTGCAGGCAAACCTTGACCAGAGCAATACGCCGACGCCGACGGCGACGCCGAGGAATGGATGAGTAATATAACTCGAACTATTCGGAAAATAGTCGAGCTAAAAATGGTGCAGTACATTATACGGTTATTTAACAGCGTTCTGTACAATACTGTGATATATTTGGACGAGTACACAGATGAAATACTCACACTGGACTCGCCTATCGACTCGTCCAATATGGTATGTAAGCTGTGTACTCGTCCAAATATATCACCGTATTGTACAGAACGTTGCAAAATAAATATTTGTATTATATACGTATTGATATTTTTGTATTATTTGCATAATATTTACATTACAACACACAGTGCGCGCGCTCACAATATTAATTTAAAACGTCGCTCTACATGCAAACATACATGTTTGTCTTTTATTCTGTAGCATGCACTAACATCTAATTAATTATTTAATTTTAACTGCTGACACAGCCTTCCGTAGTTTAGAATATATTTCATAGAAAGCAACCACGCTAATTATAAACATTTATCTGTGTGTAGATACTATAATTAGACGTGTCATGTTTTTTTTAAAAAGGTGGCGTGATCAATAGGAAATGTCTGCAGCGCGTTTGTTTAAATTAATGTTACACACTGGTGCAAGTTGTCGAATGGAATATTGTACAGTTGATTGAAAGTGTTTCATCGATATTCAGAACTAGAATAACGCAATATAGATCTATATGAGTGATGTTATATGTAAACAAAAATGGATAGTGACGACAGAAACCAGATTTCGGTGAACTCTCGGCGTGTTGTGTGTCGTGCTGCAGGCTTTATTCTGTACGGGTAACGTTACAAACAGTTAAATAAAATTAACAAATAATTTTAGAAGGTTACATTTATAATCGGATATAGGTTTGGAGACAAATTGACGTTTACACAAAGCATACGTTCTGACCAGATACGGCGATTTAGAAAACAAATCGCGTTTCTGCTAAGCCCGGTTTACAAACAAAAATCTTCATGGATATAGGAAAGCAATTTAAATGATTGTTGCTGGATTTTAATAAAGTTTTCGAAGAGGTGAATCTGAGTCATCATTGGTCGTGGTAAAGCTACAAGTTGCATATTCCTTCAGTTTGGAGTACTCGGACATTATCGTATGTTTATACTAGGGCCGTCCAATACGGAAAATATTGTACGCATGCGCGTCCAGTATGGTAAATTATTTCGTTTAATGCTAAATAGTTAAATATAGAAAAATATCGGAGATATATCCCTATATCACTCACAGTGAGGGACTACTTTTTTTTATTTAAAGTAGTAAAGATTAATAACAGCAAATGTTAAAAATACCTCTCCGATTTATTGAACTGTCTTTCCTCCTTTTTTCTCTTGGATTTTCCTCAGTCGTATTGAGCCAAGGAGACTAGTGCAGACAATGTCTTGCGGGTACAAGTTTTACCCACGAGGCATTGGAGCTGGTCAGCTTTGTCCAAACTTAATTTTAATATCCAAAGTATTTATTTTATCCATTGCACTTTATTAATTCCCGCATACTACACTTGCAGTTGCACTTGTTGTTTACTGTTGCTTTGAACAGTAGTCTCCGTTTGTTTACATAATTGCTGTATTTTCGGTTCTCCAAAATCAAACAAGAATCCAACGTAGCCTTAAGTTAAAACTTGTGTTCATTAAGCAAGCACATATAAGTTTATGTGTATATCCAGTAATCACGCGTAAGTATTTAAGTAGTCAATGTGCTGTTGTAAGAAGTGTTCAGCGTTCTATTCTCCGCCATCTTGTTTCGTCAAATCTTCGACCGACTTTAACCCCAGTGTGTGGTTAAATCCGAATAACTAATATAGAAAACACTTTAAACGTATAAGTAATCCATGTCAGAACACTATTTCACATTTTAACGCGCATCTACGAGTTTAATCCTCTTCAATTGCTTTCGAAAACACATAGTGCGTTTGAATGTCGTGACTGTGTTGACTGCTGTTTACATCATAACACGTTTGCTCACGCTATTTTTAGAAAATGTGAATTTCGGAGAACTGAACGCACTTTCACTTTCAATATGTACTTCTATTTTAAATATATTTAAACCTAGCAGTGAGTGTTGTCTGATTTTAAAGCTGGACATTATTCAACGATTACGTGTATCCAATTGCATGTATTTAAACTTAAATACATTTAGAAACCCGGATTATGCGTTGCCTATAAATATACTGTACAGCATAGTAGACTGTTGTACTGTAAACACGCTGCCATGTTAATGCCTAGAGTCAAAAATGTTGTGGTTTGAATTGCTTAACTAATCCACGGCACATTTTATCGTAATCCAGCATGGCGCAGGAATGTTTATAACTAACCGCGATTACTACGCATTATAGAGAAAATAGTACTGACATAAAACTGAATACATCGTGTTAAAAATCCCTTCAAAATAAGTTGAATGTAAAGAATACTCAATACCATTAAAATAAAAAGAAAATGTGTTTGTTTTCGGTATGATAACGCGTGATATCATCACCGGAAAGGGAGACAATTTACATATTTTTACTCGCGCAAGCGCCCGTGAAAATAGTAATTGTCTCCCTTTCCGGTGATGATATCACGCGTTATCACACGGGAAACAAACAAATATCCTCTATACATACCTATTTATATCATCCAATCCGCTGTCGTCATTTATGCCACGTGACCGTCCAATATTTCACCATATTTTTCTTGGACCCGTAATCTATCCAGACTTCGGATACCTGTAACAATTTGTCTATGCACTGTTGATTAAATTCCAGAATTTTAATTAAACTGTCTGGCCTAGACCTGCTATTTCTATATTTGATGGACTCAAGTGAAGATAGAGAGTCCAAAAAAGAGGAGTTTTAGTTGGCTTGTTAAGTAATATCTAGCAAAATTGCAAAACTAATGGCCAAAAGTTCAGCCGAATATATAGAAAGGTGCTGAGTCTGAATGTTCTTACAACGTTTTTGGAAGGAATTACGAATGAATCGGTTACCAAGCCGGAGTCAAGTCATTTTGAGCCGTCTGTGACAATTTGTAGAGCACACTGAATATTAATATAATTAAGAGCTTCTGACCTCACGAGGTGCGGAGAGTTAGATTTCGTGATAATACCCCCACAAACGAAGTTAAGGGGGGGGGGGGGGGACATATAGGAGTGAGCTTGTTGGTCCGTCGGTCTGTTGGGTTTGGGTTTTCGTTTCCGGATGATAACTCAAGAAAGGCTTGACATATTAAAATAATTTTTGGTACACATGTGTAACATCATAGAATACAGGTCAAGTTCAATGTTGGTTACAAACCACTAAATTTTTACAGAGTTATGGCCCCTTTTTCACTTAAAATTCCCTAAAAACATGATTTCCAGACGATAACTCAAGAATGGCTTGACATATTCAAATAATTCTTGGTATACATGTGTATCATCATAAAATACGGGTCAAGTTCGACTTTAGTTACAAACCACTAAATTTTGACAGAGTTATGGCCCTTTATTTGACTTTAATTCCCTAAAACATAGTTTCCTGACGATAACTCAACAATGGCTTGACATATTTAAATAATTATTTGTACACATGTGTAGCATCGTAAAATACGATCAAGTTAGACTTTGGTTACAAACCACTAAATTTTGACACAGTTATGGCCCCTTTTTGACTTAAATTCCCGAAAAACATGGACAATAACTCATGAAAGGCTTCACATATTTAAATTATTTTTGGTACATAGGTGCATCATCATAAAATACAGATCAAGTTCAACTTTGGTTACAAACCACTAAATGTTGACAGAGTTATGGCTCCTATTGAAATTAAATTTTTCAAAATACACTTGACCATTCACAAATTAAAGTATTCTCTCTCTGTCCATTTCTTTCGAATGGATGCCATAGTTTTGTGACAATGCCATATTGTGGGGATATATCCGTCACTCGTGTGACAATTCGAGTTATTATTGAAAGATGGTTGTCGACATCCGAGGAATGAAGCAGTCAGGGGAGGGGTTTTCAGAGGGATTCAGGTCTGCCATAGCGACGCCCTTGAGATCGGCCTCCTCTACCAGGGTCTGGGTGCTGGCCCCAACTTGAATGGAAACATGCATCTTTTTACGCTCTCGGCCCCTGATGAAGGTGCCGGTCCCAAATAGCTTATTGACAGGGTTTGAGCCGCGTCTGACCTGTGTTCTGGCCCAGTATTGGAGGGTCTGTTCGGCGCAGAGAGATGGGCAGCACACCGGCCTCTTTTTCTAATGTACCACCCGGTGTACACGGCAGTGCCCGTAGAGCTATCGTGAGGGCCTTGTTTTGTATGATATCTAGCATTCTAAGTGCGTTTATCGTAGCACATGAATAGATTTGGGCTCCATAATATATCTTTGGACGAATAAGGGACTTAAAGCGGAGAAGGAGGCTATCTTTATCGGACCCGAAACCTGTGCCTCTCAACATTCTTATTAGATTTAAGTGCCTTTCACACCTTTCTGCCAAATATTTGAAGTGGTAAAAGAATGTTAACTGTTTATCTAGGAACATACCTAGAAATTTCACCACCGTTTCAAAAATGATTTCAGGTGCCGCCTAAAGTTAAGTCCAACGAGTGTTATTTTTAATCGCCAAACAGGATTCTTACTGCTTTTGTGGCTGAAATGTTGAATCCCCAATCAATGGCCCATTTCTTTATAAAGTCTAGCCCTGTTTTGGCCTTTTTCTGCAGGGTTGACAACTTGGACCCCATTAACCAAGTGTCGGAATCATTGGCAAATTGGGAGATAACCATGCCTGATGATTTAACGGTTTTATTTCAGTAGGGGAGAGATGACAAACCCCTGTGGAGTGCCTCTTTCAGTTATTGCTTCATCTGAACTCGCACCATCGACTCTGACCTTTATTTTGCGACCCTCTAGGAAAGCCCTTATATAGTGGAAACATTTTTCGGTGATACCGTAATCAGTAAGCTTTGTTACTATGTCGAAAGTCAAAGTTACATCGAAGGCAGCTTGAAGTTCCAAAAAGATTGCGTTGTACTGACTGCTCTCGATTTCAAGCCCAAAATAATGTCATGTTGGAGTCTAGCTAGCTGGTCTAGTGTTGAACACCCTTTCCTAAAGCCAGACTGGAAGGGGTTCAAAATAAGTTTTGTTTCCAATAAGTGCTCAAGTCTATTTTTGATCACGATTGCTAATAATTTTCCAGCTTGAGAAGTGAGACTTATTAGCCTATAAGATTGTGGATCTGATTTATCTTTTCCAGGTGTTGGTATCACTGTAGACTCTTTCCACTCGGGTGGTATTGAATTGTACAAGTCAAAAGAAAAATGTAGAACATGATCTGAAATGTTTTTAAACATCAGATAAGATAATCCATCAGGTCCCGTGGCAGAGTCCTTCCTGCTACCAATCGCTGCTTTTAATTTCTAAATAGAAAAAGGTTATTTTAATGGGCTACTATTATCCCCAGGCTCAGTTAAAATATGTTTATTGTGTGATTCAAACAGTGACAGTTTTTGATGGTCCAAAGCATCAGAAGGCATGTTCACTAGTATCAGATTTGAAATATTGGACCAGAATTGATTTCTGTCTCTTGGGGTACAGGCAATTTCGCCTTTATATTTAAGTAGAGGCACAGGACAGTATAGAAATTCCTTTAATTCTGTTTGTTTTGCCTATAGCTTTTAAGATTATGCTCTGCGGGGTTGTTTCTAAAGATTTTTTCCTGTCCTGTACAGCCTTGGCGCATTCATCGCTCCACCACGATACTGATTTATGGCGTCTATTTTGTTCAGAAGAGACCGGTATGCTGCATTCAGATATTGACTGCAGTTTATTAATTAAGTTTCTACAATATTGAAGAGGGTCCTGAGCGTGAATATCTGCTAGGTATAGATCACTGAATGCACAGAGGTCCCTAAACTGATACCAGTTAGCCTTATTAAATTTTGATCGAGGTTCCCCTGAACCCTGGGTATCAGTTCCCCGTGTAATATAGTGACTATTTGTGACACAGGGTGACTATTTGAGGGAAGTGGTGAGATCCTAGGCTATCGGGGAACGGTTCCCAGGCAGAAGTGCTAGAAATCTCCGGGCTGGCTACGGTGAGGTCAGTGTGAGTGATAACGCCTGTGTAGTCAAGCCTGGTTGGCGAACCGTCATTGAGCAAAAGAAGGTCTTGCTCTTCCAACCAGGCTGTGACTGCTTAACCGCCCGCATCAAATGAAGGGGAACCTCAAGCGGGGTGATGTGCATTAAAGTCCGCTGTATAGATGGCATCATGGGGACCGGGCTGATTTTAATTTAGCTGGTGTCCTGCATTGACGTGTGGTGGGGATGAGGGGTTTCGTGCCGGAGTTTGCCGGGTTGTTTGGTGATCCAGAGGGTTCTCCGTTGCATGCGGGCTTTGGATCGGCTCCGTCACCCGTATGGCTTTCTTTGGGGTGGAGGGTGAGGAGGAGTTCTTATCTTTGTGTTTGACTTTGGGTATAGTCGGAGGAATCTTGAGTCTGTTTTATTAGATATATAGGACCAAGTGGACCGTTGCCTTAGCTGGTCCTTTACTATCTCAGTAATCAAGTCAATAAGCTCATTGACATGGATAGAGCGATATTTTTACCTATTGTACGGTTTTAGGTACTTATTAATAAAACACCATTATTGGAGTTACCAATACTGTCGTTCGGTGCAGGGGAATTCATGGGGGAGATCTGGGTGTCGACCACACGTGGGCGGTTAGAGTGGACACTAACCACGGGCTTCTCCTCAATCCCACACGCATTGGAGATAGACAGCTGCGAATATATGCGGCTGTGCACTGTCACCAAGGAGTCATGTCCTGTAACATTAAACACGGATTTGTCCGCGATGGTCGAACCACTCTCGGTGGGGTAAAACAGGGCGGAGTTCTCCCTGAGACCACTAGGAGAGTTTCCGGGGGAAGTAGTACAGTCTCTTTGGATGGGGAGACTGGGGCGGCGGGTGGTCGACACTCCGAGCTGCAACCTTTTCTGAGTATGAACATGTAGCACTTAAAGGTCTTGCTACGGGGGGAATGTGAGGGGAGGAGGTTTTCTTCTTATATCCCATTGAAGTGTATAATTTATTAAGGGGGCCAATACCGTATCATGCTTGGGACTTGACATTAAGGTTGTTGGGGCTTTAACGAGACATTGTCATTACGGATGAAAGAAAAAAATGATGATACAAGTGCTAAAAAGAAATAGGGATAGAAAAGTAAATACGTTATCAAGAACAGTGTGCTGCTAAACTGGTAAGACAGCGTAATTCTCATAATAATAAACGTGTGGGTAGAGTAATGCAATACCGTTGACTACACAGAGATATAGATTATATGTGGATTATACAGATACACTTTTAATAATGTTAATACAAATATATCACAGTGAATTAAAATTATCACAGAACAGAAAAAGCACCGCACCTGTAAACAACCCAGATTATTATAGAAATGCACAATAATGGTTAAGAGATAGCCGTTTGGTAGTTAGTTAAAAAAAGATGCCAAATATGGTTACACAAATTTAGAACACCAAACGGCGGTCGAAATTGTAGCTAAGTAAAAGCGGAAATGGTCCTCTCAATGAAGAAAAAAGGGAAAACAAACTAGATGCCGACCAAAACGGGTGAAATACTTGTATGCGTAGGATACTGCAATCTCGTTAAAATCAAATCCTAACATTGTTAGGATCTGAAGACATCGTATAACAGGTCACGTTCAAATGACCTTCCGAACAATAAAATATCAGCCCTGCTACACCCAATTAAATTGCCTTTTGCATATCAATGTTTGGCCACGGTTTTTGAAAAGCGATGCATTTCCAGCTGATGCTCGGAAATAAATCATTTACAGTTAATTTTCACGCGGATAACAATGGATATAGTGGTATCTTAGTCGAGTGAACATCCAAAGTTCACGTTAATTTCGTGCATAGAATTTGTGGTTTATATATGAAGTTATACAACAACATTTTGAAGGCAACCGTTTGATTGGCTTCTGAAAAGGTCATCTGAACGTGACCCCTAATGCGAAGTCATCAAATCCAGTCAGCGGATAATATAGTAGCGACAGACTGGAGCTGATTTTAACGAGATTGTGGATACTGTAGTTTCTTATTGCACAGTTTATAATGTTAAGAAAGTTGCACTGGTATATAAGTCATTTTCATTGTTTTCTTCTTTGTTTACAATTCAACTTTTGCCAAGATGGCGACCGGAAGTGATGCTGTTTGGGTTACAATATACTAATTCCAATCGTTATGTAATTTAATGTAAAAGCGATAACTTTGACCCAAAATAAATGCAACATTTTGCACATAGGGACCCTCATAACCATACCTTTTCTTAAAGAGCATTCTAAGCTGAATTGATTAAAGCAATAAAAAGGGTATGTCATGTAATATGTAAGAAAGAACTCGACACTAAACAGAGTTGACTGTTTTATATTTTTACCGGCTACTTTCTAGTTTGATGTAACCCGCCTCAGCGCAAGTGTCATACTGTAGTCTCCAATCTGAAAACACGTCAGTGATTTATTAGTGCATACCAATGCTTACCCTACCAGCATCTCCAAAAAAGAATATCAAAGCAAGTGTCTAAATCTAAAAACATGTCTTCGAGTTAAACTTGTTGATTTATTTAGAGAGCACAGCCCTACATGACTTATTTATTTAGTGTAATGTGACCATCATGATGAATATTACATACAAACCAACATATACTTACAGATGCAAGCTAATTTAGCAATATTATACTATTTCACTTGCTATTAATTAAATAGCCTTACTGTATGTTTAAGTATTATCACTTGAACAGTGTAATCAGTAGGGTTTATAAACCCTTTTTTAAAGACATGTAAATCATACAGGTAATGTAAAACGATGCTGAACCACTTAGAGATCTGGCAATAATATATAGTGTTTATTGTCGTTATTGTAAATAATACTCCATGTGCATTTGCACATTGATCCATTAAATATTTCAAATATTATATGGTAAATGTTACCAAATCTGACCCAGATCTTTAAGTAAGAAAGACTCCACCAGCACCGTTACAGCATACGCTGCATAACGGGTTTAGAAAAAATGATGATACTCATAAAACTATGTATTCCCACCACTAAACTCTTTATATTTCAGTTGGGCTATTTCTTCCAATTTATACTTTTAAGCAAAGGAAACCATGATTTTAAGGTACTTTATACTTATTGTCAAATATACATATCATAAGTACAAAAGAATAGACTATTGCACATCTAATTAATATAAAATTTCTTACTGTCATGTATTACATGGCATTATCAGTTTAATAGTGGAATTAGCAGTTAAAGGGAGAAAACTCAATTTAAGAAAATTATTAAGAAAATTACTTGGTTTTCTACAGTGCATATATATTACAGCACAAGGGAGGCAACTCCTGTTGATAAATTAAAAGCAATTGTAAAATTACTCATATCTTTACTGTTTGTACCCATTGTATCCAGGGGCGGTTACAGCATTTCGCTTTGCTGGGGGTGAATGGGGGGGGGGGCGTAAACTTTTGATCGTGCAGTTATAATCCATTTTTGTTGTCTGTGGGTCTGCAGTGATCAGCTACAGATCCGTATCAAAGATTTATGATATATCTTTGCACATCATCATCATAATAATAACCATAACCATCATCATAAAATGCACTTTGTTTCATCGAATAAATTAATACTTCACTATATTATGTTCGAAAGACACGTTTATCTGTATGTCGTGCACCTGTTTTGGCAGTAGATTGCCCTTGTTTGCATGTATGCACAGTATTTCAATGGCAGTTAGTTCCGTCTGGTTCTCAACCCTCGATAAGTAAAGAATTTCAAACAACTTTAAATAATCATATTAATCTTGAACTATTTTCATATTTTAATCGATAAAAGTTCATTTATGTGTCATATTGCATTCTAAATTTACACCCCATTTGGCTTAATATTATAAAGGTATTTTCCATAAATTTCACATTTTCTTAAGATTTTAACGCCACCACGATTTAAATTTACTGTTATAATACGAGTTGGGATATATCACATGCGCATCATTCACCGTTATCTACAATTTTCTTTCCAAATTGGAATAATGAAACTCCAGAGACATCATCAGGAGAGAAACCGTTATTACCATCCCTAGGTCCTTTATTTGAGGCAAGTGACCAATACAATACAACACATTACATACAACACAACACACAATATAATAATGATTAATACTGGGGTCACCGCCTTGGAATGGTCAATGCAAAGCATTGGGGGTTTAGCCACTATATGAAACACTTATGGATTTCTTATATTTAAGGTAATTGTTTAGAGCAAAGTCCACAGAACGGAGCCAAAAATAAAATCGAAAGGTTACTAAAAGGTTGAAAAGGTCGTTCAACAAATACGGTAGCCAGTGACACGCGGGGACTTTATCAATGTCAATGGCATGGGGTTGGTTGGTGTGTTTAATGAAGGAGGTGATAAATAGTCCAAAACAAGTGTCTCAGTCACGACGCTAAGATGTCATTTCTGTGAATTGTGTTCCTTGCTGGGCAAGTTTACCTGGGTTTGATATGGACAACTTTACTCTTTAATGTTTTTAAATAACGGTTATGTCTATTGTTACACTATGGGTACTTTAGTATTTTTGTCGTGATTGATGTTAAAGTCTGCGTCTTAATGCTTTGTATCGGTTTATGAATGGGTAAAAATATACAAACAACATGTTGTATGGGATTTGAAGTACAGACTCCGCGAAACCTCTTAATCAGCTGTCAGACACAGTTATTTGTAAAGTATATACCACATGCTGAAAACATGATATACGCTGTTAAATCATTGATTTGTATTTATTAATTTGGCATAACATAATGCATACACTAATTGTTGCAGTAAATATTCATTTTTCTTCATTTTTTGTCATATATGTCTGACTGTCTGACAGGTTTTAAGCTGTCTAAACCTGTAATAATGCCGAAAGCTTACAACATTATGAAACCAAATCTAAAAGATAATTATACTGTAGTAAACATTTGTTTTTTTATGTAGGACTCATTCGATATAGTGACCTTGTACTTTGAAAGTTATTAAAAGTTAAGATACCTTACATGCAAGATTGCAATGCACAGTCAAACCTTCTAGACTGTATATGTTGAAAATATTACGAGTTCTCTGCTATCTGATCATTTTTGGAAATAAGAACATATTGGGCTGATAAAGATTTTCGCAAAATGTCAAAACAGTATTAACTGAGAACAACCTACATAGGCAGTTAAATAAGTGAACTATCTCGATATTAACAATTACCAAATACGGCATACACGACGTAATTATCAATCTATTAAATATTGCCAACTGTTAAAAATCTAGTATTTTTCGTAAACAGCATATGCACATGAAGCATACTCGCGGGTCATACTAACCTTGGTCAAAAAGTTATAACCCTCATTAAGAGCACGAGTACTGAGGATTTATTAAATAACTTTTAATATAGTTTGCTGCGAAATCGTAGTAGAAGTAGAACTATTTCTTTTGCTTTTTTCTTCTAGGGGAAATAAATTGTTTTGATATCATTTATCCAAACATTGTTTGTGTTCTTTGCCGTTTTACCATTCATAAATGGCTTTATGTAAATGAAAAAGGTTGGCAATGAAGTATACTGTATTTTGTTTGATAAGACCATGTTAATAAAGTTTTACTCAAAACAATATTTAATGGTCAGAATGTTAAATCACAACAGGTATTTTTATTTATAGAGATATTTTATTTTAAATTGAAATAAAAATGTTGCTTGATATCGTAATGAAAATATAACGTTATCTTATTTTCGATAGGACATGCAACGTTTTACACTGATCATCCGTCTCAATGCACCAACTACGCGTTCACAAGCCATAACATAACTCTCTGCCAAGATGTTGCTTTCAACATAGATTGTAACGTCTTGACTGGACACGTCGTTGACAGGTATAAACCATTATGCGGAACGGACGGTGTAACGTACACACACAAGTAAAGTATCGTTGATACATTTGGTACAGTTTTAAATTGTGTATGTACGATCTTACAATAGATAAAATGGCATAAATAGAATTAACCCCAAAAAGTTATTTAACATATATTTCGATTTAAAATGGAATAAACGTAAGAACAAATGTTGCTTTCAAACGCACAATAAGCAATTTTTTAATCACCGAAAAGATTTCGTCTGTACATACGAAAACTCAAATACATGTGTATACGGCTAAGTAGATTTTACCGTTTCGTCACCGCTTACTACAACACTTGGATAATTACACAGTTGTTGATTGTGACCATCTCCTATCCACCCACATCACCCAACCTCACTTTGATCTTGACCTTGACCTAATTTGCACTTAAAAATTCATATGGGCTGATTCTTGGTTAACTAGATTTAACCGCTTCCAGACCTGTTTACTCCTTCGGTTTGTCCGTATATGCTACGATTTTACCGCAGAAACTACGCACTACGGATTGATATTGAAAATCCTACGAAAATCGGCCATTTGCAGAAAAAAAAATCGCGTTATTGGCTCCTTTTCGTTAATTATACCACATTTCGCTCTTTAGTGCATCAGTGTTATATAAAAGAGTCCCCGATGCGCAATTGCTTATCAGTATATGTTGCTGTACATATAATTGGTAATAGAGACTATTATGCAAGCGCTTGTCATTTCAGTAAACAATATGTTGTTACGCAGCTGTGTAGGTCCAAGACATGCCCAACAATCTGAGCTTGCTGTCTCGCACAAGGCCTTCAATGTTTGATTATTGTAGGGATGAAAACGAACGTTAACAACAAGATTTTAAATCAATTTTTAATTAATTTGTATATCTTTTGTCTCCTGAAAGCTAACGCTCACGCAATTGTGTTGTTTCTGTTTACTCTGCTCAGAACTTTGTATCGATAAGATATCTTTTTTATCCTTAGTGTTTTGCTATAAAACGTTTACAAAACTCAGAAACTTTTAAACGCTATTTTAAACGATTCGAAATTCCACGGGATGTTTTTAGTCTGATCCATAATCATCACGAGTGTCGAAAGTGCCATGTCTTCTTATACCGAAAACTTATTAGTATTATTTAAGCATCTTTCGCGTAAGTATACCATTTAATCGTTAAAACAGTCACCGCAGAAAATAACACTCTGTACGTACGTCTTTAACATTTTACGTGCGTTGGCACGACGTGCACTAGTAAATTTTCCCGCCGTTTTGCAAGAACAAAGCATGGATAATTTACATGGACTTTAAACAAGATCTGTAGAATGCACCAATTATCCCATCAGTACTACGAGTTCAACTGTGGTAACGATTAAACTAGTAAAAACGAAAAACACTAAACGCATGTCCATATGAATATAATTAATCGAATAAAAAAAAGGTCCGTAAGTAGATCGAGTGTAACCTTACGATTCGATAACGACGAGAATAGTGGGTTTGAACGTGATGTCACTCCGCGAATGTGATGCGCACTGGTCATAAACATCTGGGGAAAAAAATATTACTTTCAGTTTCGCAAAAACAATGACGCTTTTGCTTTTATAAAGTTAGAGGTATGCAGTACCGTTTAAACGGTGACGTTTCGTGTATTTCGTTTCGTTTAAATGTTTACAAAAAATTGAAAACGTGATAGCCTTAATTTTAAGAGCTAAAACGCACCAGATAACGTCATTTGACACGTGTACCATAAAAAAATTCGACGTATACCCCTCCCTAACCCGCCCCTCTCGGGATCGGGGCGCCTCAAAATAAAAATCACGTGGCAAGCACTGTTGAGAAATCTGTAGCAAGCACGTATCATTTTTAAATTAGTTGTGCAATGCTGAATTTTAAGGTCAAACATATTATGAACTTAATACATAATATTGGTATATATTTATTAATATTCATGTTTTGTCATTTTGTGGTTAATAAACCTTTGTTGTGTAAAACACTGGTTGACAGTTAGTTACTATTGACAGATACCAAAAACTACTGATACAACTTTGTCAGACAACTGACAAAGCTTGAAAGGGGTAAACAGGTCTGCGTTTCGTCTAGCGCCAACATCGCTTGCAACAACACTTGGATATTTACACAGTTGTTACTAATGATCGTTCCCAATCCACCCATATCACCCGACCTCACTTTGACCCTCACGTAATTTACACTTAGAATAATTCAAATGGGCTGTTTCTTGGTTAACTAGATTTTACCGTTTCGTCTAGCACCAACACCGCTTGCTACAACATTGGATACTCACACAGTTGTTGCTAATGACTATCCCCATATTACCCAACCTCACTTTGACCTTGACCTAATTTGGACTAAGAAATGGTCTATCCAGCACCAACCGTGGGCATGTGTGTTTATCACACACAGAATCTTGTTCTGTTTGCTTTCAAGTTTTATTGTCACTTTTATCTACTTTTTTGAAAATAG